>PVKB01002819.1:100324-247433 GCA_004027205.1 Ctenodactylus gundi
GTAGCAGTGGCATCTGCAAGGGCTATTCCTAGTAAAACTGGGAGCGAGACAGGGTCTCTCTTTTGCCTGGGCTGGAGCAAAAGGAACTGGTTACCTCCACTCCTGGAAGAATGTCTAGGTCAGGAGTTAAGATCAGATCACCTGTTGTTTTCTCCCCAGGGGTGGCAGGTAAAGATTCCTCCCCTGCAGGCAAAGTAGGTGCCAGGCCCCCTTAATTAATTGGATACAGTTGACTCCAGGGCCTACACAAACAGCTTTTCTTGTTACCTGTACTGTGGGTCCCATCAGGCAAGGGCTTCTTTCCCTTGTGTCATTATTTAGTTCAGCCCTAGCCCAACTCCTACATGCGTCACTTGATTCGTCCTGAAGTGGATCCAGCAATCCCATCCCAAGTCTGAGTTTGATTGTTGAATAAGCAGATGGCGACTATTAACTAGTTGTAGCATCTTGATAAAAGGGGTGTTTGGGTCAAAGTGAGGTGGTCAGTTCCAGAGGGCTTTGGTGCCTCTACTTATTTGGGTGCCCAGGGATCTAATGAGTTAACTAACTGACAATGACACACTTGCCAGTTTTAATTGTAGGCAGAGGGCAGCGAGGGGATTGGCTCACCAAAATTAATGTTTTATGCATCAGCCCATGATCCCAAGGCTGCAGGTGACACCCACTGTCATCTAATTGTCTTGTCTACTGTTAGTTTCCAAATGCCCCTTTGTGTTTGGCCATTTTTACCCATCATTGAAACTCCATATCGCTTACTAAGGGACCCCATCCTCGTTTCCTGACAGAAAAAAATCTACACAGGACTAATACTTTAAGAAAGACCAATATTCTCTTGCCCCCCCCCACACACACCCCTGTCACAGTCATCCAGTGCCTAGGCACATGACCATAGGCCACATAGCCAGATACACACACACACACACACACACACACACACACACACACTGCCACAGTTCATGGGGGTAAGCGGTTGGGGCTGCAGCACAGGTATGTGGCTGCTGCTAGGAGGATTTTTGGGGTCTGACCTCCCAGATTATACCACCTGAAAGACAAAGCAAGGAGCGGGAAGGGGGCAAATTGTTTGATTTAACACGGAAGCTTCTCAATGGTGGGTGATCCCAATGGGCCCATAAAGTGGTTGGGTTTGAGTATTGAGGATCATAAGGAACAGCAGCAGTGACATCTGCTGGAGAGGCTGAAACATCTTGGGCATTCTTTGTTTCCCTGGGACAGGATTCGCTTTAGTGGCGGGCCTGGGTGAGGTCTGAAGCCCCCCGCCAGGGTCTGATCTCTGGCTGCCTTGGCTTGTGTGTGATGTATCCACATCTTGAGGCCTGTGACCTTTAAAACTGAAGGAGTGGTTAAGTCTATTGGGTAGACTCACCTGGGGCTGAGACTGCCTCAGAGTGGGATCTTGACCCAAACCCACTCTCCCAGGTTCCGTGAATGCAAGGGCCCGAGAGGCACTGTGGCCAGCACATGTCCCAGGCGCCCTGCAATGTCTCAGGAGACTCACCTCTTCAGAGACTTACCCTCTTCTTCTGGTAAGTGGGTGACTGAGCTCATAGTTCTCACAACCTCCACTCTAACATGGCCTGATAACAGGCCACTCTTTCTCCAGCCATCCAGCGACTGGCTGTCCCATTTAACAGGGAAGTCACCTGGTGGGGGACTTTAACTGTACTGACTTGTCCCAGAATCGATTTGTCAGCCTCCTATGTCAGGAAGAGACTAGCCGGTCAGGGCCCCAGCTGCTGAGGCAGGACCCCTAGTCCTACTCTCCCCTTTTCACACACATAGAGCTGAAAGGGGCGTGTTACACAGGGGGAGAGGTGCAAGCCCAGGTGCCTTGCCCAGTTTTTACTTGAGCGTATCAAACACATCCTCTTGCTCTGTGTGCCACAGGAGAGGCTTTGTTGCAGCTCCCCAAACAGCTGCATGGAGCAGCTCTGCTCTGGCTGAAATCCTGGGGATCCATAGGTGGCAGAATCTAGCTGGCCCTGGAAACTCCCACAACTGTTTTCATGACATTAGGTCCATCCTATTCTCCTAATCAAGGTACCAGACCTCGAGGAATCTCTGAAGCAATTGCTCTAGGAGTGGCTGAGGCACAGGCTGTGTGTCAGCTGCAAGGATGGTCATTCCCCCTCCTCTGGAGGGACCTCCAAAGTCAATACAGGCAGGGTGTCTGGGTCAGGTCCCCCGGGGCCATTGTTACTGTGATCATAATTTAGTTAATAAGTCTCTCCCTAAGAGTGGGCCTGGTGCCTCGGGAATGTAGAGGAACCAGTGCCGGACCCAGTGCCATCCCACAGAGCACTCCCAGGGCTCGCAGAAACAGTATTTCTTGGTGTTCTCTGTGGCCCCAATTATGGTAATAGGGTCCTTGGTGAGTCTTCCCGTGGGGATGGAACAGTGGAGACAGCTGCTTCTGTGCCAAGAACAAAGGCCATGTGGTGGCCCCCTATGTCAGTTGTGACCATGGGCCCCAAATAGGGCCAATGAAGATGGAGCTTGGTTGCCCTCAGTCAGGCTCTCAGTCCCAGGCATCCTCTTGGCCAGGACCCTTTTGTGGCTTTGCTGCAGCCATCAAGGTCGGCTTTCCTGTTTTTCTTCTTTGAGATCCCGCCTGTGAAGGCATTTATTTTTCCAGTGACCCTCTTCCTTACAGCATATACACTGGTTCTTGCCTAGGGGGTTGAGATAGATTTTCTTCGGGGACCCTTAATTGCTCCCTTGGGCAGATCTAGTTTTTCCCTTGAGTGCCACGGCCATGATTTTGCCTTGGATGACAGCATCCTTTGTGCCTTGAATCTCAGAATAGAGCAGGGTATGATGGCACCAGTTAAGGAGGTCAGTGGTGGTGAATGAATGAAACACCTGTACCCTTTGTGGAAGGCCTGGCTGGTGCATCCCCTCGTCTTGAAGGAGAGGAGGTCCAGGAGCTTGTCACAGAGGGCACAAAGGACTGAAGGCCGAGTCTGGCCAGGTGGCTAGTCAGCTCAAGAGGGGAGACCTGCCCCATCTTTCAGGTGCAGGCTTTGTGGTCTGGGATGGCAAGGCCGGATACAGAGGAGTCAGAGGTGCGTGAGCATTTGGGGATGGATCTGGGAAAGCTGGCTGAGCTGGAGCCTGCATGTCTGGTGGGGCATCAGGGATTGCTGCCCCTGGGTACATGGGCATTGGAATGGATAGTGAAGCATATATGGAGGCTTAGTATCTGCCTCCTGGGCCTAGAGGATGGGAGGGGCTTCTGGATGGTTGCCAGAACTGCTGTGGACCACTCAGGCCATGAAAACACAACCAGTGAAGAGGGCAAGCAGCCAGAGCATACCAGGAGTCCAGGTAAGGGAACTGTCTGTGTGGCCTGGCTCTCTGATGCAGATGTCCCACGCATGAACGATAACAGGTAAGTCCAAGTTCCTTCAGGCAGCCATTCTACATCTAAGGCAGGCCATTCTGGTTCCCAAAGGACTCAGAGCTCCCCGGCTTCATCTGGATACTGTGGTCTTCAAGGGTAAGTGGCTTTGAAGTGACTCAGCCAAGTTTGCAGCACCGGCAGCCTCCCTATCAATTTCTTGAGCCCAAAGGAACCCATTTGATTTGTGTCTGACGTGTGTCAGCGTCTCAAGACCAAGGAGGGCTGCCCCCTGAGAGGAGGCCATTCAGGCACACATCACCAATAGGGTGACTTATGACTGGACACTAGTCCAGTCATACTCTAGACCATATATCAGTCACCACAGAACTGCTGAACCATGCCACTCAGACCCCGTATTCTTTAGGGGACCTTCAGGGTGTCTAGCTACAGGGCCACAATATCAACAAGACTTGCAAGTGAGACGAATTGCACATTTACACACCAGTCGCACAGAGATTATTACAAAAGTTCCTAAATTCCTAAGCTGTCTCACCTACCAGTGACCACAGTCTCCTAATGAACAAAATACACGGGTCTCCTGACGACTAGACCACACACCACCAGCCTCCTGAGGAAGGAGGGGGGTGCATCCTTGGAGTTCTCATCAAGGGCACTCAGCAACAGACTGCAGAGGATGAGTTCATTCCAGTTCCTTACTCACTACCCCGGGGGGCCTACCTGGTCTGAGTGTCCATTGCAGGTCTCCATCTCACTCTGTCAGCCTGGGGCCCTGGTCTATGGCTCGACAGCCTCCTTCAGTCATCTGGAAGAAGACCCAGAATCACATTGAGGGTGCACACTTCCCGGTTCCAAGGACTGCTGCAGGCTAGAGGGCCAGGGAGCAATGCTCGTGACCCATCCAGGGTTCAGTAGTCTGATCTCTCTGGGGCCTCCAAAATGTCACAAGAAACAGTACTTAAAACCAGCAAAACCACGACTCAGAGCCAAGAGGTAAGAGAGGGCGAGGTTTATTATGCTACTGAGCCACCACCTGGACCTTTCCCGAATGGTGGAGCGCTGGGCTCGGGGGCTGGCTTCTTTTATACCACCTGTGCAGAGGCTAGCAAGCAAACATGGGGAACACAGAAGCATCTGTGTGGCAGTCCAGCCACTGGCCTTGGACAAAGTTACACAGAGTTTCAAGAACACGCTGAGACATGTTACGGTTTGTTCTTGGGTATAATCTCACTGTCCAATAGCAGGCAGGCCTGTCCTGTCCTTGGGAAACAGCTTCACAGTTTAACTGTTCCAGGCCCAATCAAGAGGGGAAGCCTGGGAATTTTCCATAACAACGTGACTATTCCTTGTTGTTGCTATCCGCAATGCCATCGCAAAGCTTTCCAGGTGTCTGGAGACGGTGGGACCTGTGGGTCAGGAGCAGGGAGCAGGCAAGGCTTCCTCCACTCCCCTGACCCACCCAACCTCTAGTGACTCATTTTGAAGCCATTGTATGCATGCAGTTGTTTGCTGATCAAAACATGACTAGGTGTGAATTTTTTTTTAATTCTGAAAATGCCATGAAAATAGAAAATGTTACCTGGAATCACCCCACAATAGAAGCTTTGGTACCTCATGGGGCATTTCCTTCCAGAATGTTCGCTAGGTGAAACAAAAAAGTGTTACTAAAATACAAAGGGAAATATTTTCCCTTTCACTTGCTTCATTTGGTCTCTCTAGATTGTTCTGTGATGGCTGCCTGGCAGCCCAGGATTTATTTAACAGAGCCATGTTGCTGGGTATTAAAGCTGGTTCCTCCCACTCTAGGAGTCTCAGTTTGTATACTAATAGCTATCTCTTCCCCAAGCCACTGGATGACTCCCTTGACAGAACCTGTGAGTGTCCACTTCAGCGGGTCAATGCCCTCCTGAGAGCCCATTCATCCTGCGAAGAGTCTATCCACACTGCATAGTGACAGTAACCTCTGCAGAGACCAGGCTTAGCAAAGCCACCATGACCCGCAGCACACTGGAGCCCCACATCCTTATTCTACAGTTGAGGAGACTGAGGCCAGAGGTAATAATTGATTTACCTAAAGTCAACCCCAAGCAGTGGCTGACTCCATGTCACCTAGATATTTTCTCGCCACTCCATTACCTCTTTGAGATGTGGCAACAGAATCCATCATCCTCTCTCTCTCTCTCTCTCTCTCTCTCTCTCTCTCTCTCTCTCTCTCTCTCGTGAGACAGTCTCACTCTGTAGTCCACGTTGATCCTAAACTCACTATGCAGCCCAGACTGACTCATGGCAAGTCTCCTGCCTCAATCTCCTGAATGCTGGGATTACAGTTGTACATCACACACAGTGAAGGCTTATAGGTGGGATGCAACAAGGATAGGGTGTCCATACTGCTTGTGGCAGGCATTGCTAATCAATCATCAATGCTCTTCTGTAGACCCAAGACCTTGGGTGACATCAACAGCCATTACCAGGTGACTGGAATTAACACAAGAGTGCAATGATTCTACCATGCTGCTGCAGCCTCTTTAGGATCAAAAGGAGACTTTATACATTGAGGTCTTGAGCCCAGCTTGGGTTCTTGCTTTCCTTCTTTTTTCTGAGCCAGACATAATTGGCAAATCCTCCTGATTCCCATCTGTCTGACCTTCCATGTCCTCAGAAGCCCTCTCTGGTTATCTAGGTGAGCCCACTCTCTCCAAGAAAGGATGCCTCTCATCCCAGCCGGGACAGAGGGACACAAATGGCCTTAGAAACAAGCTGTGTCTACACCTTGGCCCCTGCTTTAGGGCTGAAGGAATTTGGGCAGGTTGGCACCCTTTCTGAGGCTCTACCTCACTTGAGAAAGGAGGTGATGGTGCCCTTGTTCCCCAAATCTGGGCATTGGTTTGGTGATCTGTACAAGGGAGGCTGTATTTTCCACTCTGCCCATTTGCTGGGTCTAAGGACCCAGCTTTGACTTAACATTAAATTGTCTCTGCTCCCTAGCCCAGGCTGTGGGGGATGGCATACCCCCATTCTCCAACCAGGATACACTTTGAGCTGAGCCAAGATAGCACCCCCATGGAGATATTCTCCAAATTCGCCACTGGGACAGTTATGTTCAAGAATAGGGTACAGCATAAGAAAGGGCCAGGAGCAGGAGAGACAAGCCCAGCGCAAGAGGCTCTGGTAGGCTAAAGAGGCCAGGTCACAGAGGGCCAGTGTGGGTTCCAGGTGCATGGCCCACAGAAGTACATCCACACCTCGTGACGCAACCAAGCACAGGAAGCAGGGGCTGCTGTGGGCCCAGCCCTGGCACTGGGCCCCAGCACCCCACAGAGAGGCATTGTCCACGGGCATCAGGCATGGCAACCAGGGAGCTGCAAAAGTGGCCTGTACCTCATTGGATACGTGCCCAAGGCAAGGTCTTTCCGGAGAACCCACAGGCTTCGAAGCATCTGCTCAGGTGTCGGAGACTTTGGTGTGTTTGCAGTCAAAGCAGGATGGCAAACGCTTTCCGCCTTCTTCCTCTTGGTAGCTTTCCAGGAAGAGACCAACCAGGTCCCATTGTATGACCTCAGGATACTTGCACCCTCTCTCAGGCCCCTGCAGAAGGAAATGAGTTCCAAGGTGTCCGTTCCAGCCCTCAGCCACGAGGCTGTGCTTCCAGGCTGAAGTCACAGCAAGGACAGTTCCTCTGTGTCAGCCAACGAGCCGTGTTGCATCCTCACCAGCCCAACACTAGCCAGGAATCACTGCAGATGGTCAGGGTGGTAGTCAGGAGTGTGTGGTCTGCCTAGGTGACTGGCTGGAGTCTCTGCTCTGCCACCCTGGCCACGTGACCCTGAGCAAGTCATGTCTCCACTGAGCGTCTGATGCTCTCTGTAAAGTCAGGTCCCCTCCAGGGGACCACGCCCCAGCGGGGAATGAGGGACCTGCTGTCCCCTTGGCTTGCACTCAGACCTCATTACTCTTTCACTCCACATAAATTCATGACAGTCCTGGAGGAACAGATGAGGCAGAGCCACACCCACCGCTGCCAAGAATAAAAGAATAAAAGCCCAGGAGGACCTGGCCTGTGCTCACAGCGGCCAGGGAAGAACTGCTACCGTGATCTCATTCTACAGATGAGGCCATGGAGGCCCAGTGACACAGAGAAGTAGCAGAAACAGTGTTCAAATCTGACCTCTTAAAGAAATTAATTAATGGAGATATGTTTCCTCAAGTAAATGTAGGAAAGAGGCTGTTTCTTCCTTTCCCCAGGCTAATTATGTAGACTTATGGGGCTTCTTCTCCACAAGGCTCATCCTGTCGCCAACAACTAAGTGACACTAGTCACAGCACACAGCTACTGTGCACTTCCTCTGTGGGTGACCCGTGCTCTAGGGATCCCCAACTCCCGGGCCACGGGCCAGTATCAGTCTGCGGCCTTGGAAGGACCTGGCCACCAGGACACATAAGCAGCAAGCAGGAGGTGAACTGCGCGCAAGACCTGGCCTCTGTCAGCCTGCTCTTACCAGGCTCTCAAGCCGCTGCTGATCTGAGAGGAGGTGGAGTTTAGCTCCTCGCTCCCCTCAGCCGCTCCCCACTATTTCGAAGCTATCTTCCAACGACCTACTGCGGGACAAACACCCTGCTAACACCCCCATCATGGGAGAGCGGTCTTCAACTAGAACAGTCCCTGGTGTAGAACACTGGGAACCACGGCACTGGAGCTTACTGTGCTCCAGCACTCCAGGAGAAGCACTAGCAGGGTGTCGTTTGACAGACAGAAACACTGAGGCTCAACAAGATTATGGGGTGAGCTCCAAGTCACACAGCATGCAAACGATGGAGGCAGGTGTGAACCCCATCCATCCCAGGACACCCGTGGTCTGCCAAGCTGGGGAGACCTCCTCAGATGACTTCTGCTTCAAATCCTGGCTCTGCCATCTGCTAACCCTGGAGCCTGGCTCCTCATCAGTAAAGTCAACATAACCAGGTCACCCCAAGTGGAGACGAGGCCCCACGGACACAACAAGTACAAAAGCCCAGGGGGCACCTGCCATGGTAGAGGGGTTCACATGCGTCTCCACTATAATGTGGTCATCATGATCCCGTAGGACTGACTTCCCAGGAGGCAGGGAACCCCTGCGAGGCTCACTCTGCCCCTGGGCTGCTGCCCTGACTCTTGCCCCCCGTGCCCCACCCACCCCTCACACCATGCCCAATCCTCCTCCAAACCTCAGGAAGCTGGAATCCCAGGCTGCCTCCGGGAAGGGCTTTGGTTCACCAAGAGCTGCAAATATTTACCTTGGAGACCTCGGCCCAGCCCAGGTCTCAGCCCGCAGGCACAGGGTGGCCCTCCAGATATAAGGCTGAGTCTCCAGACCCATTGCTGCAGGCAGGAGCAGCCCAGGACTCCAGCGCGTCCAGGTAAAGTGTAGGGAAGTTGGCCCACAGTCTCTGCTGCCGGGAGGGCTCTGTGCTGGGGACACCTGTTGGGTCAGCTCAGGAGCAGAGGCTCTGGGTGATGCTCCTCAGAAAGCTGGACCCCTCTATGGGTCAGAGCCAGGTGTCAGAGAGGCCCCATCTCCCACTCCCCGAAGAGCAAGGTGTAGTGATGAAGGGCTGGGGCAGTCTGGCTCTTGTCCACCGCCCTCCAGGGACTCCAGTATGGTGCCTGGCCGGGTGCAGGGAAGGCCAGGGACATGGCGGCAGAGGGCAGCCACAGAAATCTTCCTAAAGGAGGGCACATACTAGTAGCCCAGCTACGGAAAAGTGGCTGGCAAGGGGAAGCGAGAGGCTTCCCGGCTGGGGAGCAGGAGCTGAAAACCAGTGTGCACAGGGCTCGGGTAGGAAGAGGAGACATTGTCCCCGCAGGTGACACTAGCAAACTCCCAGAGTGCATCTGACCAGGGGGCCGAGCAGTGTGGAGGGAGTGGGGACAAAGAGGTCAAGTGTTGGGAAGAAGATTCTGGGGGCGGAGAGGGCTGCCCGAGGCGAGGCAGCAGGCTGGCAGCTGCTACCTCTGTCCTCTGGCCTTGATTTCCAGGAAGTCTCTTAGGACGTCACTACTCGTGATCATGGCTGTTATCATCCTAACCATGCTAACATTTATTTATTTATGTATTACCCTGGCTGGGGCATGCCAGGCCTCAAACGGTTGTCTCATTTCATCCTCCCAACAGCCTCATGATGTGATTTTTGTACTATAATGAGTTCCCATTTTACAGATGAGCAAATTGAAACTCAAAGAAGGTAAGTTGCTTGTCAAGATCACAGAGCTCATGGTAGCAACATTCTCTTACTCCAGCCTGTCTCACTCCTAAGCCCAAGATATTTTTCTTCCCCCTCAGGCTCCAGACACTCAGGGATGGGGGTCCTGTGACTTCACAGGGCACCCCCCCACCCACCCACCCGCCAGGACCTCCTCTCCTGAGCAGTTACCACTCACAACCATTAGGGAAGCAAGCCAGGGAGCTCAGGTTGTTCTAGAGGATTACACTTCATCCAACAGAGGCACAGAACAGCCAAGGACCCAGGACACCCCAGGGGAACGACCCAGGAGCCGCCCCCAGGCCTTTCTTCCTGCTTCCCCTGTGCTTCCGGGAAGCTGCCTCTCCCTCCCCAGAACCTCCAACTCCTACAGGTTAAGTCAACAAGCTTAACTCATAACACTAAGTCCTACCAGACGGTCCTGGCCCTGCCTCCAGCTATCCCGCCCTGGCCTAGGGCAGCATTACCCCAAGTGAATTCATGTCTGTGGCTGGAGGAGAGTGAAGACTTTCTAGAGAAAGTACCTAGGCAGGGTTTTAAAGGATGACTAGGAGCTCTGATTCGGAAGGAAGAGAAGTAGTCCAGGAAGCAAGAAGATCCTAGGCAAGCAAACAGACATGGGAAAGAATACAGCATTTCTGGAAACATCAAAGCAAGGGGTGAGGGCACTGAGGTTGACCACAGAGGGCTCTAAGTGCCATGCTGAAGTAGGCAACAGAAGCGTTTTGTCCTGAGCATTGCTGGCGAATTTTCTGCAAGAAAATAGCTACTATGTCCCAAGTGCTCACCACGTGACAGGCATCATGCTAAATGCTTTCCTGACATTAGCTCATTAATCTCACCAGCTCTGTGAAGGAAAGCTTGTCATGCCCACTTGTCAGAGGAGAAAACGGAGGCCCAGAGAGATTTAATCAATTTTCTGAGACCACACAAGTAGGCCCTGGCAGTTATCACTGGAGGCCCTGGCGCCCCAGATCACCAGGCATTATGGGCCAGTCCTAGGCTCCTCTGCCTGACCAGCAGGACCCTCTATGTTCATCCCAGGTTCTGCCACCTGCTACCTGCTGCTCAGTGACACCCGGAAAGATGAGGGGATCCTGGACCACCAGCTTCCTTTGTGGTTTGCTGGCCACCACCTTGGTGGGAGCCACCTTCAGCCCTCCAGCAGTCCTCAGCCTTGGCCCACAAGCCATCAAAGAACGTAAGTCTTGTCCCCAGCCAAAATGTGGCCACCAAGCCAAGGGAGTAGGTGAGCAGCTCTCCAAAGGTGGAGGGAGCATCTTGTCACAGAAGGAGTGCACGGCGCGACCCAGGTGAGACAGGCCCAGGGTGCTGGGCCTCCCCAGCAGCGGCGGCTGAGCAGGAAGGAGCTTGCCAGGCAGCCATGGGTAGTTCTCCAGAGAGCAGAGTCTGGGCCAAGGAGTTGGCACCCAAAGACAGAACCAACTCAGAGGCAGAGAATCCTGCTCCAGCGTCACTGGAAAGGGCATAGAAGAAGCCCACTGGACTTGGGGGAGCACTTTTGCTGGGTTGTTTCAGGCCAGAGCTGGTCCACATTGGCAAGCTGAGGTTAGCAGGCAGAAAGGCACCTGCAAAGGACCCGGTGGCCTTCCCTGGGACCTGCCCTAGAGGAAGACTGACTCGCTGGGAGGCTGCCCTGGGTCCTTGCCTGGAAGCTGGCGAGGTGCCAGCAGAGCTCACTTGCTGCTTTTGGGGGCGCTGCCAACCCAGGGCCCAGTACCACTAAGCAGTGACAGCAAGGGAGCCTGGCAGAAGGAGCCTGCGAGGACTCCCCCTCCACATCCCTCCAGGGCCCCAGTGGCAGGGCTCACATAGCGCCCTCTGGCGAGAAAGAGGTAGTTACAGGGCCCGCTCCATTATGGCAAAGCAGGCACAACTGTGGCAAGGCGGTAACTCAGAAGTCTGAAGCAGGGTTGGGATCCACAGCTGAGTGGCACTGCCCGAGGCCTCGAGGAGCTGGGGTGTTTATACAGCAGCCACGTGGGCTCTGGCAGCTGCCTCCTCCCACTGCCCAGCACCTGACACTTGGGGTGACAGGCCTGTAGGATGGGGATGCCAATGAAGAGTTATCAAATGTGGTTTGGCAGCAAAACTGCCCCCCGTGGGGCCTTGAGGTCCCCTGCTTCTCGGCTCAGGACGGTTTTGGCACTGGTTGGTGCAGGGGGCAGGCCTGTGTGCTGAGTGCACAGGCATTACCACAACCGGGGCTGGCAAAACTCACGGTGTGAATGGCCCCACCTATTCTCAGCCTCTTTTTTTTTTTTGGTAGTAGGAATTGAACCCAGGGCCTCTGCACTAGACTACAGCTCCAGCCCATTCTTGGGTTTTTGATTTTGAGATAGGGTCTTGCTAAGTTGCCCAGGTGGGGCTCAAATCTAAGATCCTCCTGCCTCAGCCTCCCAGAGTGCTGGGATTTCAGGCTTCTGCCACTAGGCCCTGCTCAGCCACACCCTTCCTACAAAAGAGCTCCCTGGGCCCCCACTCTCCAAGTCCCAGCTACACAGTGGAGATGGGGTGAGGGTGGAGATGGACCCACAAACCCCATGTCAGCAGGGACTGAGTGACAGCCCTGCCCCGCCTGAACTCCCTCAAAGCCACCCTTCTTGTGCCTTCTCCGGGCCCTGACCCCTGGATCTGCCTCCAGAGCTGACCCAGAAGCTGGAATACCACAATGCCACGGCCATCCTCCAGCAGCTGCCGCTGCTCAGCACCATGCGGGAGAGGCCCGCCGGGGGCATCCCGCTGCTGGGGAGCCTGGTGAGCAGCATTCTGAACTACATCATCTGGTGAGTGGGCAGGCAGACACTGGGACCAGCTCCTTCCCTGCACCCCTTCCCCGCGCACTTCGCATGTCTGGTTGTCAGTCAACAAACATTAGCCTGTGTCAGCTCCATGACTGGCCACACGGAACGGAGCAGACCAGGCCTGTCCCTGGAGTAGCTCCCCGATGAATTAACAATGACCGTACGCCTGGGCAGCCTGAGAAGACGGCGGCCTAGGACGCAAGAGTGAAGCAGCAATGCCATGCTTCTCAGTGCAGAGCTGAGCCAAAGAAAAAGGCGTTCCAGGCACACAGACCAGGCTGGGCAAAGACACAGAGGGGTAGAGTCAGCCCAAGGAGCTGGCATCATCTCCTAAAAGCCAGGGAAACATGACAGGGCTGCGACCAGAAATGGAGGGCAGGAGTGGGGCAGTATCACGCTACGCAGAGCCAGTGGGCAGGCCTTGGGGTTCAGCTGCTGGCCAGGCAACTGAGGAAGACAGAAAAGACAGCTGGCATGGCTTGGGGGTGACACTCGGTTGAACACAAGGTCTGATTTTCATCTCTTGCAAATCCCACTCAGGCTAAAGGTCACCTCTGCAAACATCCCCCGAGTACAGGTACAACCCGCAGTCTATGACCAGGAGCTGATGGTCAGGATTCCCATGGAGATGGTGGCCGGATTCAACACGTGAGTGTCCCTCAGTCAGCCACAGTGGGCCTGACAGGTCCATCCACTCATCCCCCACTCTCTCTCATACACTCACGTGCCTGGAAAGAGTCCCAAGCACACAGAAAAGCAAATGCAAAGGCCCTGAGAAGGGAGTGTACTTGCTTTGCTGAAAGAATGGCAAAGGGAAGGAAGGAGGAGGAGAAGGGTGGAAGCAGAGGTCAGCGGCCAGGGGTGGCCAGTCACCCCAGGCCTTGAGGGTCCTGGCAAGTCTTGACTTTTACTCAGTGAGAAGAATGAGAGCCACAGGCGGGCCTGAGCACAGGAGGGACGTGACATTAGTGAGCAATTGTTCAGGACCCTCTGGTGACTGTGGGCACCAGAGCAGAGGTGGGAGGCACCCAGAAGCGACTGTCACTCTCAGGAGGAGATCTGAGGCTTAGCCTGAGGCTGGGAAAGGGAGGTGGGGAGAAGTAGTCAGACTGACCTGGGTGTGTTTTGAGAGAAAAGTAGTAACCACAGGACTTCCTGGTGAATCGACTGGAGAAGGGGAAAGAGAGTGGCCAAGGGGGGCCCCAAGGTTGGTGCCTGCACAAGTCCAGGACTGAACGGCCAGCAGGCAGGCTGGGGTGGACGTGAAAAGAGTAGGCGCGGGGAGAATATGGAGTTCACTGCTACACGTGGGAAGCTCGCAGGACCCCCGAGTGGGGAGGGAGGCCTAAGCCTAGGAGCTGTCTCATGGGGAAGGGGTGTGAAGTCAGGCAGCGGGGAGACAAGGGAGACCCACAGCGGACATGGAGATGGAGGTGAGGGTGCCAGAAGACAGGGTGCTCAGCAGGTCTGTCCCACCATGGGCCTGGCCCACCCCACTGATGCTGCCCCCTCTCCAACTTCCCAAGGCCTCTGGTCAAGACGATCGTGCAGTTCCACATGGAGACTGAGGCCCAAGCCTTCATCAGAGTGGAGAGCACGAACAGTGGCCCTGGCCAGCCGGTCCTCAGTGACTGCTCCACCAGTGACAGCAGCCTGAACATCCGCCTGCTCCACAAGTGAGTGTGGCCACCGTGCCCAGGAAAGAAGGTAGTGGGGGGTGGCCTTGCCCACTTTACAGTCAGAGAAAGAAGGGATCTTATGCCCCAGATCTTGATGGGGTGAGACTCTTTATTAGGCCCCTCAAGGTACCACCCTAGCCTGGCTCAGGTAGGATTCTGGGTAAAACCAAGGAGTTCAGAGTTGGGAAAACAAATCTTCAATCACTATCTGGGTGACGTAGATAGCTCATCTCCCCGTGTCTCACCTTCCTCATCTGCAAAGCACAGGTGATGACATCTTCCAGGCAGCAGGTGAAGATTCAAACAGGTGTCAGCGGCAGAGCACTCAGACATGTCCCGTGGCAGGGACTCAAAAGCACAGTGCCTCCCTCTGCATCTCCTTAGTGGGTGGGGAGAAGCGCCAGCTCCCATCGTCCCAAACCCAGCACAGATGACCAAGGACAGCACCCGAGCCCTGCTCCTTGTAGACTCTGCCAGTGTCTGCACCTGACTCCAGAGGGTTCCCAGCCCGATCTAACAGTTCCGTGACCTGGAGCAAGCTCCTTCCTCCTTAGGCTTGGTCTCCCCCGCCATAGGGCAGGCAAGGGTGGCCCTCTGTGGCCTTTCTTAGTCTTCCCACTCTTCTCTCCCAAAGGCTCTCCTTCTTTGTCAACACTCTAGCGAATAAAGTCCAGAACCTCCTGATGCCAGCTCTGCCCAAACTAATAAAAAGCCAGGTGAGTGCAATGGGGCATCCCAGGCCCCTGAGAACTGTGCCCCCTGTTGAGCTAGGGTGGAATTGCAGGGTGGTGCTGAGAGACCTGAGTCTCCCTGGGTGTGATATTCCTGGGACTGGATAAGGAAAGGTCAGAACAATGGATTGGGCTATCCATCAGCTAGACTGTTGAGGTCAAGGTCACGGAACTGCCAAAAGTCAGCCAGGAGGCCCTGATCAAGAGGTGCTGACAAATTCTTAATAATTGTCTCTGGAAGGACTACAGGAGAAAGCCCTGAGCTGTAGCTTTTGACACAAAACTGAGGAGATCATCCCTAGAGAAACTCCTCCCTCCAGGGCATGAAGTCACAGAGCTGGGAAGGGATGCACAGCAGCCCACTAGCACATAGTATTTTCACCAAGCCGACGTGACCTCGGGAGCAGTGGAGATCGGTACAATGCAGCTGAATACTTAGGAAGCAATGAGCTCTAAATTTCTATTACATGCATATTTAATATAAGTTTTTATGACAAGTTCATTCAATTTACTTTAGTGCCCACTCAAATACTCCCAAAAATTGAACAGTAGGCCCTTAGAAACTGCTACCAGCTCTTCTAATAGAAGGCTTCCTCCCACTGACGTGGGGACAGCCACCCACCACGTCCTCTTGGATTCAGCTGTCTGAGTAGGTAGACACATGCAAATCTCACCTGACCGGCTTCATTTGTCACAGGAAAACTAAATTTTGTAAGTCGGATTTGTCGACATGGACAATTCTAAGAGGCATTCGCAGCAACCAGCCGCCCCTCCTGATGCCTTGTCAGACAGCTGGTTATTTTAAGGCTTTTTTATTCAAAAGATGATATAATAACTAAAACAATTTATGTAACCCAGCAGCTCCTCTGTCCTTGGCCTACCAAGTTCCAGCCTCACCCACGTGTGCACTTTCATCTATGTGACTGCACTTGCTTAGATGTTTCTATGCCATCATAGGATAGCCATAATTATTATAACAGCTGCCTCATATTTAATAATTTGCTAAGTCATCCCAAGGAGCTTCTTCTCCTAATAAGATTTTATTAAGAATATTGTAAAATAATTGTAGCCATATTTAGAGCCACATTTTATATAAGCAATAATATTTTGTACAGCATTTTAAACCCATAGAGATTTCAGTTTTTCTCCCAATTTTTTTATCCCTAACATCAGGAAAATATAGTGCAAAAAGAAAACAAAGTGCAGTTATTTTGCCTCTGCTTTGAAAAGCTGCACATCAACTGTGCACTACAGAATCATGCATTTGCTTTTTTATTAAGTCAGAGTTAAGAGATTCAACTTCTGCTTCTTTGCCAGCAACATTTAGGCACCAAAAAAGTGGGTTGGTTTTTTTTTTTTTTTTTTTGTACTTGGGATTGAACTCAGCCTTAGCCTTTCACCCAGAGTGCTAAGATTAGAAGTGTGCCCCACCACGTCTGGCTAAAAGATGTTTTATTTAATATGTTAAATATTTATGTTAGGCCAAGAAAAGTGAAAAAATCAAAAACTGAGGGGGTGGGAATGCAGCTCAGTGGGAGAGCACTTGCTTGGCATGACACAGACGAGGAAGGCCCTGAGTTCTCTTTTCAGCACACAAAAAAAAGCTCAAATGAGATTTTATAAGATTAATTTAAGGGGGCTGGAGGGATAGCTCAGTGGTTACAGTGCTTGCCTAGCTAGCTCAAGGCCCTGAGTTTGATCCCCCATTGCCACATAAGCCCAGTAGGGTAGCACATGCCTATAACCCCAGTTTACTGGAGGCTGAGGCAGGAGAATTGCTGTGTGTTTGAGGCCAGCCTGGGTTATATAGTGAGGTCAGGACCAGCCTACATTACAAAGCAAGGCCCTGTCTCAAAAAAATATTAATTTAAGAAACAATATTGGATGAGTTAATGCAAGCTACTTTTCTCCAGCACCTTGTTGGAAGAGGGTGTGGACAGAGAAAGGGAGGAGAAGGAACGAATGTGAGTCTATAGATGTGTCATAGCAAAGTAAACGCCGTGGTTTGGCACCATGAGGATTCTGAGAACCTTAACCGCTAGTAAAGGTATGGATTGAGAAAGATTTTTTAAATAAAATATGAAAGCAAATAATTTTGTAAAGTTGGGCTTTTCTTAAATGAGAATATTTTAGGAATTTTTTTTTAATTTAAAGGCAAGGATTTCTTTTCTTTCTTTCTTTCTTTTTTTTTTTTGAGATAGAGTCTTGCTCTGTAGCCTAAGCTGGTCCTGAACTCACTGCAATCCTCCTGCCTCAGCCTCCTGGGTGCTGGGATTACAGGTGTGCACCACCACGCCCAGTTTATGTAGTACCGGGGAATCAACTCAGGTACTTAGAGCTTGACTAAGCACTTGCAAGTGCTTTAACCGCTAAGCCATTCCTCCAGCCCCTAAAGGCAAGGATTTCTTAAGGTGGGACCCAGCTATAAATTCCTTCACAATCTCTGGGGCATTTATATTTTATTTGGCATTGTACTTTAATAGCTAAATATATTTTCCACCAGAAAAAAATGGCACAAACGTGGACCTACAGTGAAAGGCAGGCAGGGAGGAGTTCCCCTCGTCCTCATGCTTGTGCACCCGTCATCTCTAGGCTGGGTACCATTCTTAGTGGAACAGTGTATTTGGCCTGAAGAGGGACAGTCGGGGCACATTTGAGAGGTGAGCAGGTGGGAGAACTCACTGGGACAGCAAGGAAGTCCTTCCTCAGGCAGCTTTAAAAACATCCAATGGTCGGTACCGTCCCTGGCCACTAGCCACTAGAGGCCAATACTATTCATCCCCCAAGTGCCTCTCCAGAAATTTCCAATTGTCCCATAAGGCCAAACCCACCCTTCACTAAGCATCCCTGGCAGTGCTAGAAATAGATATGCTCAGGTGCTATGGGGATAGAAACTTGTGGGGACAGAAGAGACAGTTTGGTGGGGTCCAACTATGACAGGAATGCATCAGTGACCTAGTAAAAAAAGAAAATCCTCTACTTTCTCTGAGAAAAACATGGGCTTGTGAGTACAAGGCAAGGAGCACAGCTGGCTGGCTGCCAGACACACCCAGGGAACGGGGCAAGGGACAAACCATTGCAAAAAGGCCCCAGGTGGCCCTGGGGACAGCAGTGGGCTCTGAGCAGCAGGGGTGGACGTGGGCACGGACACACAGAGTCCTAACCACTCAGGACGAGCCCAGGCTGGCCCTGGGCGCCGCAGCAGGACTCCAGCAGGGCAGGCGGTGGGCACAGGCCAGCCGGGTGGGCGCCATCCTCCCTGATGAGCCCCCTCTATGCTGTTGCAGCTGTGTCCTGTGATCGAGGCGGCCTTCAATGACATGTATGCAGACCTTGTGAGGCTGGTGAAGGGTAGGTGCTCTGCGCTCTCCCCTCCTCTTCCTGGACTGCGGGGTCAGCCTCTTGAGTGCAAGGTTCCACGTGAGGGCCAGCAGATGCCCCAGATCAGTCCGAGTTTGAATTCCAGCCCAGCGCTGACTAGCTCCATGGACATCTGCCGTCTTTACCCTCAGTTTCCTCACCTGAAAATGTCACTTGTACATCCCCACCTCAGAGGACTGTGTGCGAGGGTTAAAATCACAGAGAAAAGTTCCAGACACATAGCTAGGGCTCTGCCAGGCACAGAGAAGTGCTTACAGACTCACACGGAGGGGAAGGATGGATAGAGGAGTGGGTGGATGACGCAGTGGCCACTGTGGGCAGGTAGAGAAGAAGAAAGAGGAAAGAAGAGGCATTCATGCAGAAAGAAGGTCATGTCTCCAAGAACAGCAGAGATAGGAGGGCGTGGCCTCTGCCCCACCTCTGAAATCTGCCATGCTCCACTGTCTGAGAGTGGAACAGGTGGGGAAGAAGAAGATTCTACCATGTACTGAGTCAGGATCTGATGAAGGCCACCCACACAACGAGAGAGGAGTGGGAGAGGAGAACAGGACGGGCGTGTGTGGGCCCAGTTGGGACCCACCGAGGGTGCAGTGGGGCTGGGGGTTTTATGCACAGTGGGCCACTGACTCCTCGAGCCATCCTTGAGGCAGCCATCAGTGCCCCCATGCTCTCCCAAATGGGAGGAGCTGAAGCGCAGAGCAATTGGGTCACTTGTCTAAATTCACAGAAGAAATTAGTGATGAGATAAGGCTTGAACCCAATTTTCCCAGTTCCAAGTGAGTGTGATTCAGATTTCCCCCATTACTAACTGCCAGTCCTGAGACTGAAGCAGGATTCACTAAGTTTTAAGATTAAAAACCAAACCAAACCAAAAAAAAAAAACCTGGGGTTGGCGATGCAGCTGTATGGTAGAATGCTTACTTCTTAGGCATGAACCCTGTACTGCATAGAGAGGGAGGAGAGAGAGAGAGAGAGAGAGAGAGAGAGAGAGAGGCGGAGGGATGGGAAAAGCCTTGTCAGTGTCACCGGGCTCAAACCTATGTCTACCTGGCTCCTCTGTTCTGCAGGGTCAAGGTCAGAATCAGGGTCAAGGTTAGGGTTCCCACGCCCTAGAAAGGAGCCAGTCAAGAGCCTAGTCCTACAAGCCCCAATCTCTGCCCAATAACCAGAGAGACGCCATCACCACCTGGTGGCCAAGCATAGGATCCTCAGGCAAACACATAACCGGGTATTCAGATGGATGCTCGCCTGGTGTCCAGACCCTCCCCACTTCCCAGCGCAGGCTGCAGTCACCACAACCAGGTCTGGCGTAGGCCAGCCAGGTTCAAATCATCTCAAAGTGTAACCTAGAGCAAATCATCTCACTTTCCTGAGCCTCGGCTTCCCCACCTGTGCCCAGAGGCCTTCCTGCTAGGGCCACTGCAAGGATGGACGCGTGGACAGCTGGAAAGGGCTGTGCAGGGCCTGGCACTGTCATCATCCTCATGGCGGTTGGCACTGTCATCTTCCTGCCAGCTCCCACTCCCTCCCTGGTACAGTACTGAGCTCTGGCTGGAAGCAGCCCCACGTACCTACCCACCCCGGCCTCTGGCCTCACAGAGCTTTCTTCTTGCCCTGAGCAGTGACCATTCCCCTCAATCCCGGAGGCCTGAAGTTTGACCTTCTGTCTTCTACCATGGAAGACGGCGTCATCCAGCTCAACCTGGAGGTGAGTGTCACAGACCCTGAGTCAAGCGGGGACTGTGCTGCTCTTCTCTGTCACGGGCAGTCAACAACTCGGGGAGACACTCACGGCAGGGCACAGGGCTGACCTGGGAAAGGCACCTCAGGCTGCACTTGCCCGCCTGCCAGGCCCCCTCGCTGGGGCTTCTCCTCAGCCCAGCCTGCTGGGCCACATGCAGGCAGCGGTGACTTCTCTGTCATCTGTGTAAGCTAAGAGCCACATGGATCATGCACCCCATGGACCTGTACTCCAGCTCTGGCCCTGCCTGCGTGTCCTGGGGACTAGGCTTTTCTCTCAGGTGAGCTCCTGCCAATCTCCAATCCTCTGGTGACAGTGAAAGCAGAGCTCAGGACAGCAGCGCATCCTCAGGAATCTCAGCCTCACGCTCCTCTCCCTGGCTGGGTGCTTGGGCAAGCCTCTTCACCCTCTCAGCCTCCATTTTCTTACTTACAAATGTGGAGAACCCATGACCACTTGGGAGAGAATGAAGTGAGACCACGTGGAGTCTGGTGGCAGGAAGTGCTTGGGCCCTATCAATTCCTATAAAACTTAGCTGCGGAACCTCAGGGGTGCCCCAGGGGGCTAGCTTAACGGGTCCATGTGAATCCCAGACCAATTCCCAGGTATCCTTTGCAAGACTGAAGCCTCAAACATTTCCATCCATCTTCTTAGTTTTGGATTTTCCCCTCATCCAAAAGGTTTGCAGTATCTGAGAAGCCAAAATGTAAGCGCAAATTAACATATCTAGGCTGGCATGAAGGTGTGGTGGTACACACCTGGGGCTTCAGCTACGCAAGAGGCTGAGTTCGGCAGATCAATCGCCTGAGCCCAGAAGCTCAAGGACAGCCTGAGCTGCAGGAACTCTCTCTCTCTCTCTCTCTCTCTCTCTCTCTCTCTCTCTCTCTCTCTCTCTCTCTCTTTGAGACAAGGTCTCACTCTGTAGCCCAGGCTGGTCCTGAACTCACTATAGAGCCCAGGCTGGCCTTGGACTCACGGCAATCCTCCTGCCTCAGCTTTCCAAATGCTGGGCTTACAGGTGTGTGCCCCCACACCCAGTTTATGTGGTGCTGGGGAATCGAACGCGGGTACTTAGCACTTGACTTAGTGCTTGCTAGGCAAGCGCTTTAACTGCTGAGCCATTCTTCCAGCCCCAGACCCTGTCTCTTAAAAAAAAAAAAAATCAGAGATTATCTGAGAGGTTCAGGTGGCTTTGTCGGGCTCACAGCAAAGAGCTGACTTTCAAACAAACACAGCCTCACAATAATGACATTAACCATAAGCCAGGACCTAAACACCCTTTAAAGGCCCCACCTCTCCACCCTGCTCCACTGGGAATGACATTTCCAACACACAAGTTCCAGGGACACATGTGAACCACAGCCCTGGCCCCTCCTCCAGGCTGTGGCTGGGGAGGCCATGGCCTTAAGATTGGAGCCCACCCCCTGCTGTCTCCTCAGGCCGAGGTGCTGGACTCGCAGGCCAAGGTGATCAAGTCATTCAACAACTCTGACATGTCCCTGTACATACCCCCACTGGGTAGCACCCCCTTCAGCCTCGCCATGCGGGAGGACGTGGTGAACGCCGTGGTGGCAGCTTTGCTGCCTCCAGAAAAGTTCCTGATCCTGCTGAGCTACGTGGTGAGCCTGTTGGGGACAGAGGAGGGGCTTCGGTGCATCATCCATCCACTGAGGCAGGGGAACAAAGGCTCCCTAGACCCCGAGCTGAGTGGCCTGGGCCCCCAGGACACAACCCCCCCCCCCCAGTGATGGTCTCTCCCTCTGCAACAGGCCCTGCCTGTGACACACAGCTCTAAAGCCAACCACCTCCCCATCGCATCCAACGCTAGCCCTGCGTCGGACCTCTGATGCACTTATTCCCTCCTCCAAATAGTTCTAGGGAGCCCACAGGATTTTGTACCCCAAACTCAGAATCATTACTAATGTGGCTGGGGAGGCAGGAGCCCACCATGTCAGCCACCACTAGCAGGGCACCCAGGGTACCCAGTGGGAAATCAGTCCAGAGGAGAAAGTCTTGACCCACAGCTATGACAGGGCTTCAGGTCAGCAGACAGACAACAGGGATCTATTCCGTGGGAATTGGAACTCAGGATCAGGGGCTGGATGGTGAGAACAAGGGAAGTGGTTTGCAGCAATCATGGTCACAGCTGTAGTGAGCACTAGAGCCACTTCTGCCCATCCTCGGCGGGCAGTGGGCAGCCACAGGCTCTCAGCCACCCCTGCCCACAGCAGACATTCACCACAGTCCCCATGCCCCACAGCGGCTAGCCTAGGACCTGTTGTTCCACCAGTGACAGACAGATATGTGACCTGGACCCCAGGGCTTCTGAGGTTCTGGAAACCCTTCCCCCAGAACTGGGCACAGGCACAGGCCTCCCTGTCCCATCCGGCTGACCCGCTCTGCCCTCTTCTCCCTCAGCTTCCGTCACTGTCCTACGAGCTGAAGTCAAGCCTCAGGAACATCAGTAAAATGGTGAGTTCATTTGCCACCATCAGTGGGACAGAGCCTCTGAAAGAGGGCACCACTGGGGACTGTGATAGCCCTGGCCTCATGGGATTCCAGTCCAGAGAGGAGGTCAGAATCAGACAATCACACAGGTGACATTTCCCTTCAAGTGTGGTGACAGAGGACAGGTGCTGGAATGATGAGTGTATCCCTGGGCACCGAGGTGGCTTCCCCAGAGTGGGTGGCACCCAAGTCAGAAGGAAACACCGTCAAGGAGGACAGTCCACTGAGAAGGACAGTGCGGCTGTGTGGCTGGGGCAGAGAAGAGGGGAGATGGCAGGGGCGAGGCCCCATGGGGCAGCAGGGGGCCTGCGGCCACGGTGAGGCACTCAGGAGGCCACACTCACACCTGATGTCCTCCCAGGCTGCAGACAAGCTGGACCAGACCCAGATTGTGAAGATTGTGACTCAGGACACTCCTGATGTGCACCTGGGCTTCAGGGATGCCGAGGCAGCCCAACAGATCATCCTGGAAGTGTTCGCCACCAATAAAGACCTACGTCCCTTCTTCACCCTGGGCATTGTGAGTTGAGCTGTCTGTGACACAGACATCAGCCTGCTTCCCTTCACTGTTGCTGTTTAAGCCTCTTGTCCCCTGTGGGGGTTGGGGAGGAGCTGTGAACCAAGTCAGGAGCTTTGGGGTGACCCACTTTGACCCTGTAACCAAAGATCAAGGGTCTTTAGGCAAAAATTCAACTCATCCTCGAAAAGAATTTTATCTGACTATATAACTGAAAAGTTTAGGTGGCACTGGCTTCAGGAGAGGCTGAATCCAGGTGCTCGAACAAGATCACCTTCATTCTTCCCTGTCCCCTCTGACAGCCTTTCTCTGGGCTACCTCCACCCTCTAGGAATCTGCTCACAAGGTACCCCAAGTGGCACCAATATCTGCTTCACAATCCAACAGGAAGAACATGTCTTTCCCCAAAGCTCCAGCAAGTCTAAGGGCTGAGTCCTGTTTAATGAGCTTGGGTTATGTAACCATTCCTGAGCCAATCTGGGTGGTCAGAAAAATGAAACATATAAATGTTCTCAGTTGGGATCCACACTGGAGTGGGGATGAGGAGTTGGCTCCACACAGACCACATGAGGGACAGGAGCACTGAGTTCTCTTCTGAGTTGGAGCAGAGCTAAGCCGTTTCCCAGGAAATTTGACCTGGTGTTCTCAGGAGGCCTGACAACTGGGGTGTTGGAGCTTCCCTTTGGGGACAGCTGTGAGTGACGGGATGGAGTGGCTGAGGCATCCCAGGACAAACCTAATGGGAGAGGTCCTAGGTACTGCCCCTGGAAGCAGAGCCTGGGACGGGGCTCCAGTAAAGCTAACATATTAGAGGACAATGCACAAGACAAGGCTGGGCGGGCTGTGCAAAGCCATGGTCCCAGCAGGGGAGGATGGGGCTGACCCTTGGACTGTACCACCTGAGTCCCTGCAGAGACCAGAAGGCCACATGTTGTACCCCTCATTCGCCAGTCATTGGCCACCAACAGCCCCTAGAAAGAGGAAACGAAAACACCCTGCAAGGCGGCTACACTGCAGGGGAGCTCTGGAGAGAAGGGGCAGCTGGGCACTGCCAGAGCAGCACCGGCAGCTGTGCGATGCCACCCATCCAGGGATCCACGGGGTGACGGGCAGAGAAGATGTGAGATGAGGCAGGGTCTGGGGTTAGTCCCCGGGCAGCCAGGGCCATCCCCGCTTAGCCAAGGTTCTAGGCAGGACCTGGGGGTGACTAGGAGGATTGTGTTGGCCGTCCTCGCAGCGGGGGCCAGCGCGCGGCTGTGAGGCTGTCCACCACACTGTTTCAGGAGGCCTTTCAGAGCGATGTGGAATGAACCGTGCTCCTTGGAGGTGCTCGGCTTGCTGCCCCGGCCTCCTGGGCAGGGAGGGTTCTGACCCTGAACCCCCAGGCCAGCCTGACGCTCTGATGACCACTCCCCATAGCTAATAATGGGAAGCCCTTGGTCCACCCTGAGGGCAAGTGTGTCCTCTGGGTGCTGCTGACTTGGAGCTGAGTCTGGCACCCTGCCTTCCTGGTTACCCTAACCAGGGGTCACACTGACACCTGTCTTGGGCCTAGATCTGGGAACTGGCTCAGCTTCTGAGCTTCCCAGTAACGCTACCAGTGGCCCACAATTATTCTCTCGGTCGTCCTCCTCAGCTTCTTACCTCACAGGCCGGCCCCACAGGTAGACACATCACAGGAGAGTGCCGTGTGCAGTTTTAGGGCGCCGTTTACACACCGTGAGGGCTCCACCCTTTGGCTCCACTGTTAACCTTGCCATTTCCTGCAACAAGCCTATGTGTCAGCTGTTTCATGAGGAAGGGGTTACAAGATGCAAAAAGTGAGGCCCAGGGAGGTCTAACCTTTTCCTAAGGTCACAGCCAACAACTGAGAGTCAGACCAGGCCCCTGAGCCCCGGCATGACCCTCACCCCATACCTGATGCCTCCGCTCCAAAACAATGGGACCCGGACTCTTCTTGTTGCAGGAAGCCAATTCTGAAGTTCAGTTTTACACCGAAGGTGACCAGCTTAAGCTCAACTTCAGCGACATCAGGTAAACAGCAGAACCGCTGTAAAGATTCTGCTGGTGGGAATGAGGGCTGGCCCACGACCACAGGCTTCTTTAAACAGCCAACAGGTGGACATCAGGTAGGGGCTGCTCCAGATGAGCAGGAAGGATGCTTGCCTGAGCTTTCCTGCCCTCAAAGACTGAGTGCCAAAGACAGGGAAGGAAAGGGAAGGGGCCTGACAGAGGCCACATGCAGGCCCCTGGACACAGCCCATCCTGGATACCTGCAGCAGTGACAGTCACCAGAGACCCTGGGCCCCTTGGAGCCAGCACAGGCGTACCTTCTACACCCTGCTGTTTCTCCTGTCCCACACTTTCCCCTGCCCCAGAGAAGTCTCCGGGCACAGCCCAGGCTCTGGAGTGTGCAGGGATTCACCCAGGCATGGTGGGGGTGGAGTATAAATGAGTTGCAAGCATAGAAAGCCAAGCTCATCAGGAAGCTCTGGTCCGCCATTTCTGCCAGCAACAACTGAACTGAGAATCAAGCAACTCCAGAGAGGGTTGGGCACCCTAAGACACAATTGTCTCCACTCTTGGGGGGATTTTCTGCTCTTTTGTGGGTCCCCCCTCTTTCCCCAGCTAGAATGTGAGCTCCATCAGCAAATGAATTTTTTCATTTCACCACTATACCAAAAGAGCCTGAGGGGGAGGGACAAAAGGAGAGTGGGAAAGCCCTTGTCACCTTGACAAGATACGTATGTGCATAAAAGGCTCAACTCCATTGTAAACCTTAAATTTTGCATGTATACATATCAATAAAATGGGGGGAAAAAAGAGCCTGTACTGTGTATGCCTGATACGTTACAGGCGTCCAATGAATAGTTGAATGGATAATTGGGCCTCCATGGTCTGTACTCACACAAGTCTTCTTTTGCAGTTTTGATCGGATCAAGCTCATGATCTCAGATATTGGCCTATTCAACGTAAGTATTAACAGAGTATCCCTTATGGGCATAGGACTAGGCCACAAAGGTCCATTCTAAATAAAGACATTGCCTGGGATTTGCTTTGGCAAAGATCCCATGGGCAACTTGAGGTAGGCTAGCTGGCTTTTATGGAATCAACCAAATCCCAGCCTCCTGGGCCCTGCTGTATGTCAGACATACCTGACACACACAGTCACATGTACAGGCCCCCACTCACTGCCTTTGGTACACTTTTGATCCTATATAAAAAAATAAATCTCCCCCATTCACAATCCCATTTTTGCTCATAGCAACCCACGTAGTGACCCCAGCTAGCTTCTCCCTTCTGATCATGAGTCACATGGAATCAGAGATGTCAAAGCAGCTACCTTCAGCAGCTGGGGACACATCTCAGTGGGGAGATCACTTGCCTAGTGTGCTCAAGGCTTCAGTCTCCCAGCACCACATAAAAATTAGCTGTACATGATGGCACATATCTGTAATCTCAGCTTGTGGGGTGCTTGAAGCAGGAGGATGGCTATGAGTTTGAGGCCAGCCTGGACTACATAATAAGTTTAGGACCAGCATGGACTACAGAAAGAGACCCTCTCTCTCTCTCTCTCTCTCTCTCTCTCTCTCTCTCTCTCTCTCTTTCTCTCTCTCTCTCTTTCTCACACACACACACACACACACACACACACACGTATACACACACACACACACAATCAAACTAGCTACCTTTAGCCTTGTGTTCCTTGGTCTTTATGTTTTATTAATTGTTCATGAGTATATTAAGAGTAGGAGGTTTCCATGGAAACATCATAGCTCTGGTTTCCCTTGAGAAATTAGAAGCTCAGGCAATGCAGGGAGAAATTCCCTCAAAGCTAATTTTCCACCAAGCTGTGGGGCAGAGCACAGAGCACCCTCTGAGATACCCCTGGGAGGCTGAATTCGTGCCTCACTCCCATCTGCCTGGGCCCAGAATGCCTCATAGCTCTGACCTGCAAGGGACCTGGGCTCTCATTATCTCTGCCATGGCCCTCACCAAGGGGATGAGCCCACCCACCCAAAATGACAGGAGGGTCAGGATTCTTGGCCAGGGTGACAGCCCCCTTTCCTCCCACAGCCTGACCTTCTGAGAGACATCATCACCAAGATCCTCACCACTGAGCTGTTGCCGAACCAGAATGGTGGGTTCCTCTGTGCCCCCCTCCCGTGGCCTTTCTCCCCCGTGGGCCCCCAGTAGCTTATCTCTTCAGGGCTTTGCTGGCCTGTGCTGCTCTTGTGGTCGTCTGTGGCCCCTTACTCAGTTCCCACTCTTCTGAGCATCACTCAAACTCCACAACTCCCAGCAGCCTTCCTGACCACCCATCTGGAACAACTTCTCCCCTCTCCAGCCCCCCAGCCTGATTCCTCTACTAGCCAGTTCCAGGGTGTGCAGAGAGGAGCCAGGCACTAACCACGTTGGTCGTTGCAGGCAAACTAAGGACTGGAATCCCTCTGTTAATCATGAAGGCCTTGGGATACAGTGCCTCTAAGTCATCTCTGGCCAAGGTGAGTGCCACGTGGGCGTATGCCCCTCCCCACCCGGGAGAGAGTCCTTCCCACCTGCCTCCCTGTCTCGGAGCGCTCGACCGTAAATGGGGCCAGCATGTATTCCTGCCCCACTTGCCACCACTCAGTCCTCACTCATTAAATCTTTCCTGGAAGCTGACCCTATACCAAGCCCACCTCCTAGTGTTTGAGGCCACCAAAATGAAGGAATAGAGCCCCCCAGCATGCAAAGTCTGCACTCTAGCAGGAAAGGAAGGTACATAAACCAGCAGCAAGTAGATAAGGGCTGAGAAGAAAAATAAAGTGGGCTTAGAAGAGAAAGGATGCTGGCTAAGGAAGGATGCTATGTTAGGTGGGGTGATCATGGCAGCCTCTCCAAAGAGGTGACATTTGTGTCCACACCTTAGGAGGTGAGGCAGTGAGCTCTGCAGGTAGTGGGAGAAGCGTCCTATCAGAAAGGACTGCCAGTGCAAAGGCCCTGAGGCAGGGATGTTTAGCATTCTAGGAAAGGTGAGAAAGGCTTAGGATCTAAGGCAGCATGTCGACCATAGATTATACACACTCCCTATATAGCCAAGTGGTCTTAGCTCCATGAGGATCAGGATCATGTTCATCCTGTTCCCAGCCTCCAAGCTATCAGCAAGTAGATGTCCCAGATGCTTGCCAAGTGACTGACTCTCCCTGGCATCTGCTGGGAGAAGGGCTATAGCAGATATTATCCTCAGCAGTACGCTCACAGCCACCATGGGCCCGTGTCACTGTCAGTCACCACACCCACCCAAGTGGTGGGTACTGACATAGCTTCACTTTGCAAATGGGAAGCCAAGACTCAACAACAGCAAGCCCTTGTCCAAGGTCACATACTCGGCAGGTGGCCGTGCTGGGATCTGCCTTCAGCACCTTCCTTGATAATCCCTGCTTTGGTCTCTAACCTCTGCACTAGCCCATGTCAATAAGGTGCCCATCTCAGTCAGCCAGCCTCCACCAGGCAATTACTAAGCACCTACTGTGTGCAGGGCACTCAGTGAGCACAACAGGGAGTCACTGGACAAAACAAAACCCCTGCCTTCCTGGAGTTTCAGTTCCACTCTAGAAGGGGAAAGATATGGGAAACAGAATTATTAGCACTGAAGCGGACTCACAGGTGACCTGCCCAGCACCCTTCCCTGACATGATGTCCAAGCTAAGGCTCCTTGGACCAAACCTCATTTGCCAAAGCCATTGATAAGCACCACTGAATTCCTGAGCTGGTTAATTGAGCAAAAATCTACAGATTTCAGTTCATTCTTTGCATCTGTTTTCAAATTTCCTGGCTTGCTCTATCCTTTTATTCTCTAGCAGCACCTGGGTTTCCTCAGAGCAGCCTCATAATGTCCTGTACTTTAAAGTCTAGCAGGAGTGGTCAGCCAAAGGACAGACACTAGCTGAAGCCAGGCTGGAGCAGCCAGGGGCAGGGACCAGGGGTGAGGGCACAGGCCTACACTGTGTGACGCTTTTCATTTCTGCTGGATGCTTGAAAACGATCACCACAAAATCTTGAAGCATGCAGTTGGGCAAATTTTTCATTTTACACATACTTTCAAAACAAAAGAAAATAATTTTCCTTGTTAAAAATTTGACTACCTGGATCCCCACAATACAGCTAGAAATCTGCATTTTGTAAAATCTCTGGAGCATTCTGGTGGTGAGCTGGGCTTAGGCAATCCACCCACTGCACACAGATAGTCCACCTGTGCCCCAGGCCACCAAGAGGTGTTACTGTTCACGCACAGACCTCTCTACCCCTCCAAGAATTCTGTGTGAGTTCAGGGTCATGACTCACCCCCAAAGCCAGTGGTCATCTTGTGGAGGACAGAGCCAACATGAACCACAAGGCAGTAAGGGAAACCACTGATCTGACTTTCTTCCTTCAATCCCAGGGCACCCTTGTGCTGACCCCGGCCTCTTCCTAGACCTCCATTCTCGGCTCCCCGGTGAAGTCTTGGATGGTGGCCATCAAGGACAGGCTGGTCCCCAGCTGGGAGTGTGGGAGCAAGCTCTGTAGACTGTCCTTCTCTGCAACTAATAAACACTTGCCTGTGGCTCCTATAGCCTGGAGTGTGGTTTTGTCTTGGCTCAGGAGTGGTTTGCCCTAAGGGAGTTGGGAACAAGACATATGAGCCACACTTGAGTCATTTGCAGGCTCAGCTGAGCTCCATCTGGGCCACATCAGGATCATGGAGCCAGTGTCCACATTCTGACCATCTCCCCTGCAGCTCGAGTAAGAACACCCATCTCCCCTCTGCCTCCAGGAAGGCGTCATCCTGTGGTGGGACGCTCATTGGGTGCAGGACACACATCTTGTTGATCTTGACAATGTGCCAAGTTAAAGGCGCGCTGACCCATATGGCTCTGGGGGCAAACAAACTAGGCTCTTATTCGGACCTGGCCCTTCCACCAAGGATGCAGCTTCCTCTCTGTAGGCCTCAGTGCTCTCCCCTGTAAAATGGAACGAATCATAGCACCCCCCTTGGAGGGCTGTGTAAGTCAGAAGCTGCCAGTCCGGGCACATGGTGGGTACTTAGACAATGTCACCTGTGGGTGATGTCATCATCACTTGTCACCTGGCCTCTGGGATGTTGGGCCTTATCACCCAAAACCCTTCCTACTCAGATGTGTATGACTGCCATTGTCTCCCTCGCTTCCCTGATGCCAAGAGGTTTGGAATAGAGAATAGGCCCCTATTCCTCAGACCCAGTTATGACCAAACATCCAGAGCCCTTCAGTCTCACAGGGCACCATGCAGGAAGAGATGGAGCAGGCATTTCGGGAAAAGGCAGTGCTCAACTTCAGAGCACAGCAAGGAATAAGAACAGCTCCCAGCCCCAGAAAGCAGAGGGGAAGGAGCTTTTCCAGTCTATAGAGAGATGGGCCAGCTGACAAGGGACATGGAGGTTCCTGGTCCAGACCATTTTCCTGGCACTCACATAGGAATTAGCAGTCACCTCCTGAGCCTCACACCGCTCTGACTCCCAGCCATGCTTGTGGCTGAGAACAGGGCAGGAATTTGCTCCATATATCACATTCTAATACTTTTCTAAATCTTATTAAATCTGGTTCTGAGCCTTTAATCAGTAGGGATGTGTGACAGTCAATCCCCTTTTCTGAAGAAGTCCCCCTGGCTTCACAGGGTCTTACACAGATCCAGGGGTACTTCGTGAGGGGCCTGGAGGATAGGGCAGGGCCTCTGTTCTTTGCCTCCCACACCCTGGCCCCAGGGACAGAATCTCTGTCCCACCCCATGGAACTGTGAGAGGTGAGCAGGCCCATCACCCCAGCCACACAGGGACACAGGGATCCTTCTCCCAAACCGTGATGTCCCTAGATCCCCAGGTTCTGACCAACTATGTGCCCTGGAGCTTCTTGAGGACTGATGGCTAATAACAGTTGCCCCCTCGCTCCAGAGGGCAGGAAAGAGTTCCACAGTTTGTGCAGCACACTGGCTTGCAGTGCCAGGATATGTGCAGTGCCCACAGGGGCAGCTGGCGAGGTTACCTGTCTTAGTCACTTTCTAATTACTGGGGCAGAACACCTGATATCCAGAAGTTAAGGGAAGAAAAATTTATTTTAGCTCACAGTTTCAGGTCTTACACAGTCCACTCATGGAAGCATATGAACAGTGGAAGCACATGGCAGAGGTAAACTCCAAGTCAGGCCCACCTACCCTGCTACTCCTTACCTGCTTGGCCCTGAAAGCAACTGGATCCCAGTTAATAAGTTCTTATCGACACCAGGTGCAGTGACAACCATCTATGATCCCAGCTTCTCGAGAGGCTGAGGCAGGAAGATGGAAAATTCAAGACCAGCCTGGGCAACTTAGTGAGACCCTGTGTCAAAATAAAATAAAAGGCCTGGAGCTCAGTGCCTCCTGGTTCAGCTCCCAGAACTACCAAAAACTCATAATAACTCTATTCCCTCAGATACGCACGTGCTGCCCAGGCGAGCATATCTCGTCCCTGGTGGATCGAGGATGCTTGCTCGGGCTGGGTCAAGCCTCCTCCAAGGCCTCTGAGCAGCCACAGCCTGCCCTGAATCCACTCCCACACAGGCAGCATGTGCCTCACAGATCCTAAGACAACGGGATCCAGTAGGAATTTCCAGGTGGAGGTGATGAACAGCCAGGACTTTGGGGTGAGAGGGCAGAGCCCCAAAGAGGCTGGAGGAAGTAAGGGCCTGTACCAACTGCCCTGTGCCAAGGTGAGAACTGGCAGCCAGGCCCCCGGCCTGTGCCCTCGTTGCTAACACTGCTTGCTCTCCTGGCCCAGGCATGGCTCAGGAAGCCAGAGGAAAGGCCCATGTAACACCTCCCAAAGTTTTCATGACAGAGGCCAAGTTCTTCTCGGCATGTGCTGCTGCCTGGTGGGAGGGCAGGGTGAGGAGGTGAGGGGGTGCAGGGTGAGGGCCGGCCTGCATGTAGTGCTCACTAAGCACATTAGCTGGGTGCTCCCCGCAGTTCAGGAAGGGCTGGACCTCAGGCCTCAGAAGGGAGGATACACTCCTGGATGCTCACCGGAGCCCACAGCTCCTGGTAGCTGCCAGCAGATGGCCACCACCTTGCTGTCCCAGCTCTGGCCAGCTCACTTTTCACTTGCAGATACTGATATTAAACCAGGAGAGGTTAAGGATATGCAGGCAGCTCCTGCGTAGCGCTCTCCCCATTCGAGAAAGGTCCACACTGAGCCTAGACAAGGGAGGACATGGCCAGGCCTACAGGGCTCAGCAACTTGAACCACAGCTCAGTGGCCTACAGCTGAGTTGAGGGTCCAGGGACAGGACTGTCCCCAACCTGCCCCCACATCCCCCGCCCCCAATCCAGCCAATCCAGATACACACGGAGCCACAGAGACCTTGCCAGGCTCCACAGCGCCCTCTGTGCCTCTCACAGGTTGCTCACAGAAAATGCCAAAGGACCGGAGCTCACCCAGCAAGTCCTTAGAGACAGCCTGTTATGGGTCACATTGTGCTGCGAACTGTTCCTCTCACTCCAGAAGTAAGTACACATGGCTCACCCTGGGTACACATGCAGGTGCCAGGCAGCCCAGCCTCCCGTTCAGTGACATAAGGCGGCACCAAGCTGGGCTACCAAAACCCATGTATGTCACGTCTCCACAAGGATCACAATGATCTTTTCCATCAGAGCATGTTTCAAAGCCACTTTACTGGTGAGAGAACTGGAGCACAGAATGAGAAAGGAACCCGCCCAGGCTAGCACCGTAAGTTAGTGGCAAAGGTGAGCTAAAACGACCTTATTTTCATGCTGAGGGACATGCCCAGGCACTAATCAACAAGTGGCCTGAGGAGGGGCAGGTGCAAACTCGACTCAAGTCAGGCAGCTAAAGCAAGGGTGTCCATTACCTGGGCCTCAGTTTCCCCATCTATAAACTGGGTGTGATTCAGGTTCCTTGCTACGCTGGGACATTGGGGGTGATCAGTAGCAGAATTCTGAACTGTGGGTGACCAAGTTACAGATGCAGCCAAAAGAGGCAGTGATAGGCACAGTGTTCACCTATGAAACAGGGAAGCATCATAAAGCCCAAGCCCTCAAGAGTGCATCCACTCCAAATTTTGTTTTAAAATACAGCTTTCTTCATCTAGCTTCCCTGCTCAGGAGAGATGTGAACACAAAGAAATGTGTTTTCAACAGGGACTTAGGCCCAGAGAAATCCCTCTCTGCTCTCTGAGAAACACAGCATCACCCCTTGTCCAGGAAGTGCAGAAGAAGGCACCCTGACCCTGGGTCCAGGGGGTGTGTAGGAAGCCGGAGAGCACGTGGTCCACTCAGGGCTCACCCTCAGCCCCAGGGTGTCACCCTATGAGGACATGGAACCAGCACTGTCAGAGTATTCAGACTTTCCATATTTTAATGGGCCCAACTAGTTCTTTTTTTCTTTTTCTTTTCTTTTCTCTTTCTTTCTTTCTTTCTTTCTTTCTTTCTTTCTTTCTTTTTTTTTTGAGACCAAGTCTCACTCTGTAATCCAAGCTGGTCCTAAATTCACGACGTAGACCCAGCTGCCCTAGTACTCATGACAATCCTCTTGCCTCACTGCCCCAGCCTACTGAGTGCTGGGATTACAGGCATGTGCCAGTCCTGGCTATTATGTGGTGCTGGGGAATCCAACCTGGCGCCTCAAGCCTCCTAGGCAAGTGCTCTACTTACCAAGTTAGGCCCCCTCGCCCTCCCCTCATTCTTATCTGTGCCCTCCAGGCAACAGCAAGCCACCCACTTGTGACTTCGGGCCCTCAGCCTTGCACTCTGGCTCAGAGTCTGCAGAGACCTACTACTATCCTTGCAGGCTCCTGCACTTCAAAATCATCAAGAATATTTGCATCAGGATCCAGCTGGAGCAGACAAGGAACAACACCCAGGTGGCCTTTGAGGAGTGCCACATGCCACCTGGCTGTGAGCCCTGCCGTTCCCACGTGGCAGGACGGCCCCAGGCAGCCCGTCCTGTGCTCACCCTCCTCTCAGACTCTGGGCTGAGGTTGCCTCTCCACAGCCTAGCTGTCTGCAGTGACCAAGGCACCAGGACAGGGTCATCTCCAAGGCCACAGGCAGCACAGGCCATCTGCTACCTTCACATTGAAGGTCATGGCTATGGGGGCACATCCACCCAGGTGCCACCCTCTGCTTGGCCAGTCCCAGCAGGGGCCCAGGCCAAGCTGTGGGACATCGGGAGCCTGGGTCTCCTCAGCAGTAAGATGAGCCGGCTCAAAGCACCGGGCCGGCACGGGGTTGGGTTGGAAAGAGTGGAGCCGACCACACGGCGCACAGCACGCAGGACCGCCCATGCCAGCGGGTTCTGTCTACTGTTCTGATGTTAGAAAGCCTGCCACGACGTCCACTGCCAAGTGTGACCTCTGACCAGTTGAAAATCATGTAGCCCTTCCTGAGAGAAGAGGAGCAGCAAGAGAAGGAATTACAGAAAAGAAAACCGGAGGGAAGCCTCAGAATGAAAACCGGGAAAGGCGAGAGAGGAGGGCAGGAGGAGGACCATAGGTGGGAAAGGCGGGGCCGCTCGAGCTGGCAGGCCACTGCGTCCACCTAGCCCACCTGGGCCCCTCCTTTGTGGCCCGCCCACCTCACGATGTGTGTCAGGCCCTACCAGTTGCCCCCGTTCCCAGGACAGACTCCCTCTTGGCGGACAAGCTTCTACAGCTGGTGGCAGTACCCTGGACAAGGGACGGCCCCTTCTCCTGCAGAAGACAGTGAGTTACCTGGCCCCCATCCCTCCCAGGACAAGAGGCATGGCACCCAACAGAGCTCTCCATCTTGGCACAAGCCACTGAGAACCCCTGGTGTTGTTCCCCAGGTGTGCCGCCTGGCCACGACCCTGCTCGACATGCTGCTGGAAGGCCTGCCACATGTCGCTCTGACTATGTGGGTCCTGCTCACGCCGGGGGCTCGTCGGTGGGCCCTGCTCTAGGCTCTAGGAACGTGATGGGGAAAGGGGCAGACCAACCCACACAGAGGCCTACATTTCTGTTAGCTGTAACCTGGCTATGTTGTTTACCCCTCTCAGTCCCCTCCAGCCTCAGTTTCCCAATCTGCAAAATGGGTTTAATCGCCGATGCAGAGAGTAGGGCTGTTAGGACAACACAGACAACGCGGCACAGAATCACAGCTCCCTCCTGTTGTCACACACAGCATGGCCCAAGCAGAAGAACCGATTCACCAACCCCCACCCACCCCCCAGGCACAGGCCAAGCCCCAGGCACATGTCCTCACTGTAGCCCCGGCCACCTCAGGCCCAGGTGACTTCCAGTACTCTGTCACCACCACGCAATTCACAGAGGACACTGTCCTGATGAGAGTCCAGGTGAGCCAATCTAACTGGGCAGACCTCCGGGACCGTCCACCGGACTCGGATGGTGGGCAAAGAGGAGCCTGAGTCACAGCAGCTCCAGAGAGGAGCAGCTGACTGGGGTGGGAGCAAGGAAGGCCCGGAGAGAAGACCGGGCTGGCCAGGCCTGCTCCCTCCCGCCCAAGCTCCTCCCAGTCCCGGGCCAGGGAAGCCAGGCTCCTGGGTTCCAGCTCCCCGCCTAAGCCGTGTGGGACTCTGAGTGAGGACAGCCTCCAGGTCCCTGTGCGTGACCCCACTGTTGGGACAGGGAGCCGAGACCTCTCCCCAGGGGTCACTCTGGCCCCTGCTCAGGAAGAGCTGCCCCTTCTCTGACAGTCTGAGGACCCCCATGGGGAATCTCCCTTCCCCACCCTGAACATCTGCAGGACTCCGGAGCCAATGGAGGAGGGACTAAGATGAAAGTGCTGAGGGAGAATGAAGTCCACGTGCTCTCTTTTCTTTTGTGGTGCTGGGCCCTGGGCACGCCCCTGCCACCTGTGTTCTGTCCCCTCTCAGCTAGCCCCACTCCGTTCCTACTGTCATAGAATCTCAGGGATCACGGCACTAGAGATCATTTGCACAGGGCAGGGGTCACTTCTGGGACGTTAGGCTGGGGCAGCCATGTGTCGTTGGACAAAGTTACGCCCGGTACAAACCACACCTAGCAGGAGCCATGCAGACTGTGTGTGCTTACAACGCTCCCCCAACAGGCGGGAAAGAGCACCGTGCAGAAAAGGGAGTCTTTCGCCAGTCCATCCAAATGGGTTGGCACAGTCTGATCAAGAGCCCCTTGAGTACCAGCAGGGACGGGAGTCTTGCTGTCTCAACGTGCCCGTGGTCAGCAGCTCTCTCAGCCCTGGAGCTGTCCGTCAGACGGACCCCCAGTCGGCCCCTGCTTCTTCCCCTGGGCGGCCCTGCCAAGAAGCTCTGATAAGGCTGTTTCTTTTTCACACCCTTCACTGCCTTTGCAAACTGGTCAACTGGCCCCAAAGTCCTTCAGAGGAGAGGCCTGAAGAACTTCTCCGGACCCCTGCAAGCATCTGCACATGGGGCCCCCCAGCCCAGCAGAAGGGGCCTCACGTTCCCTCCGCTGCTGCAGAAGCAGCATGTGCAGGCCCTGCTCCAGGGCCTGCTGAAGAGGAACCTCCTGTGCCGGCACACAGTGAGCCCCGCGCCCGCTGCCGTCGTGACTGAGGGGTCTCCACTCACAGTGGCCCCCCGCCTTGCTCCTGGCGTGGCCTGAGAAGACACTGCAGCCTGGGATGTGGCCGGTGTAGGGCTGGGCAGGGTCTGTACCCAGCAGTCAGCGTGACAGAGCACAGAAGCAGGGCAGGAGGCCAGGAAGAGCTGCTCACGGGAGGCCAGGGACAGCTTGATGCCGAGTCACAGTGAGAAGGGCCTAGGAGGTCAGGGAGCCCCGTTCACAACACCAGCCCCTGCAGGGCCAGGCAGCTGGGATACCCAAGCCACAGGCCGATGGCCACTATGTGCCACCCCAATGGGGCACGCACTCTTGGCTCAGTCGGCTGCCGGCAGCAGGGCGGGGATTTCTGTCTTTGAGAGATGCTAGAAGCCGAACTTGTGAGCGTTTCCTCCCGGCACGAGACACCAGCAATATCAATTGCAAACTTTCCCACAGCACTATTGTCCTGCCTCGGGTTTCACAGAAGCAGACAGAGTGGGCAGGCAGCTCGGGAGATGAGCCCAGAAAGGTGGAGATGCGGAGGCAAGGGACTCCTCCACTGTGGTCCTAGTGCCTATCTATGCTCACTCCCAGAAGGCAGGAGAACCACGCAGGCCACTCGCTCCTGAGAAACACCTGGCTCAGCCCCATCTTCGGATAAGTCGACCTAAGGTTAGGTGACTTACTGCAAGTCTCCAGCAGAGCTGAGCCCTACAGCCTGGCTCTTGCTTCCTCAACAGGAGCCTCTGTGCTCTGACTCCTGCTGTGACTGTAGTGGCACTACAGAAGCAGGTGGAGGGCTGAATGTCGGCCAGGCTCAAGGGCGTGGCATCTGTCCGCAGGCCAATGGTGTTCAGGGAGGCTTCTGGGCATGAGTGCGTGCATCTACATTGAAAAAGGAAGGCTCATTTGGGGTGAGAGGATGGCAATGGGAGGGGCAGCAAGGCACCCAAGTGGGCGTGGAGGCAGCGTGCTGGGCTAGGGCACCGCTGGGGAGAAGGGGTCGCCCTTTCCAGTGCCCACCATGGAGGATGCACTCAGAAGCATCTCCTATCCTGTAGCACAGAAGCACAGCAAGGGGTCAGAGACAGAGGCTTGGCCTGCTCCAGACACCTGCATAGTTCCGAAGTTGAGACTCTCAGGCACGGGGCTGCTCAAGGCCACCAGGAGCCATTCACACTATGACCCCTCTGACCCATCAAGCAACCCAGATGGGAAGCTGAGAAGGGAGAGATACAGGCGAACTATAGGCTCCTCACAGAGAGGACTGGAGTGTACCTCCAGAGGCAGGGGCCGGGAGGTCAGTGCGGAGACCAGAGACCTCAACAAGGTCTGAGGGCAGATAGGAGACAAGAGACAGGAAGAGCCCCAAAGTCTGGGCGTTCCTGCCTTCACAGGCATTCCAAAGCTCCTCCTACCCACCCCATCCTCTCACCCCCACCCCCATCCCTTGTCCAGTGGGTTCCTGTTATTCTTCCTTTTGGAGTGTCCTTAGGACACAGGTGTTAGGAGTGTCTGGAGGAAAAAGAGCAGGGGAAGCAGGTTCTATGAAAAACGTGCATGGATGGGAGCCTCTCTATGCTGCTATTCACAGAATTACTTGCTGCTCACTGTTCCAGAGCAGCCAGTTCAGGTCAAGAGCCAGTCGCAGCGCTCAGCCCTGCTCCGGACCCTGAGAGTCCACACGTGACTACAGTCACAACAGCATTTTCATTTACAATAAAGATGTTTCTTGCTTGAGGAGGAGTGTGGTTCTGAATTTACAGTGGAGCCTAGCAGCTGGGAGGCGGTCTGGAAGCATTTACATAAAGGATACCCAAGTTTTGGTTTCCTGGGACCCTCAGCAGCTACTCTTAGCTCAGCATTCAGGGCCTCAGAAAAGACAGGCTCTGAGATCCTGGAGGAAAGCCTTTTAAGTCTCAGAAGTTCAGGCCCCTAGGGAATGGGTGTGGAGAGGACACAGGATCCCCGAAGGAACCCCAAGGATCCAGACAGAGGCCCTGGGTAAGGTAAGGGGCTAAGAAGAGCAGCAGAGCTCCCAAGCTGGGCGCAGGGCCCCAATGGGTGATTGTGGGGCAGCCACATCTCAGAGCTCCCGGCACTCCAGGCGTGGTCAGTGGCAGAGGCAAGCACATGCCTGACAGTAGCTCCACCATTCGGAAGGGTACCAGACACTCCCCCCCAGTATGCAGCAGGACAGGGCTGGGAGCTGAGAACAGCTAAGCACTAGCGGGCCTCGCAGTGAGAAACGAGACCTGGATGCCAAGGCAGAGAGTGGATGAGAGTTGTAAATTATAAAATCCATCAAGAATTTCATTAAAGCTGGGTGTGATGGCGCACACCCGTAATCCCAGCACTCGGGAGGCTGAGGCAGGAGGATTGCCATGAGTCCAAGGCCAGCCTGGGCTACACAGTGAGTTCAGGAGCAGTCTGGACTACAGAGGGAGACCCTGTCTCCCCCCTACCTCCCCCCAAAAAAGAAAGAATTTCATTAAAGCAGCCAGATATGGTGGTATTTGTCTGTAGTCCTCCCAGCACTCTGGAAGGCTGAGGCAAGAAGATCACAAGTTTGAACCCAGCTTGGGCAATTTAGCAACTTCACAAGACTGTCTCAAAAAAAAAAAAAAAAGTAAAACAAGCTGGGGATGAAGCTTTAGGTAAAGGCCTTGGGTTCCACCCCAGTACTGAAAAAATGCATAGTATTACATGTGTGTCTGTAGAAGTGAAGTTAATACCAAATTTTACAGGCAACTTCAAAAGGTCCAGGAATGCAAAGTCCCAGTGAGAGGTCCCGGTGAGCTGTGGCAGCTGAAGACTTGGGATTAACTAGGCCAGTAAATGACTGAGACAGGATTCTGGACATGACCATGGTGTTTCAAGTGACTAGAAACAAAAAAACACATACAAAGATAAACGGGTAGACATATATAGGATTCCACTCTGAGTGACTAAAGAGATACCTCAGAAAGGTCAAAATTCTGAGGTGTCTGTTAACAGGACACTTTGGGCTCAACCCACCCTATTGTGATCTCTTCCCTCAGAGGCCATTAACAATTGGCACCAGCCTTATCACCGGCAATTGCCATCCCAGCCAAGCCTTGGCCATCCTTGAAAGAACACTGCCTTCAAGAGTCAGGAGGTCAAAGCACCTAGTGCTTGGGACAAGCAGGCCTTTGTCAGGCCTTTGTTCCCAAGCCTGACCAGTCACCCTGCCTGACATGCTCCACTCATGTCCTGGATTAGTACAAAGCATTGGCTGCCCCACCTCCCCAAGTTGAAGGACAGAGACACAAAGCAGCAGGAGGCCCAAGGGTCATCAGAGCCTGCCTCCCGGATACACCCTGGCCCCACCTCTGGGGCTGGGTTCACTATTTGGCTCTTGAGAGCCACTGGAGTGACCAAAATCAAAGGGCTCCCCCACCCCTGATGGCACAAATTTCATCTAGAAGATGTCTCAGGTTTCTTCAAGTGTCCAAGAAAAATAAGACCCAAGACAGTTGGATTTTTGTCTTTTCCTAATCATTATGGGTAAAACTCCAAGTTCTACCCACTGAAAAAGGTCGACTACCATTTGTTTCTTGTATCTCACACTTCATCAATGCCCCAAAAAAAGATCTTTGAAAAAACAGCAACAGCTGACGCTCAGGGTCTGGAGCCCCCCAGGAGGGCTGGAGAGGGCCTTGCAACTGACTGGTGGCTTGTCCAAAGGCAGGGACCCACAGGGGCAGCCACAGGCACAGCCACCCCATGGAATCAGCTCCCTTGCCCAGGCTCTGGCTTCGAACGCTGTAATGGCACCAAACAGTGCAACTGCATGTACAAGGAAAGAAATTACAATCTGCCACTGGTAGAGACCTAGCAGCCTTCTCTGGAAATAGAAGGGACGCCTGAGGCTGGAAGACAGGCTCAGAATGTGGAGAGCCACTGAAAGAGACAGCTGGTGAGAACGAGTCTGGCCATGAGACAGGAGGCTCTTTTTTTCTTTCCTCTGCCCCAACCTCTGGTCAGGGGGATCAACGCTGCTGCTTCACACACGCCAACCAAATGCTCTGCCACTGAACCACAGCAGGCTGCTGACACCATACACATACTATTCTTTAAAAAAAAAAAAAAAAAGCACGGGGAAAGGTCAGCCACATAACTCCAGGCTGAACACCCTCTGTCCTGAAGTCCTGCCCTGCCCATTCTCACGGCCTGTGCGTTCTAGCTCCCCTATATCCACTGCTTACCCCCAGATCTTTGCATGCTGGATCCTTCCCATAACTGTGCTTAACAGGCTGTCCCTGAACACTTTGTCCAAGGGAGCCCTGAGCTCTGTCTTGGATTCCCGCCATGGGTTGCTCACCCAGTACCAAGTGCCACCTATGCCCTGGGCACCCTGGGGGCAACAAAAGGGCTGTCACAGGACTGGTACTTGTCAGCCCTGTGCCCCCACCTAGCACTCTCGTGGCTGTGGCTCCAGGACAGCAAGCCCATAAAGTAGCCAAATAAGTGATGATGCACACCTGTTACCCCACCTACTCAAGAGGCTGAGGCAGGAAAATCACATTCCACTCAGTGAGATCCTGACTTGAAAATAACAGAAAGAAAGAGAAAGGAAGGAAGGAGGAAGAGAGAAAGAAAGAGAGAAAGGACTGGGGGTGTATCTCAATACTCTCAATATTCCCTGGATTCAATCCCCCGTGCAAAAAAAAAAAAAAAAAAAGTGTAAAGTGAGAAGAGGACACATACGTGGCCTTCCCACCCCTTCTAAGAAGCTCCAAACACCATGACCATCTCTGGGAAGACATGGACAACGAGCAGGTGCTGACCTTGGAAGGCAGCCTGCACCACGCCACCCTTATCAGCACTCTTGGGTCACATCCCATCCTCTGACGACTTTTCCAAGAGGCTTGGGTCTATAAAGCAGCCCATGCAACCTTGCCATCAGTAGTTCAGAGGCAGGAGCGGGAGGAGAAGCAGCTTCTGATAACTTTGATCCATCAACACTGGGCAAGGTAAGAACTTGCTGCCTCAATTGCATGAGGAGAAAGCAGAGACTCAGAAGCGGGCACAGGCATTGTGCAGCTCTGCTAAGGTACGACAACGGAGGTGCCTGCATTTAGAATCTAGCTTATCAGCTGAGGCGTACAGCACTCCGCCCAGCTCAGGACAACTGGTCGCCAATTTCTTGCTGTGTGATTTTTTAAGAGAATGCAAAATTTATTATTGGGATTCTCTAAGAGTTTAGCTGTACTTAGAATCTAACAATACATGCTATCAACTTAGTCCTGGGCACAAAATTTCCCCTTAAAGTATGCTTAAATGGGGGCTGGGAGAACAACTCAGCTGTTAAAAGTGCTCGCCTAGCAAGCTCAAGGCCCTGAGTTTGATTCCCCAGCACCACAGATGCTGGGCATGATGGCACAAGTCTATAATCCCAGCACTCAGGAGACTGAGGCATGAGGATTTCTGGGAGTTCAAGGCTAGCCTGGGCTCCACCATGAGTTCAGGACCAGTCTGGGCTAGATGAGGAACTGTCTCAAAAAATTATGCCAAAATGTCATAGAACATCAGTTTAAATTTTTCACAGATGAAAGTAAAATGAGAAAATTTAAAAATCACATGAGTTTTATTCAAAAAGATTAATTTATTTTGTGATAATTTCTATTGGCTTCTAATGATGCCATAATCACCCTCTTTTTGGTGTTAGCAATAGATACTTTGCTGTTATTAATACCTACGCTTGGTGTCAACCTATATAACAATCAGAGAGATTTTTTAAAGGTTACCCAAGTGTATTTGTTTTCTTGAGTTTTTCTTTTATTTGTTTTTGGTATTAGGGATCAAGCCCTGGGTCATCACACTGAACTCTACTCCAGCCCATTTTAAGTTTTATTTTTGAGACAGGATCTCATTAAGTCACAAAGTTGCCCGGGATGGGCTCAAACTTGCAGTCTTCCTGCCTCAGACCCCAAGAGTTTGAAAAGAGGATAGCATACAATTGAGAATACAGCTGCCATGATGAGCCATGAGTGTGTTTAAGGAAGCTAGGGGTTGGTGTAGAAGGACATTTTTTTAAAGCAAAATTAGAAGGATTGCATAAGATGCTTTGAAACAGTAACCAACTAATAATGAGGCCAGTCCAAGTTTGGACAGCTGCCAGTCAGATGTCCTTGCAGAAGCCTGATCGTTTTTTGTTTTTTGGAGCAGTTGGACAGGGCTGGTACAGGGGATTGAACCCAGGACCTTCACTCTGAGCTATATCCCCTACCCCTTTTTTATTTTTTTATCATTTTGGGGAAAAGGTCTTGCTAAGTTGCCCAGGCTGAGGTCAAACTTGCAATTCTCCTGCCTCAGCCTCCCATAATTCTTGAATTGAAGGCATGTGCCCCACTCATAAGTACCTTTGGTATAAAGTTACAGTGGCCTTTAAGCAAGGTTGTGACTAGTGCTTCTTATTAGGCACCTGTGTTTAATATTTTCCCCACCTTCATAGCCACCTTGGCTTTATTTGCTTATTTTGGGGGTTGGACCTTGACAAAAGTAACCCCATACTGATCCCAGCAGCCTTCATAAAAGCAAAAGTAACGATCCATAACCCTGATTTATAAAACTTGATTGGTTGAGAAAGACAAGAAGGGAAGAGCTCCAGAGCCTATTCCCTTCTTTTTCTTTTTTGGAGGCAGTCTCACTCTGTAGTCCAGGCTGGCTTCAAACTCATGACAATCCTCCTGCCTCAGCCTTTATTCCCTTCTAGGAAAACGGCATGCACTCAAGCTTCTTCATTACTGTCAACATGGAAGGGTATAACTTTGGGGGAATCACAGAGAGAGGGAGATCTGATCTCCAGAGGCCACCAGCACAGCTGACAGTCAAACAAGGGAATTTGCTGAGCTTTTACGCAGCTCTCTGCTTCCCGCTAAGATGCTCAGATGGCAACAGGGAAAATAATATGACCTAAGGCCTAGATCTGCTAGTAGAAGCATATAATCCGTCACAACAAAGGGCTCAGCCCACTGGCCGGTGCCAATGATCTGGCTCACTGAGCAGGTATGAGACACAAGACAGTGAAGAAGTAAACATGAATGTGTTGCTTTAAAAATCTCCACATCCCTAGTCAGAGGTCAAGACAGTGGCAACAACACCTGACTAAAGAGTTAGCAGGAATGTGTGACCCAAAAGGTCAAGCCACTGAGCAGGGTTTGGCCCGCTCCTGAAGGCTGCAACCAGTCAGAAGAGTACATTTATGTGAGTCAACAAGAAGCAGAGAAAGCTCCTTAGACATTAGCTGCCATGTACTGGAACAGTTCCTACGAGCACAGTGTCCAGACTGGTCTTGAACTCACTAGGGAGCTCAGGTTGGCCCCAAACACACAGCAATCCTCCTGCCTCAGCCTCCCAAGTGCTGGGTTTACAATGTGAGCCATCATACCCAGCTTATGTGGTACTGGGGAATCAATCCCAGAACCTTCTGCTTTTTAGGCAGGTGTTTTAACCACTGCGCTATTCCTCCAACCCAGATGGCAACTGCTTAGAAGAGCAGGGGAGCTGTTCTGTACAAACACACACGAGGCCCCTGTCCCCCAGGGAACATGGTGTGACAAAGTCCTCCTTTGCAGGTATCAGCTCAAATGATGTGGGCACTCTGGACCCTGGCCATCATGCTGGCCATGCAAGCAGCAGCCCTTGACCAACTGGATTCTTTATCAAGCCTTTCCGCTGACAGCCTGCCCTCTGTTCCCAACCCTGTCCCTGTTCGCATACCAGTCAGACCGCCCATTAAAAGTCTTCCAGTCCAAAACAGCTTACCACCTAAAAACGAGCCACCTGAGACCCCAGAAATCCAGTGTGCACCGGCTGCCAAGTACTTCCTAACTGCCTGGAAACTCAATGAATGTAAGTACGAGTGGCATCATGGTTACACCTCGAGTCCTGCCAGCCACCTTGCACTGGCTTTTGTGAGTAAGCTCAGGCATCACCTCGGGATCACATAGAGAGAAGGGATCCCTGAGGCTGCTCCTGGGCTGAGTGTACAGGAACTCGGGAATCTAAGGCCTGACACAGAAATGCCTCCATCTGAGAAACTAAAAGAGAGAGGATTCATTGGCCATCAGTGATGAACAGAGAAGCCCAAATAGCTCCCTCCGTGTGGCCAGGAACAGCCCTCCTAGACAGTGTGATGGAGACAGAGGGAGTCAAGCCTCGCTGCGTGGCCAGCGGCCAGACCAGCATCTCCACTGTCTGTCGCTTTGCCTCTAGAGGAAGACATACTCAGTTCTTGCTAGCAACCTTCCTAGTTAGCAAATGTTCTCCATGTAGATGTTCACGTGGGATAAAATGAACAGTCGTGTGCATACAGGTCGTGCAGCAATTTGGTGATGGGAGCAGTTAACTTCTACTTCAGATATTTTTTTAAAAAGTTAAAGGATAAATAAGAACAAACACTCATACCCCAACACCAACATTAAACAATAAACCCAGTCACGGGGCTGAAGGCCCTGAGTCACTTCCAGGCCACAATATTCTTCCTCTCTGCCCCTTCGACCCCTACCCCTAAAGGAGGCCTCTAACCTGATTATTATTCCCCAGCTTTTTAACCTCTGACATGTGAATTCTGCTGTTTCCTCCTCCTCCTTCTCACCCCTCCCGTATGGTGGCACTGGAGAAGACCCTGGGGCTTTGTATGTGCAGGCGCCTGCCCTGCCCTGCCATGAGCGGCACAGGAATATTCCTTAGCAGTATGAGAGATTGCACTACCTATTCTAAAGTTTCCAGCACGAGTGGCCCACTTGCTTTGTCCCTCAGGCGTATGTTCAGGAGGAAATTCAACTATGTGGTAACAAAGAAGTCTTACCCAATCACTTTCTATCCTACCAAGCGAATCCCCTCCCCCAGTGGGCACATGTAGCTAACTGCGGGTTCTTTCCCGTTTTCTGCTACTTCACACAATGTTGCTCTGAATTCAGCTTACATTCTAACAAAGGTCTCTGCGTGTGCGTGCATGCCAGAGGCGGCCCTGGGCACAAGTCTGGACTGAGATGCACCTACCTCACCCCGCACTGGCAGACTCTCCTGAATGTAGAGGTATGAACAGCTGTGAGGCTGCCAAGGTCAGGTCCACTCTGTCCACAGGGACTGCCATTAGGGGATATCCCCCACCTGCGCCTCTGCTGGCCAATAAAAGCGGCCCCTCTATCCATTTCATGTCAGCTCCAAGGCCACCGAGGCAGGCCATCACCTAGGTTTCGTAGCTTTTTTTCCTACAGATGCTACTAAGGCTACTGAGAAGAACACAGTGAGACAGAATAACCTGGTGACATGGCAGTTCCCCCCCCCCCTCCAAGGGCTCTCTTCCTTCGCTTCCACAGCTTCTAGGATTCCACCTTTCCCTGCCCAGACATGCCCAGAAGGAGAGAAATTCATGGTTAGCACATCCTCCAGCCCAAAGAGATCGATGCTGCAGGAGACTGTGAACTCATGGAGCTCGCTTCCGGTGGCTTGTCTAGGTGACACCACCTACCGTGAACCGTGAAGAGAAAATGAGGCCCAGACAGGGAAGGGACATGGGTGGAATCCCAAGGTGAAGATGGAAGGGTCTAGAAGTGTCAGCTCCACAACCCCCTGCCCGCCTCTCCACCACCTCCCACCTTGCTCAGTCACCACCATCTCATTTACCCTCTACCCACAGACCACGCAGCAGTTCCCATCACTGGCCCCTGGACAGGTGCAGAGAGGGCTCCAGGAGAGCAAAGACCTTGGTCCAGGCCCATGGCTGCTGAAGGAGAGAGCAGATTCTGCGGCCTGGACTGCAGGATTCGAAACTCAAACTAGGCTCCTTCCCGCCATGCCTAAATCATTATTGTATTTTATCTGATTTTAATTTAATTTTCCAGGCTGGCCTTGAACTCATGGCAATCCTCCTGCCTTGGCCTCCCAAGTGTTGGGATTATAAGCATACACAACTGTACCTGATTCACTCTTTATGTGGTACTAGGGAACTGGACCCAGGGCCTTGCATGTGCTAGGCAAGAGCTCTAATCACTGAGACATATCCCTGCTTTCCCAAGTCACTTTTGATGTGACATGCTCAGCACAGGCTGGCCTCTGTGTAGGTGCTAACGTGATCTCTTACCAACAGGACAGGTAGACTTCCCAAAACAAAGCCATCCTTGGAGTGGATGTTTCTGGAACTCACAATACATTGTCTCTTTGTGCCTCACAACTCAACAGTGCTGGTGGAGGAGGCAGCCCAAGGCCACCACCTATCTCTCTATCCCTTCCAGATCTGAATGCCACCCTGCCACAGGAGATCGAGAAGCTGGTGAAGTGTGAGGAGGTTAACATCGCCGGCCTGCTTGGGGACATCATAGACATTATAGGTGACTCTGACTTTCTCTCACTGTTAGACGTTTCTTCAATATTAGACACAGCCGGTGGTGGTGGACTGGGAGGCCTGGGCAGCCTCCTAGGCCAGGAAAGTGACAGCAAGTCCCCCAAGTTCCCATCCCTCTCCAAAACTGCCAATGCTGCTGGCAGCCTGTTGCCAATGGACCAAGGGGGTCTCGTGAACAGCCTGCTGTCCGGCAGAGGGGACAAGAGTCCTCTCAAAGGCTTCCTCGACAGTACTCATCTCTCCAGTCTCCAGCAGCCTTTGAATGGTGTGGTTGAAAAAGCTAGCAGCCTTAAACATTCTGCCATGGACACAGTAACGGACGCCCTGCCGTCAGATGTCAAGGACGCAGTCTCAGGCCTGCTGGGAGGTGTTGACTTAAAAGAATTCTTGTTGGGGTAAGCTCTTCCTTGACCTTAAGTCCACACACACACACACACACACACACACACACACGCACGCATGTGCACTCAAATTGCTTATTTCAAACATTAAAATCTAAGATCCAGGGACTGAAGGAATGGCTCAGAGGGTAAAGCACACGCCTACCAAGTGCTAAGTCAAGCACTAAGTACTCAAGTTCAATCCCCCAGCACTACATAAGCCAAGTGTGGTGGTGCATGCCTGTAATCCCAGCAGTCGGGAGGCTGAGACAGGAAGATTGCTGTGAGTCCAAGTCCAGACTGCACTACAGAGTGAAACCCTGTCTCAAAAAAATTAAAAATTAAAAAAATTAAAGCTCCAACAATCCCTATGAAAGTGGCAATCAGGCTCTCCCAAACCAGTATGCTTGCTCCAGCTGAAACTGTGCCCTCTGAGGGGAAAATTCCATCAGATTTCTTGAGCTTAAACAACTGGATGGGTAAGGAAGTTAAGGTATCAAAGGAATGGCTTGGCAGGTTTACCTGGCTACTTCTAAGGTATTCCTCCCACAACCTATGCTGACTCCTGGAGCCAGAACTGACTCTTGGTGTTGTCACTTTGCAGATTAGAAGTCAAAAAGGTATCTGTGGAGAGCATGAATTCTACTGTGACAAACGATGGGATCTACGTCCTTTCCTCAGCCACTGCCACCATAGGTGGGAATGGGTAAGCCAGAATCTACAAGCCACGGGGTACCTGGGACTGGAGCTGTCAGTTCCAGGGTCCATAAGCCAGGCTAAAAGATCAGAGTCCAGCCACATGGGAGATGAGGAGAGAGCAAGCTGCCACCCCCAGCTGCCCTCTCCCCAAGGCCAGCACCGAAGCAAGGCCCCAGGGAACCTCATCCTCTAACACTGTAAGCAAGGGTGCTTGTGAGAAATCTACACAAGTTCATACCTGGGCGGTGAGGACAAAAATCACAGGAAACACACCCCACTGCACTATCTGCACTGGCCTTGTGTAAATTATACTTTCCAAATATTCTGGGCTCCATGGAAAATCAGCCTGATCCATGTAAGCACTATTCTAGGAGGTTGAGGAAAAGAGAGCGACCAGAATGGGCTCAGGCACTACAACTTTAAACGTCCTGCAGGCATGCATTCATGCTTGACACAGAAGATGAAAGTTGGTTCCTGTCCTCAAAAAAGCACCCCAGGCTGGCTGTGTAGCGTAGCTGAGTGCTTAGAGGACTTGCCTAGGGCACCCAAGACCCTGAGTTCCATCCCCAGCACCACATAAAAATAAATTAGCTGAGCATGGTGGTGCACACCTGTGACCCAGCACTCAGGAGACTGAGGCAGGAGGACAGCTGTACCTTTGAGGTCAGCCTGGGCTCCACAGTATGTCCAGCCTGGACTGCACAGTGAGACCCTGTCTCAAAAGAAAAGAACAAGGCATCAGCATGTGAGGGAAGACTGTGTTGACAGTGTAGGCCCTAAGCATATGGGAAGACGTCAGGGGATAAGGCCTCCCTGCAGGAGACAGGTGATTCTATGGACTAAGACACACAGGCCTGAAACCTCTCACTGTCCTAGAACCTGCCAAGCACCTCGCAGAATAGGACCCTATGAAAGGCTCTCCAAAACCTGACAAGAAAAGCCATCCTATCCAGGCCTCATCGCACAAGCCTGTAATGCCAGCATTCTAGGAGGCCACGGGAGAAAAATCACAAGTTCAAGCGCACCCTAGTCAACTTAGCAAGATCTTGTTTCAACATCAAAAGTACAAAATTGGGCAGATGTATAGGTCAATGAGAAGACCTTGGGTTGCATCCTCAATACAGTCCCATTTCCAGACTAGAATCCAGTACAGACTGGCAAAAGCGACTGCAGATGTAGCTTAGAGTCACAGAGCCAGAATCCAGCAGTCACAGGGTGTGAACCCAGAAAGGATGCTTCCAGAATCACTGTAATATTACCATTAGAAGTACCAGGAAGAGTCCCTGTATTGTCCAAACCCTTACTTTCGTAAGAGCAGCTCTGCCCCCTAGTGGGCCTTTCATTCTACTGCATACACAACAAAAAACACAAGAGCCAGGCACAACAGTGAAACCAGCAGATGTCCTTGTGCCACGAACAGAGATGACCTCCCACGGCTGGACAGGGTAGTGATTTTATCATGTATTTATTGACTGTCAACCACGAGCTCTGCTCTGTACTCTGTGACCACAGGATGGCCAGCCTTGGGGTACGTGGGCTAGAAAGCACCAAATATTCCCTCTCCCCAGTTAACCTTAAAAACTCATGAGGAGGCTGACTCCCAAAATGCTTAGCACGTTGCCTAATGTTCCCTTGGGGTTTCACCTGCACTCTTCCCTCCACAGTTTAGCTGGACCCGCCATCGACGTGATGGGATTTCAGGTGCACCTGAACATAACGCTGAAAGCTGTAATTGCTGCAAACAGCACTGAATGTGTCAGCCTCGAGGTCCAGGAAACCAATATCCAGGTCAAGAAGGTGACCCTTCAGATCTTTGAAACGTAAGTGAGACCATTTTCTTCATTATCTGAATCAACTGGTCTGTGTCAGAACGTCCCCACTGTTACCACCCCCAGAGATGAGCCCGCCCAGTGAGAGGGTTTCAACAGACGATCAGTACGTGGAGGCCCTGAGAAGGGTCTCTGCTTAGGAATGACCCACTGCGTTTGAGAACAGTCCTGTCTCACAGCCCGTGCACGCTGCCTGCTAACTGTACTTCCCTTTTTTTCACTCATCTGCGGTTATTTTTTTAATACAAATGTCATAAAGTTCCTCTCCTGGCCATACCTGGCACTTGGCTTACCATCCTCACTGGAAGCACCCCATGAGTCCACAGATGCTTTTTGCACATGCATCTAAATTCGCATCTGTTTACTCACACGCAGAGCGGGGAGGTGCCACACACCCTTTGGGGGACTTTGTTTCACTTAAAGTTAAAAAAAAATAGCTGGAAGCTGAAGATGCAGTTCAGTGGTAAAGCACTTGACTGGCATCTACCTTGGGCTCAATCCCCAGCACTACCACAGGGGGGAAAAATCTGGGCAGGGCTGGAGGAATAGCATAAATGTTAAAGTGTTGGACTAGCAAGTGCAAGGCCCTGGGTTCAATTCCTTTAGCATCACCTAAGCTGGGCATTGTGGCACATCCCTGCAATCCTAGCGCTTGGGAGGCTGAGGCAGGAGGATTGCCATGAGTTCAAGGACAGGCTTGGCTACACGGTGAGTTCAGGACCAGCCTAGACTACAGAGCAAGACCCTGTCTCAAAAAAAAAAAAAAAATTGGAGAGTATATTTTAGAAGAGTATAAGGAGCTTCTTCATTGTGACCCCTAATATTCCCTGAGGAAGACTCTTCAGCCAATTCTTCATCAGTTATTCACCCTTATACCTAACTACAATGAACAAGGTCACAGGCAAGTTGGCCCACCTGCATGCACAGGTATCAGAAGGATGAACTCCTCCAGGCTGGATTACTGGGCCAGATACCCCATGCTTTGATCATTTTCCAGGTATCCTGGTATCTCCCTAAGGACTAAACTGATAGTGAAAGGGCTCAGGTGTGCACACAGATTAAGCAGGATGCTAGCGGGACTCTATCAGCAATGTGTGGGTTTGTCAAATGTTTGGGCAAATGCAGAAAAAAAAGAATTACCAGTTCCCATGTGTATCTTTCCAGGGTTACAGACACTATGCCTTTGCCCATGCCTCTGCCTCTGAAGGACATCATCCCGAAAGTGCTGTCCATAGAGATAGAGAAGAACGTAAGTCCTGGGGAGGCGGAGGGCACCCTCTGCTGGCCTTGGGGGAAAGAACAGAGGAGCCCTTGCGTCATAAAAGGCCTGAGGCTGGGAAAGACTCACAGTACCTGGCCTCTTGGAGTCCCCACACTAAGGGACCATCCGCCCTTATGGCCCAATATGGTCCATGTGTGGAACTGACAATGCTGCCAGGAAGGATAAGTGGCTTCTGCCAAAAAAAGAAGGGACAGAGGAGGGAGGAAAGAGGACCAGGAGAAAAACAGGACAGGCTAATGGGACTTCCTCGGCAAAGTTAACCAACGATGACTTCACAGATGGAAAATTCGAACTCCTGTGCCATCATTCTCAGCGACTTCAATGACTGTACAACCTGTGAGTACAAACAGCCTCCTTGGGGAGGTCCCATCCGTGCTGAGAGACTGTGAGGGCTCCTTGAAGCACGCCATGGGGCAGCACAGCAGAAGGGACAAGGCTGTGAGACGCACTGGCAGGCACCAGCCAGCCTCTCCTCCAGGCCATCAGGAGACAGTGCCCTGCACCGGGAGGCACCCAGATAGCCTCTCTTCTGGGCCCTCAGGGTGCTGTGTCTCAGCTTACCATTTTCTCTAGGCCACTTTAACCTACTCCTTGGGAAAAGAACAGAACAGAGAACTCCTCAGGAGTCCCCTGGGGCTTCCCAGCCCCACCCCAGCCCCCTAGTCCCCACAAAGTACACTCATGTCCAGGGGCTCAGTGAGGAGCAAGCCTAGCCCTCTCCCTCCAAACTGAGAATCAGGAAATCACCCAGCCTTACTCCACATCCACCATGGAAGGTTTCTTCTCTCTATGGGGGGTTTTGGCACGTCAGAGAAGGACTAGACCCTTGGACTCCACCCCACAGCATCCTTCCAGGGACAGAAGGAAGGGCCAGGAAGGGCGCCATCCACACGGGTGCTATCAGGAGGGCAGAGTAGGCCGCTGGGGCACGCTAGCCACTAGCGACGCTATGCTCTCTCCATTGCTCTGTCCCCTCTCTCCTGCAGCCACTGGTTTGTTCCAGTACCACATAACCTCTGTGGAGACCTGTCCACTGGGTCTTACCATCCTCTACTGCGTAAGTGTTCTTTGTTCTTACCATGGCTTCTGGGCAAAGGCTGGAGGTGGACCTGAGTGCATGAAATAGATCAGGACAGGACACGCAAGCTGTTACCCTCTCTCAGATCCCCTCACCTGTAGCCTTGACTCAATCTTTCAGGCTCCCAGTTACCAGAGCACCGTGTGTCCCCACCCCCATTTCCAGCCAGTCCCCTCAGGGGATTACAACAAAGACAGCCTGGCTTGACTGTCAGCACCTGGCCTGCCCAGGTCTAAACCCCCAGCTGGGGCTGGAGGAACACCACAGTGGTTAGAGTGCTCCCCTAGCAAGCCCAAGGCACCAGGTCAAATTTCCCAGCACCAGGTAAACTGGGCATGGTGGTACATGCTATAATCCCAGCACTCACGAGGCTGAGGCAGGAGTATTGCTGTGAGTCTGAGGCAAGCATAATGAGTTCAGGACCAGCGTGGTGTGGTCTCAAAATAAAATAAGTGCATAACAAAAACAGAAAATGCCAGCTCTTCCCACCTGCTCTGTGCCTCTGGGAAGGGCAAGTCCAAGATCTAAAGAACGCAGACAAGGGAAACATTTTACACTTCACTAGCTTCACTTCCAGAAACCCATTCAAAACAACCTAAGTACAGACTGAAGCACAGAGAAATATGTAATCCATGATGAGGTTAAAAAAAAAAACACTGGGCTGGAGGAACGGCTCAGTGGTTAAAGCACTTGCTGCTAAGCGCTAAGTACCCTAGTTCGATTCCCCAGCACCACATAAGCTGTCCATAGTGGCGCACGCCTGTAATCCCAGCACTCGGGAGGCTCAGACAGGAGGATTGCCGTGAGTCCAAAGCCAGCCTAGGCTCCGAAGTGAGTTCAGGACCAGCCTGGGCTACAGAGCGAGATCCTGTCTCAATAAATAAATAAATAAATAAATAAATAAGAAAGAAAGAAAGAAAGCACTTCAGGCAAACCAAAAGGAAATAGCTAAGCCAAGGAGATCATCCCAAATGTTTAAAATGTCTAAATATATGAAAATACCATATAGGTTTTGGTTTTTTCAAAATATAATAAAAATGAAACAAAGTGTGCAAGCAAGGCACACAGGAGTCTCAGCAATGTGAGACAGGAACCTCTCTCCTTTTCATCTGCCCATTTCTCTACATTTTCTAACTTATCTGTCATGTGGAGTTTGTATTTTATTGGCAGAAGGGAGATGTATTAAAAAGAGTTAATTAGCAGAAGCCAGACTAACTGGGCAAGGTGGGCTTTGAAAGGAAGGAGGGAAAAAGGCAGGACCTCCCAGCCTGGGAAATACATCAGGGAAAGGAAGGGCTGTGAGGACAGGCACACCTGACTGACATCCACAATTCAGTGGGGTATTTGCCTAGAAAATAAGGATTTGCGTCTTCTCTTGGAAAAGCAGAGGTCTGGTGCTCCAAGCCACCCTGCAACAGCGCCACTCTCAGCTGGAACAGAAAAGCACCTCCTTCACCTAGCTCCTTGTCTCCAGTCAAACCAAGGCCCCACTCCCCACAGTCACCCACCACAGCCAGGGATCCTGCCACGCCCTGCCATGCCCACTGCACTCCCAGGCCTCCTCACCCTTCACCTCTGCGGCCAGGCCTCCACAGGCCTTGGCGCTGGTGTTAGTCTCCCAGGTAGACACCCAATTTTCTGTTTTCTTCTCTCCAGGTCCATACTCTCCTTGACAAAACTGCTGTCCCTGTGCCTGGAGGTCTCCTCCCCCCACATCCCAAAGATGCCCACATTTCCATAACTTTGTCCGGCACGATGCTCAAGAAAGTCGTCACGCAAGTGGCCAAATGGAGCACCATCAAGGTGAGCATCGTCGCACAGCCCCGCACCGCTCGGCCCCCAGCTTAAGCTAAGTCTGTCAACCTCTGAGAATGAGAAGGTGGGAAGGAAAATGGGTCAGACCATCCTAGAGATAAATACAATCACAGCCATAAGATACACATTTTCCCTTAACAATCAGGTAAGTTTACATCAGTGGAAAGTACAGAGAAGGGATATGAGAAGACAAAAATTTTTTAAGTAGTAGAGACTGACCCAAGGGCCTCACACTGAGCTATATATCTCCAGCTCTTTTAAAATTTTTATTTTGAGATCAAGTCCCACTCAGTTGCCCAGGCTGGCCATGAACTTGTAATCCTCCTACCTCAACTTCCCAAGTAGCTGAGATTACAAGTATTACCTCCATGCCCAACAACAAACATTTTTTGAGTATCATGTAGGTAACAGGTACACAGACAAGCATCTTTACATAAGTAATGTTATTTCATCCTCATAATAGCCCTAGAATATAGGTATCCTTATCCTCATTTTTCAGAAGACCTAAGGGAGAGAATAAATTTACCAACTGTCAGCTCTTGACCTTAAGGGTGCTAGAAGAAAGCAACAACATCAAGGGTAACCAACTAAGCAAGGCATGTAGCTCAGCGGTAATGCACTTACCTGATAGGCGTAAGGCCTTGGGTTCGATCCCTAACACTGACCACACAAAGAGAGAAAGGGACTGATTTCTACTTCCCAGGCTCAGTTTGAAGCAATATTCTTGTCCCTAAATCTCTGACTGAGAGCTGTCTTGCCACAAAGACATAAGAACAGGCTTCAAATTTGACAAGGTAAAAAAGAAAGGCAAATTTCTACATTACATTACCCGATCCCTCCAAGGAAGCAAATGAGATAGAGGAAGACATCTGGAAGGAGGCCTGTTTGCTGAGTGACCTCAGCTGCCCCAGCGCCCAGCTCTGTGACTGACACATGCTGAAAGCCACACCGAGGCATGAAGGCCTCCGCACCCAACTTCCACAGGCCATCTTCCTCTCCCACAAACTGACCCCTTCTTTACCACAGGCAGAAAACATGGAGATTAGCATCAGCAAGATAACCTACATCTTCCAGCCGGACGGCAGCACCGTCCGTGTCACTTACTGGAGTAACATAAGAAGGGATGGTGAGAATTTTGCTACTGCAGAAACGGTAAGTGCTGAAAATGAACAGAGGATAAGCTGTGGGAGGAGCAGCAAGGGCAGCATCCAGTGAAGTGAACCACCACCAAACCCCCGAGGCCTGTGTGGCTAGATGGTGCCAGGATGGAGCAGTGTAGCCCGGGAGACAAAACCAGGCAGGTTCCACTCTGGGTCTGGCCTGCATCCTTGCTGGATAACCCATAACAGGACATGTTTTCTGGGAGCCAGACCAAGTTTGTTGTTGTAGTTTTCTAAGAATAGCTAGAAGAGGTCTTTATTTAGAAACAAAGTTCAGAGAGGTAAAAGCTCCTGCTATCTGGGAAGGGGTCCCAAGCTGGGGTTAAGGTATGATGTTTAAGACATGTTTATTTTATTTCAGGTCTTAATTGTCTCACACACATGCAAGATTACAAATGGCCAACTGATAGCAGACATAAGACTTCAAAGGTACTGCCTGTGACTGTACAATGCTTCTGTCCACGTGAGAGACAGTGAGAGACTCAATACAACTGAGAGGCGCACAGTAATGCCTAAGGCTCTTGAGAAATACGTGGATAATTACAAGGAAATCAGAACTAAATTCACATGATCCTAGTCATCTTAATTTTGCCCCTTGTAACCAGAAGTTTACAATTCATAACTTTTACTTAGAAGCACCTGAAATAATAAATTCTACAATTTAGTCATATTTTTTATACATATACAGACCTAATATTTCTCTGTACTTTGTTTCCTGGCAGATCAGACAACATCGTGAACCCTCCTGAGTATGTAAGTTGACATAATTTGCAATATACTTAACTATAATGTGTGGAAAATAATGACAGGTACTCAGTAGCCCAGGGACTCTGGGAACCTGCCCATGAAGACCAGGTCACAGAAAATTCCTGGGCTCTCTGGGGAGCTCAGAAAACAAAGCTGCCCAAACTCATTCTGGAGCTCCACATTCCATCCATGATCTGAGAAGGGGCTGGAACCTGTGCTTCTGTAGTGTCATTGGTGTTCCAATGTGCCAGGAAACTTGGGGACTGCCTGGAAATATGAAAAGATGACCCAGATCTAATCTGACTCTGCTCATGAGAGCATGTCATAAACACAGGCAGCTTCCCACAGCCTCAGCTCCACATCAGGGGTGTCCATGCAGGGGCTCAGAGACAGGCACACAGGCTAGAGAAAAAGGACAGTGGAGAGTGAGAGTTGGGCTCAGGGACCCGGCTGGTAATGGGTAAAACTGACATAAGGGTTACCAACCAATCTCATATTTTAGACATTTGATCTTAATCATGTTTATTCAATTCAACAAATATTTACTGAGCACATACTAGGTGCCTGGCCCTACAAATGTAATCTGAAGTAGTAGACAAGTTGTCTAACTCCAGGAGTTAATATTCCAATGTGTGGGTTCTATGGATATATATATAAATGTATAGAAAGGGGAAAGTTATTAATATTTAGGGTCTGGCAGCCACACATTAGCTGGGGATTCTCAAGGGGCACCCAGAGGTGGACAACCTTAGGACTGTGAGTTTAGTACCTGAGACTCCAACTTGAACCCTGAGATAATGACTTGGCTAAGACTGGTGATCATCGCAAGCCTAGCATCCCCTTTGTCTCAACACTGCCAGGCAGCTACAGGATATGCCAAGCTCTGTGCCTGGGGGAAGCAACTTAGAAGAAATGATTCATTTACCTCATGCAACCACCACATGGCAGGGAGACACGGTCATTTAGGCAAGTAGTTGGCACCTGAGCACAAAAGCAACAGAACAGAAGGCACAGGGGGCAGGATTACTACAAAAGTTGTGTCCAAACTCAGGCGTGATAAAAGCAGCAAGACTTGACCACATGCACCGAAACTGGACCAGAGAGAGGGAACTGGGGAGGCAGTACAAACTTGGCCCTGCAGGGGAGGGTGGCACAAGGATGGGGAGGCACAGAGAGCAGCCAGACAGAACTGAGAAGCCTCACCCACGTCGCAAGAGAGGCAGCGGCCCGTCCCACCACCAAACCTGGCATTTTCCCTGAAGGCAGAGCTGACCATTGTAGCTACAGTAGTGTCTGGCATACAGCAGGAACCCAGGAATCTCTGCTCCAGGAGCCACCTAACACAGCAGAAGGCCTGAAAAAGCCTGGAAAAGTCTGCGGTGGCCTGAAGAATAGGTTGAGATCTACCTTCCCATTTGGTCCTGTCTAGTAACACTTCTTTTTATTAGGAAAAACCCCCGCAGGCTCAGAAACCCTAAGACAGCTTCTCCTAGCTGTGGTGCCTCCGGGAGGGTTTGATGAAAATGTTTCTTTCATCTTTTGCAGACAAGCTTGCTGCAAGGTGCAATGTCTCTACTTCAGAAGAAGTTCTGGACTATTTTGATCGGTATGTAAAATCAATAACCTGAGTACCTGGGAGGTTTCAGGTCATAGGAGAGGGCCCGTGGGGTGCGTCACACCGCACAGCACTGCAGCCCTGGGCTGGGTCATATATCAATCACTTCTTTTCCAGATGGGGAGAGAACATCTTGATATGGTAAAAATAAAAAAACAGCTCAAAATGCCTCCTCGGCAACTCTTAAGGAAATCTAGTCCACAAGGTGTCCTCGCGACCAACACTATCATTGCCATTTAAAAAAAAAAAAAAAAAAAAAAAAACATGGGCCCAGGTCACCTAGTCACACAGACACGAGGAGTCTGACAATTCAGAGGCTGAAGTCACTTCTCTTGTGGCCAACAATGATGATGGCGCAACGTGCCTGCTGGAAATATTTCTGGTTAATTCTAAAGGCACAGCAGTTAAAGCACTTGCCTGGGAAGTGCAAGGCCCTGAGTTCGATTCCCCAGCACCACATAAAGCTGGGCGTGGTGGTGCACACCTGTCATCCCAACATTTGGGAGACTGAGGCAGGAGGATTGCCATGAATGCAAGGCCAGCCTGGGCTACAAAAGTAGGCCTGTCTCAAAAATAAATAAATAAGTTTGGAATAATGCACATACCAATTTCTCCTAAGGCCACATTCTGGCCAGAGATCCCTCCATCTGACTGTGACTAACACAAGCCAGGAGTTATTTTTCTTTAACTCATAAGATGGTCCTTCTTTGTTTCAGAATCAATTGCCAAATGGAACGTGCCAGTAGGAGTAGCCTTGTACCCTGTAACTGATGCCAAGGTCATAGTATTAAAATCGGTAAGAAATACCTTTTTATTTTTACAATGTTAAGGATTAAACTCAGGGTGTCATGCAAATTAGCCAAGTACTCTATCAAAAACAATTTTTTTTGAGATAGGGTCTTACTCTGTAGTCTAGGCTGGTCCTGAGCTCACTATATAGTCCAGTCTGGCCTCAAGCTCATGGCAATACTCCTGCCTCAGCTTCTTGAGCACCACCACACCCAGCTATTTAAGTATTTTTCTGAAGCACAAGCCCACTCCGCACTTGTACCTTCAGAGCACGAATGAGGCCAGGCACCTGGCATCTCAATCTGATTCCAGCGGCCAGTCAGCTCAATCCAAAGTCTCCACTTCTTCCTAGGCAGAACTGTTGCTTCCTGTCCTTTCAGTCACATAAAGCAAGCCCTAAGATCCTGTGACCTTCGATAGTTAAGTAACTCATCTCACCACCCCAGAAGGATCCCTACACTCACCTGGATCCATGACAACTTGGTTCCTTAGGAAAAACCCCTACTGTGTCTTCCTCACTCACCCTCACTATCACCTGCTGCCTCAACGAACCCTCTCATTCTCATTCTGACTCAAATTTCCCTTTCTCCACACCAACCTAACCCAAACCCAGCAAAATTCAAAGGAAAATTGGCTTCCTAAACAGTAGGTGAAAGAATGAAGTTTTATTCCATGTTGATAATGAATGAAAGATTATATGATAAGCTACAGAAAATATGGAACAGAGTAAAATATAGAGCAGAGTTTAGAATCTCCTAAGCATATATGTTCCATTCATGATAAATCTGCTGATGGGCACAAAATCTGCCTATGAAAACTTTGGCTTCTTTCACTTGGCTCAGATCTTACAAACTGTACATTCTTGATTTTCCTTACAACCCAAGTTTACCCACAGCTGAAGGCAAGTCAGTTAGCAGAGTGTGCAGTGCAGTCCCGTCAGCATTTGCCCTAGTGCTGGTTTTCGGCCTCCAGCTCATACACTCTTGAGCGATGAGTGGCTTGGACATTCCACTTGACCCACTGCACCCCAAAGTCAGCCTTAGGTCCAGGGGTGACAGCAGGGAAATGGCAACTGTGGTACAGCTACTGGTCAAAGCCCAGCGAATACTGGTTTAATCAACAATAACAACAAAAGTCACAGGTATTGAACAGCCAGCATGGTGCTGCCGTCAGCAGCGGCCAGATTCAGTGTCCAAACAATGACACTAGAATGGATCTCTTGGCTCTAACATCCAGATGGTTATGGTCTGGTCTGCGTAGAGGCCCCCACCTATTAGGAACTCCACCCTCTCTTTCCTTCTCAATAGCTCAAACAACCACCACCCAGAAACAACCCCTGAGGCTTACCACAGCTGGATGTGTGCGCATGCCCTTCCCACAGCAAGCGCTGTGCTCGGGATGAAGGGCCCTGGCCGGCTCTGGCTGCGCCTAGGGTCAGGTTATATATTTAGTGCATAACTGGTTGTTTTTTTATCTCCCCACAGAACGATTTTCAGGCCTCAAACTCAGACTCGCAGAGCTAAAACCAGGCAATGTTCTGACTGAAAGCAGAAAAAGTCTGCAAATCTCTCCCACGAGATATGGAACCAATCATATACGCTTATGGTTAAGGAACCAAGTAGAGTTAGTCTTTCTAAAATGTCAATCATCCTTTGGAATTTTTGTCATCTACCCTGAATTAATAAGTGCAAGAAATGCAAAAATCCAGGGATTTCTGGCATTGTTTTAATCAGCTTCTTAATAAACACCAGTCTGCATGTAAAAATATGACTCCGTTGTCTTCAATTCCTTTACACAAGAATCTCTTCATATGTTTATGATTAAAGTACTTGGGATAAAAAATTAATAACATGAACGTGGTCACAAAACCTACCATTATTTATTATACTAAAAGACAATCATAACAACAATTAAGACTTTTCTTCCAGTGTTTTTGCTCCTTACCTTCCTGAGCTCAAACAAACACAAAAGTAATGCCAACCTCGGAACAGTAGCACATGGATTAAAGACTTAAACATCAAAATGGAAACACTGAACTTATCTGAGGAAAAAATAGGCAAACCTTTGAAGACATAGGCACAAGCAAGGACTTTTCTCAATAATACACCTGAAGCACATGCAGTAACACCAAACCAACAATCAAAGAATCAACAAATGGGATTATATGAAATTAAAAAGCTTCTGCACAGCAAAGGAAACAGTCAACAGAGTAAAAAGGCACCCACAGAATGGGAAAAAATCTTTGCAGCTACTCCTCTGGCAGAGGACTGTTACCAAGAGTATACAAAGAACCAAATATAATTAGACAATCCAAAATAAGGGACCCAATCACAAAGGAGGAATCTGAAATGAAACAGAGTAAGTCCGAATGGCCCGTAAATAGATGAAAAAATGTACATCTTTAGCCATCAGAGAAATGCAGATCAAAACAACACTGAGGTTCCATCTAATGCCAGTACAGAGAGCTGGTATTAAGATCTCAAACCCTCCCACACTGCTGATAGGACTATAAACTGGTACAACCACTATGGAAAGCAGTGTGGAGATTCCTCCAAAAAGGGAAAATCAATACTCCATTTGACCTAGCTATACCTCTTCTGGGTCTCTTCCCAAAAGAGTTAAAGTCATCATACAAGAGTGATACATGCATACCCATGTTTATAGCAGCACAATGTATAACAACCAAATTTTGGAAGAAGTCAATATGCCCAACCACAGATGAATAGATAAAGAAGATGGTATACATACATGACAGAGTATGAAGGACAAATTTAGGTCATTTGTAGGAAAATGGATGCACTTTGAGACCATTAGGATCAGTGAAAATGAGACACAGAAAGTTAAATATCATATGGTTCCCCTAATATGAGAAAGATCAAATCATAAAAAATGTAAGAGATATGGAAGAAAGTAAGGTGGATTTGGTAGAGAGGGAATGGGAAAGCAGAGGGGGCTAGGGAGTGGGAAGGAGAAAGGGATGCAACATCTAAATTTTAAAAATATATTTTTAATGATAAAAAGCAAGAGTGTCACTGTGCAGTGAGCCAGCGGGAATGGTGCATGCCTGTCATCCGAGATACCAGGAAGCTGAGGCAAGAGGATCACAATTTCCAGGATCAGCCTGGACAACTTAGCAAGACCTTGTCTCAAAAAATGTTAAAGACTTGAGGATGTAACTCAGTGCTAGAATGTTTACTTGCATTTTGTGGTACAGGGATTAATTTGCAATACCACCAAAAAAAGAAAGAGAGAAAATCCCACAAACACCAACCAAGACAAAAACGAAGTAAAGGTAGACCAAAGGGCCATTGGTTTTAGGTAAATTTAATGATTGTAAAGATACGTATTTTTCCTTTTGACATAAAGTGGCTCTGCCACTTGTAGCTTGTCTCCAAAGCTTCGTTACCTCTTCCACTAGGGCCTGGTCACAGCCCCTCTGTGAGGAAGGTCAGCCCACGCCAACTCCGGGGCTCCGCACTCAGTCAGCCACACGCTGAGGAGTCCCTCAGAGTGGTTCTGCAGAGGACATGTCCTTTGAGCGTCTGAGAGCTGGCAGAGGTGATCTGAAAGAAAACCAGCCAGAAGAAGGCAAAGTAACCGGGACTGTACCGTAAGGACTGAACGAGAAGCCTCTAAGGGGGGCTATCAGAATGAACACACTGGAGCTAACAAGATGGCAGAGACCTATGGTTCCCATACCGCCCAGCCCTGGCAATGCTTCTAATTTAAGAAGTCAAATCAATTCCATCCCAAACAGCCACTTCTCCCTTTTCTCTAAGAAAATGGCTTCTCTCAGCTCCAACCATAAGATTCAGGTATAGAGCTGGCCTCAGTGGCACACACCTGTAGTCCCAGGAGGCAGAGGCTGTGCTCTGAGTTTTTGTCACATGGACAGAACCAGGAAAGTCCCCAAGGAATGTAAAATTTCCAGTCCAAAGCACAGAAGTTAATTGCTGGGGGAAAGAGCCCCCCACAGATGCAAGTTATAGATCAGGGCTCCCACTGTTCACAACAGAGGTGACAAGCTCAAGGACAGAAAGCAATGAGAGGTGAAGGCACTGTGGAATAGAAAGAGGATGTAAGAGAAAGCAGCACCCTCTCTGCATCCCTCCTGGGTGCTGAAGAAGCATCTTTGCTCTTTCCCAGTTATAGTTATATCCCTCTGGCTCCTGGTTTGGGTGCACATTGGACATGAGACCCAGAAAGAAAGATTAATGATGGCAGAGCTATTGCAGTGTCAGGAGAAGGGAGGGAGGAAGGAATAGGGGCAAGGAAAGGAAAGAGAGAAGGAGGAAGGGAAGGGGAAAACAGCCCCAGGGAAAAGGAGAAAAGGGAAATGCCTAGCCACAGAGCTCCACCTGCTAGTCAAGGAAGGGATCTAGGAACCTGAAGCACATGTAACTTAAAGACACCCTGGTGTCAAAGGAAGCCCCCAAAGGCAGTGTGATCTCTAGCCAAGTGTACTCTTAACTCATCAAAATCATTTATACTTCCTGATTATGGGGAATGGGGAGGGTATGGGGGGCCAAAATGGGATGGGGAAGGGATCATAATATTAATGTGATATATATGTGCACAAAATACTCAAGTTCATTGTAAACATTATGTATTGCATATATATATATATATATATATATATATTAATAAGAAGGGGGAAAATGTCAAAAAAAAGAAAATCATTTACACTTCCTGGTCTCTTTGAAACAACAAATTACATGCTACTACATATTCCAAACTCACCAAATTTCCACAAAGAATCCTTATGTGACAAAAATATAAATAAGAAAAACATATAGCCCAGTGGTACAGGCCTGTACTCCCAGCACTCTGGGAGGTTAAGACAGGAAATACTGCAAGATCAAGCCCAGCCCAGGCAACTTAACAATTCAGCAAGTGGCTAGAAGAATAGCACAGTGCTTACTTACAGCACCTGCCCTGAGATAGATTCTGCAGCATCATGTAAGCCAGGTGTGGTGGTCTAAGCCTATAATCCCAGCCCATAGGAGGCAAAGGCAGGAGGACTGTTGTAAAACCAGCACAAACAAAAAAAAAGCAATAGTTAAGAGCAATCTAAAGTTCAATCCAAAGTTCCTTTCTATTATACAGATTCAAAAAAGATTTTTATTTTACCAAAAAATTCCCCTAAGAAAAAAAATTTTTTATCTAGATTATCCAAACCAACACTCACTTCACAGTATAGACCGAAAGCTCAGAAGATCCATTACCTTTACCAACACATAATCCCCAGGCTGGGCTTTGACCTTGAGCCCAGGATTAATGGCATCCTCCATCTCTGCATCAGGGAAGATCACCCTAAGGTTTCCATCATTCCGGCCACACAAGTCAGCAGCAGAGCGTTTACTGGGCTACAAGAAGAGAAGAGAAGTCTGTCACAACTCTAAATTCCAAGCTAGTGCAACCACTCTAACCACTGTGCTACTCCTTCGGCCCCAAGGATACATCTTTGTAAGGCCAAACTATTCCTAAGATAAGTGTCCACCTCCCACACACACACACACAAAAGCTTAGGGTGTAGCTCAGTGGTACAGCATTTGGGTCTGATTCCTGGTATGAAAAAGAGATACAAAGGAAAATTAGCCTTGAAAGAAAATAAAAGGCAAGCACCTTAACTGTTCATCAGAACAAAGCCCAATACAAAATCCAGACGCTCAAAAATAAACAACACAGGAGCTAGAGGCATGGCTCAGTGTTTGAAGCACATGTCTGGGTTAACAGCAACACATAAAAATGAGCAGGGCAGGGTGGAGGAATAGCAAAGTGGTTAGAGACCTGGCCGGGCAAGCACAGGCCCTGAGTTCAGTTCCCCAGTAACACATAAGTCAGGAGTGGTAGCCCATGCCTACAATCCCAGCACTTGGGAGGCTGAGGCAGGAGGACTGCTGTGAGTTCAAGGTGAGCCTGGGCTACGTACTGAGTTCAGAGTTCAGGACCAGCCTGGACTGCAGGGCGAGAATCTGTCTCAAAAAAAAAAAAAAAAAGGAGCAAAGCGATGTGTCACATGCCTGTAATTCCAGCACTCGGGAGGCTGAGGCAGGAGGACTGCCATGATTCAAAGCCAGCCTGGACTATAGACTGATACCCTGTCTCTAAAAAAAAAAAAAAAAAAATTAAATAACACATCAAAAGCAGTGGCACATGCCAGTACTCCCAGATACTCAAGAAGCTAAGGAGGAAGATCACTAGTTGAAGGCCAACTGGGGAACTGAACAAGATCCTGTCTCAAAATAAAAAAGGCCAGAGGGAATAGCTCAATGGTAGAGTACTTGCTTAGCACGCACAAAGTCTTGGTTTTAATCCCTAGTAATGCAAAAATCACAATAAGATGAATATCCATACCTGCTTCCAAATAACTAAGTAGGAGCAACAGAAATGAAGCAAGATCAGCCCTGTACTGAGATTCTGGAACTGGTTAGCATACACATAGATAGCGATTCCACTATTCTCTCTGAATCTATACATGTTTCAGATTCTCCATAATGTGTAAGGTGGGATGCAGCAAGAACTGGGATAGAGAGCCTGGAGTGGGAAACCTGGGTCAAATTCTGGCTCTGTGACTTTATAACTGTGTGACCTTAAGGAAGTTATTCTACCTTTATGAACCTCATTTTCCTCACCTACGTATGGGGAGCTAGGAAGGATGGTAAGAGGGCCCGCCTACCATCTGCAAAGCCAAGTTCTATTTCCAGCACCACACAAAAAACCAGGTGGGGAGACAGCAACACCAACTGCCTTCAAATACTGGGACAGGATTCCACACACAGTTTCTGACAGACTGTTACGTGAACACTGAGTAACGTAAACTACCAGCACCTTTTGTGCCAGTCTGGACACAGCAACCTCGTGTGTTAAATTGGTCATGAGTGAAAGAAAGAAAATATCTTCTAGGAGAAAGCAAAGAGTCTTCAACTGACAGACTTGAAAATTCCATTTATTCCACTGGCTCAAGCAAGCAATGGTAGGGGGTAGTGCTGGGGAGGAAAAAAGGAGGAAGAAAATTCCAAAGGAACTACAAAAAAGCAAACTCCTAAAATTATTAAGTTCATCAAGGTCATAAGCTATAAACATAAAAAATTCAATTGTATTCCAATACAACAGCAATGAACATGAACATCAAAACTAAAAACACAATGCCACTTATGATAGCACCAAAAACAATTTTAAATGAAAGACATAAACACTATAAAACATGTGTAAGACCTGTATGCTGAAAATTTAAAAAAAAAAAAAACTTTGATTAAAATAATCAAAAAGACCCAAACAGTGGATATATTGTGTTCTAAAAACACCAAAATATAAAACATATACATATGGCCTCACCCCTTCCACAAGCACCAGCTGGGTACAACCCACAGAGGCTTTATTGGCTTTTGAAGCCTCTTCTCGGAAGACGGTGATAAGTTCCTCCAAACGCCTTAATTTTACTTCTTCCGGGACATCATCCTTCAGCCTGTGATATGCCCGTGTCTTCTATTTAAAAAAAGAAGAATAAGAAGAAATTGGTGACCACGCACTCACAGAATCTGTGCTTAGTGCACAGAGAGAGAAAATACATATACTATACCTGTAAGTTAGCAAACACAAGTGACCCAAGCTGGAACCAAACTGTTCTCTGATTCTGTGAGCGATGACATTTTTGCAAGAAACAATTTCTACATTTAGTACATAAAATCAGACACAAAATTATTCTTGATTTTTATCCAAAGGTTACATTTGGACATATACTAAATGACTCATGTACTAGGCTCATCAGCAGCACTGTTTAGGAAGGTACAAGGAGCCTAAATGCTTAGCAACAGGTATCAAAACTTGTAAAATAAACCATTGTGTAGCTACATAATGGAGCATTATACACTATTAAAATGAATGATGATAGCAGGCCTATCATTTCAGCGAGTGGGGAGGCCGAGGCAGGATTTAAAGTTCAAGGTCAGCCTGAGCAATTTGGTAAGACACTGTCTCAAAAATAAAATCGAATGGGCTAAGGATGTATAGCTCAGTGGCAGCTACATAAGACCCTGGGTTCAATTCCCAACATCACTCCAAGGAATAAAGAGACAGACATGCACTAATTTAAGGGACTATTTTGGACTATTTTCCAAAACATAACGTTAACTGAAATAAGCAAAGTTCAGATCACCATGTATATTGTTGGCATAAAAACAATGTATATAGTGCTGGGGTCATAGCCTAGCAGTTAAGGTGCTTGTCTGATAAGCAAAAGGCCCTGGGTTCAATCCGCCAGCACCAAAGAAGATGGGCGTGGTGGCGCCTGCCTGTAACCCCAGCACTGGGGAGGCAGAGGCAATAGGAATGTAGCGTGTTTGAGGCCAGGCCAGGCTACACAGTGAAGTTCAGGAACAGCATGGACTACAGATCTAGACAATGTCTCAAAAAAAAAGGCAAATAAATATGTTGGTAAATACATAAAATTCTGTTGGAGGGTTCTAGAAGAAGCTGCTAAGAGTGGCTGCCTTCAAGGAAGAAACTGAAAAACTACTGGGAAGAAGGAAGAACTACTTCTCACTGAATATAATTTAAGCTTTTAAAGTTTGTAGCACATATACTTATAACTTAAAATTATCCTTGAAAAGCCTATAAATCATCCAAAACCACAGTGTATGCATGTTTACATATGTCTTTATGTACATAAGTTCATGCTCAAAACAACCAGAGAGAGTCAAATTCAGAAGGTGAAATATCACACGGTTTCTCTATTTATGAGAAATCCAGAATACCGGCATTTTATAGAGCCAAACGAGCGTGATATTGGGAGCGGGGGGATGAGGGAAGGTGTAGGAAGGCCAAAAGCAGGGTGGGGAAGGGCTTGTAATGTTGACATAATATATATGGGCACAAAATACTCAAGCTCAATGTAACCACTGTGCATATCGCATATATATATGTGTATATATATATATATATATATATATATATATATATATATATATATACACTAAATAAAAATGGGGGGAAAACACAGTCGGAGAACCACTGAGTTAGACAAAGCTGAGTTAAAAGCAAAATCTTTACACCACAGCCTACATATTCAAGCTAACCTGTCTCTGAAGGAACTACCAAATCGAAAGAGGAAAAGAGACAACCAGTGGAGAATCCCACAACACTCACAGGGTTTTACTCCTGTCAGCAACCGCAGCACCTAACTGGGTGTAAAGCACGACACTAAGCGCCTCGCACGTGCTGCCTTACTCCAACAGCCCGACGCGGCCAGCCCAACTTCACAGAGGGAGAAAACCAAGGAACTGGCCAAAGGTCATCTAGTTCCACAGCTAAATGGCAGAGGTGCCATGTGGGTACTTGATCCATCCACTAGGCCATTTGGTTAAGTCTCTATAACTCTAACACTAAAATAGAAATTAAAATAGAAAAGTGAATAATCATACTCAAAGTCTATAGGTCACGCATCTGCCATGTGTTGACATCCATTACCCAGTACACCCATTATAAAGAATTTCTCTTGTTCATTTATGATGTTCATGGAAACAAATCAAAACGGATTCTAACAATTCCTCTGAAGCTTTATCTCTGAAACAATTCTGTAAAAGACAGGAATAGGAATACATCCAGTACTGCCTCCAAAACACTAGGTAGTTAATTTTTTTTTCTTTTGAGACAGGGCCTCAGTCTGTTGTCAAGGCTGGTGGAGAACTCACTACATAGCCCAGGCTGGCCTGGAACACATTGCAATCCTATTGCCTCAGCTTCCCAAGTCCTGGAATTGGCAGTCAGCTTTAAAACAAATGAAACAGCTGAGGTGACGGCAGCCCAGGGACAGTGAGGCTGAAGTCATGGATGCTGTCATTCATCAGGCAGCTCAGCTAAGCCCAGGGACCTGAAGTGCCCTCTGCCTACACCCAAACACCAGGCATGCAGGCTCCAAGGTGACTGGGGGAATGACAGCAACCATGCGGGTCCACCCCTACACCAAGATGATGGCAGGATTATCTTCTTTTTGTTAAGACATAGCCATTCTCCCTTTCCTACCTCATCTGTTTCATTTTCCTGAGCATTTATGTTATAGGGGGAACTCCCAAGTATCAGTGGGTCAACTTAGCCTAGAATAATAGAAATTGTCTGACAGTAGCTAAGGGTGTGACAAGCGTCTTACCTATAGACCAAAAATAAGGAAGTTCTCCACGTTGAGAAATGACTTTAGATTTCTTACAAAAAGAGTAAATCTTTCTTCCTTCAATAGTTAAAAATCTAAACATAATTTTAAATATTTTAATAAATAGGAAGATTGGTATAATAATCATTTTTATCTCAAACTGCTGAACTGTAGTAAGCACTGGACAAGTTAACTAGAAAAAGGGAAAGGACGCAGAGGGCCAAGACCCGCTGCTGCACAGCCAACACCTTGCAGCCCCATCCCTCCCGCCGGGCAGGCCCGGGAGGACAGCATCCTCTCCATGCTGGCTCACCTGCCTCATGCTATAGGCAAAAAGGAAACCCGTGTTGTACTGAACTTCCCGAAGCAAGGACACTGTCTTCAGGTGATCCTCCTCCGTCTCCCCACAGAAGCCAGCAATGAAGTCGCTGCTGAGGCTCACCCCTGTGACGCAAGACAAAGGACAGAGGAAGAGGGCTACTGCTTACCTTCATGAGGGGCTGAGAGAGGGAGGGAGAGCAATTCTAAGCGCTTCCCTGCGCCCACCTCCATGTAAAACAGAGCCATAGTTACAGAGCAGGGGAAACACCAGCGCTTTCCCAGGGGACCCATGCCAGCGCATGCTGGTCAGCTACATTTCGCTCAGCACTAGAAATGTTATTTTCACTTCAAATGCTGGACTCAGAGACACAGTAGGAAACCACATGGTCAGTCATGCTGCTTTTACTAGTGCAAATCCTGCAGTGTCTCAAACCTACACATCTATATTTTTTAACTGACGTGTAACAATTGTACATACCAAAGGAAATACCTAGGCTTTGTTTTTTTCTGTCAAAGAAAACAGCAGTACTTCCATCTTCACCTGAGCTTAAATTTTGAATATAACCCCCCTTTGTGATCAATCACACAAGACACACACACAGTTTTATAAACAAGTCAGAATTTCCTGTTCTACGTAACAATTCTTTACCTTTAGCTACCAAAAAAAGTCAATCTGGGACTTTCTACATAACTCTGACCCAACCAATGGGCTAAAGGGTCAGTTGTGTCCCTGTGTTAGGACATAAAAGCCCCTCTCCCATGTTGCACAGCATGCTCTCTGTGCACTCGTGGTGGGCACTGATTGCTCCCTTGCAGTGCAGAAGTAAACTGACTGGCTTTGTCAACATCTCTTGTCTGAGTGCTTCCTTTCAGCACTGACAGAATGAATTTGGGATTATTTCCAACAATACTTAGGAAGTAAAACATATACTTTTTTATGATGATGGGGATTGAACCCAGGGCCTTCATACTGAGCTACAAGCCAAGAGTAGTAAGACAAGAGTCTTACTAAACTGTCTAGACTGACCTCAAAATAACAATCTTCTGCCTCAGACTCCCAGAGTACTGGGATTACAGGTATGTACCACCACATCCAGACAAAACATACATTTTTGAGCTTTAGTTAGACACATGATCTTTTTTTTTTTTTCCTTTGAAACAGGGTCTCTAGTCCACGCTGGTCCTGAACCTATGTAGCCCAGGAAGCCCTAGAACTAACATCAATTCTCCTGCCTCAGCCTCCTGAGTAATGGGATGGCAGATATGCACCACCACACCCAATTTATGTAATGCTGGGGAATCAAACCCAGGGCCATTTGCTTGCTAGGCAAGTGCTCTAACTGCTGTGCTATTGCTCCAGCTCCAACATATGTCCATTTAAAATAACAGCAACAACTACCAGCTACTGAATACTTACTAATGCTACTTCGCTGTTTATTCATTTAATTATCCCAAAAATGTGATGAGGTGAATACAATTCATCCCATTTTATGCATGAGTAAACTACTGCCCAGAGAAATGAATTATGTTTATATTTGTTGTGAATACAGCTCACTCAGCAGTTACAGCCACTGCCTAGAAGCATAAGGCCCTGGGCTTGATCCCCCGCACCCGCCCCAACCTCCCCGCACTATGTGAGGGAGGCGGCAGGAAGACTGCCTTGACTACACAGTGAGTCCAGGACCAGCCCAGGCAGCAGGGGGCCAGGGCTCAGATAATGGCACAGCAGTTACAGCACTTGCCTAGCAAGCGCTCATCCCAGAATTCAATTCCTCAGCACCATATAAGCTGGATATGGTGGTGCACATGTGTAATCCCAGCACTCGGGAGGCTGAGTCAGGAGGATTGCTGTGAGCCCAGGGCCAGCCTTGGCTCCACAGTGAGTTCAGGACCAAAACAAACAAAAAAGGCCACAGCACTGGACCCAACACAAAGCCAGTACAGCAGGCCTCCACGCCATCCTTCCCAACACAACTGAAAGTATGCATGCATAATGTGAGTTGTAATAATTACAAATTGGACTGGAGGAATGGCACCGTGGTTAGAGCACTTGCCTAGCAAAGGCAAAGTCTGAGTTTGATTCTCCAGCACCACATGAGGGAGGCATGGTGCCTGTGTTCTAAGCATTCAGGAGGCTGAGACAGGAGGACTCCTGTGAATGAGGCCAGCCTAAGTTATTCAGTGAGTTCAAGAGCAAGAACCCATCTAAAAAAATAAATAATTAGAAATTCAGGGAAAAAAATTTAGATGCTCTCAAACAAATCTAAAAGATTACAGAATAGTTTTATTAGAAGAGAAGGGAGAGAGAAAAGGAAAATAATGGTTAAGGTAACAGGAAAGGAATTATCTCTAAAATTCACAGTAACGAGTTACCATGAAACTAGTTACAGGTGATGTATACGTATGACTATAATCATAGCTCTGAAGGAGATTACAGCCAGAAGATCACAAGTTCAAATCCTGCTTGGGCAACTCACAGAGATCCTATAACCAAAATTTAAAAAGGCTAGGGATGTAGCTTGATGATAGAATATTCCTGGGTTCGATCCCCAGAACTTCAAAAAAAATTAAGAAGTTTTTTGGGTTTTTTTGTTTTTGTTTTTGTTTTTTTTTTTTTTTTTGAGACAAGATCTCACTCTGAAGTCCAGGCTGATCCTGAACTCACTATTTAGCCCCAGCTAGCCTTGAACTCATGGCAATCCTCCTGCCAAGTTCTGAGTTACAGGCATGCATCAACCCATACAGCTTTATGTGGTGCTGGGGAATCAAACCTCAGGGCCTTGTGCTTGCTAGGCAAGGGCTCTGACCACTCTGCCTTTCCTCCAGCCCTAAAAATAATTTCTAATTAAAAATTTTAAGACAGTGTCCCCAAATTAAAACTTAGGCCATAACTCTGTTGGCTTAGAAGACAGGCTACTGTCCTTCCCACATGTTCAGAAGCAAACACTGTAGACATCTATTTATGCTTAGGACCACAAGCTGACCTACATCTCTGATTTTTGTAGCAAGACTGAGACATTAAAAAATATATAGAGAGAGAAAAGGTTGAGAACTGGGTATGTAGCTCAGTGGTTAAAACACTTGCCTAGCATGGGCAAGCCCTGGGTCTGACTCCCCAGCAATACATAAAGATTAGCTAGGCAAGGCAGCATACACCTTTAATCCCAGCACTGGGGAGGCTGATGTAGGAGGACTACTGTGATTTTGAGGCCAGCTTGGGCTATGTAGTATGTTCAGGACCAGCCTGAGCTACAAGGTGAGACCCTGACTCAAAAAAAAAGAGAGAGAAGAAAACAAAAAGAATGAAAGAAGGTAGAAAAAAGGAGAGAGCAAAGGAATATAGACAGAGTCATGAGAAACTGCCAGCACAGCAGGGCAATGCCTGTATCTGACCAAGGTGACTGTCGACTATGCCACGTATCACATTCAGCGTTTCTGAAATATACCTGGAATAGATTCTCTGATATGATGAACTAACTCCACATAAGCTTCTCTTGAATATCTGCAATAAAGAACAAGAAGACCTAGATGAACGAATCTTTAACTAAATCCTATAAAAAAGCAACACTATGAAATCCCATGTTACCCCAAAGCCCAGTAAGTTAAAGTATTGAAAAGAGCCCTTGTTCAAACGGTATGTAACCTAGAGCCTATAAATTATTATTTATGTATTATCAATGCTGTAGAATTTAGTCCAGGGCTTCCTTCACACATGCTAGGCAAATGCTCTAGCTAGCTCCCAGCCCTGAATTTTTTTGAGACAGGGTCTGGCTCTGCAGCGCAGGCTAGTCCTGAGGCTAGCCCTGGACTCACAGCAGTCCTCCTGCCTCAGCCTCTGGAGTGCTGGGAAAACAAGCATGTGCTAAAACAACCAGCTGGGGAATCAAACTTAGAGCCTTGTGCTCGCTAGGTAAGTGCTTTAACCACTGTGCCATTCCTCCAGCACCTGAATTTTTAGTTTAGCCTTTTTATTTAATATATTAAGATAAATTAAACAGTCAGAGGATCCCTACAACTCTCTGCCAGTGTGGACAACGAGGCAAAGCACTAGTTCTACATAATGTGCCTGGGGTCACAGTCTGCAGTCTTACTTCCGCAGCACCCTTGTTTCCAGAGTCAGTCAACAGAACTACATGCAACTGTTAAGACTTGAAAGGCATTATTCTGGAAAGTTAAAGGTTTAACATTTGCCTTGCTACACAATAGGCATTTGATTTTAAAATATATTAAAACAGAGCTGGAGATGTAGCACAGTGCTAGAGCACTTAGCCTAGCATGCATTAGGCTGCAAGTTCAATCCCAGTGTCACAAAAATAAACAATTTAAAATAAAATATGCTCAAGAATTAAAAATGGTGACCTCATCTATGCTTATGAAACGAGCAATAGCAATACCCACATCTGCAAGCTTACATACACGAACATTTACTGGACAGGGATAAGCCACACACTGTTTAGTTGTAAGCAACACAAACACTGCGTAGGCATTAAGAAAACAAGGGAAGGCACCGGATGTCCCCACCCCATGTAAGTCTGACCCTCTCCGCATGGCATCCAACACGCGGCTGCTTCCACTCTGGGCGGGCAAGTGGATCTGCTTACAGATGTTGTCTCTCTCCTCTATCAGCTGTAGAACCTGATGAAACAGAACACACTAAGGGCAGCAAAGTCTCACCACAGAATGTCACAGAAAGAAGACCACTCTTGCTGTTTCTCCTCCAAGGTTAATGTTCAATAGTTGAAAGGTTAGCTAAACCAAACACACGAATTACCAAAATCTCTAACTTTACTCAACCTGCCTTCCATCTACCCCAGAAATTTCTCCTGACATCTCTGCTTTTAAAATGCAGAGGTAGGACTGGAGGTATGGCTCAGCAGTTAAAGTACTTGCCTAGCAAGCACTAAATCAAGCACTAAGTACCCAAGTTGATTCCCCAGCACACATAAGCCAAGTGTGGTGGCACATGCCTATAATCCCAGCACTCGAGAGGCTAAGGCAGGAAGAATGCCATAAGTCTAAGGCCAGCCTGGGCTCCATAGTGAGTTCAGGACCAGCCTGGGATACAGAGCAAGACCCTGACTCAAAAAAATAAAAAAATAAATAAATAAATGCAGAGGTTAAATAAGCAAGGTAAGGGGGGACTGGAGAAATAGTATACCAGTTAGAGCACTTGACTGGCAAGTAAAAGGCCCTGAGTTCAATTCCCTAGCACCACATAAGCCAGGCAGCACTCAGGAGGCTGAGGCAGGAAGATTACCATGAGTTTAAGGCCAGCTTGGGCTACCTAGTGAACTCAGGACCAGCCTGGGCCACAGGGCAAGACTCTGTCTCAAAAAAAAAAAAAAAAAAGGCACAGGGAAGAGGGGTTACACACACACACACACACACAAAATAGAAAAACGAGCTGGAGATGTAGCTCAGTCTGAAGGCCCTAGGGGTCCAGTCCTCCAGGTTCAAGAAAAAAACAGAAGAAAAGAAATTAATTTTACAACTCAATAGATAAATAATTCAGTAGGAAAAAGGAAGTACAGCCAAAAGACGGACACTCATCAAAACAAAAATAATAACAAACTAAAGATGTTTTCACATGGGTTAACTACTGGCTGCCTGGCACCACGCTGAGCTTGATGTACCAGTGCACAACAAACCAAAACCCAGGAGGACGACAAGGTGAAAAGTATCTTTATATATGCGCTGATAAAGTGGGGAAAGAGCTGAGATTTGAACCCAGACCTGCACGAAGCTAACATCCAGGCCGTTTCGTGTCACATTACACTGCCTCCCTTCCCATCCTCCACACGCCACCATTGAGCCACGGTCATTGCCACTCCGCTGTCCACCTTGTAAGAAAACTTCCCATGGTCCTGCAGAGGGTCTCAACTGCCCATTCACTGAGCCCTATCTCCACTCCAGCTTTGTGAACTGCTGGTCTTTCCACTGGATGACACAGCAGCACACACGGGACCCTCAGGCCACCCTCAGGCTCCCTGGTCTTCCTGCGTGGGGTCCATCTGTGGCACATTTCAGGACACCAGTATCAGTCTGTCACAGCTCCATGACAACACACACCTCATCAGGAAAATCCTTGGGGTGGGGAGAGGTGAAACGGATCCTCATTTCAGGGTCTATTCTGGAAACCTGGTCCAGAAGATGAGAGAAACGGAGCCCTCCTCGTTTGGTTTTATAGTTGGCGGTGAAGCCGCGGCTGAGGCTGGCAGGTGCCGCATTATTGAACTGGACCTCTGAACTGTCCCGAAAACTATTAACATTCTGACCAAGAAGTGTCACTTCTTTTAGCCCCTAAAAAAAAAAGGGGGGGGAAATATGTTGGAAATTAAAAATTTGCTGGATAGCTCTACTAAAAATCAGCTGAGCCTACCAAGAGCCACCTATATGTAAATGCTGTCTTAAACCCAATAATTTCATGCTTGAGTTATTTTGTCTAAAGTACAGAACTTCGGGAAAAAACCTTCAGTAAAACCAATCTTCAAAATATTACCTAGGAGGAACTGGGGGCACAGCTCGGAGATTAAAGTGCTTGCCTAGTAAGCTCAAGGCCCTGGGTTCAATTCTCCAATTCCACACTAGCTGGGTGTGATCATAATACCTGTCATCCAGCACTTGGAAGGCTGAGGCAGGAAGACTGTCATGAGTCCAAGGCCAGCCTGGGCTACACAGTGAGTTCAGGACCGGCCTGGACTACAGAGCAAGCCCTGTCTCAAAAAAAAAAAAAAAAAAAAAAAAAAAAAAAAAAAAAAACCTAAATAGGTACTTAAAAAAAAAACTTTTCTTTTACAAAAATGGGGATAGAATCTTCTGCTAATGGGAGGGGTGCTGACAAGGTCTCACTCTGCAGTCCAGGCTGTTCCTGAACTCACCATGGAGCCCAGCTGGCCTTGAAGTCACAGCCATCCTCCTGCCTCAGCCTCCCAATTGCCAGGTTACAGGCAGGTGCCACTACACTCAGGTTATGTGGTGCTATGGTATTGAATCCAGGGCCTTAGCACAAGCGATGCTACCAGCCCCTTGCTTTGGGTTTTGGCTTGTTTTTTGCTTTTATTTTTCATATTCTGTTTCTGAGAGAGGGAGGGTCTTGCTCTGTAGCCCAGGCTGGCCTCAAGATCACAGCACTCCTCATGCTTCAGCCTCACGAAACCTAAGACCAAGTGACTTTATACACATCGGGTTAGGTAACCTTTCATAATCCTTTTAAAATGGATACATGGAAAGTGGTCCATACGTACAAGGCAGGTGTCTAGAAGAAAAATGCTGCTTTAAGTCAACTGTCAGGTGCAATGATACATGACTGTAACAGCTGCAGAAGTGTCACAAGTTTGCAGCCAGCCTGGACAACACAGTGAGACCCCACTAAAAAAAAATAAATAAAGGGGCTGGAGGAATGGCTCAGCGGTTAAAGCACTTGCCTAGCAAGCACCAAGACAAGCGCTAAGTACCCGAGTTGGATTCCCCAGCAACACATAAGCTGGGCGTGGTGGCGCACACCTATCATCTAAGCACTTAGGAGGCTGAGACAGGAGGCTTGCAGTGAGTCCGAGGACAGCCTGGGCTCCATAGTGAATTCAGGACCAGCCTGGGCTACAGAGCAAGACCCTGTCTCAAAAATAAATAAATAAATAAAATAAAATGCTTATTTCAAGGAGTTCCAATCAATAAATCAATTACCATTGTGTGAATAAACAGACATTGTGTTAAAGGTACAATATTCTATTTTCTTGCAAGTGTAGTATAAAAATCCAAATGAGAACTGGAGGTATAGCTCAGTGATCAGTGTTTATTCAAGAAGCGCAAAGCCCCAGGTTCAGTTCCCTACCACCACATACCAGTGGGGCATGGTGCACACACATGTAATCCAAGCACTTGGGAAGCTGAGGCAAGAGGATTGCCACATGTTATAGGCCAGCCTGAGCTACACAGTAAGTTCAGGACCAACCTGGACTACAGAGCAAGACTTTGGCCTCTAAAATAAATAAGTATGGACCATAGAGACAGCACAGCTATTAGAATGCTTGCTTAACAAGCACAAGTCCCCAAGCTCAATTCCCCAACACATATAAACTGGATAGGGTGGTGCACGCCTATAATCCCAGCACTCGGGAGGCTGAGGCAGGAAAACTGCCTGTCTTTGAGGCCAGACTGGGATTCAAAGTGAGTGCAGGATCAGCCTGAACTACACTGAGACTCTGCCTCAAATTTATATATTAAAAAGTTGATTATCTAAATGAAAAAAATCTTTTTAAAAAGTCTACAAACAAAATTAAGCAGAATCTGAATTTTCTACAAGTCTTAAATTTGCTAATACTTTTTTTCCTTTCCTTCTCTTTCCTTTTTTTTTTTGAGCCAGGCTGGTCCTCACAGCAACCCTGCCTCAGTCTCCTGAGTGCTGGAATTACAGATGGGCACCACCTAACCAGATAATCTTTATGTGGTGCTGGGCAATGAACCTTGGGCCTTGTGAATACTAAGCTAGCTCTCTATTCACTAAGCTATGTCCCCAGCCCTAAGATTCACTTTAATATTATTCACTTCACCGCTGTTACAATCCTCCTTTTATGCAAATAATCTAGAAAGGTTAAGAAGTTTCCTCACTATCTCAATCTACTTAAACAGAATGACCTTATCCAGGAGTGTTTGTACTGTTTGGGAGCTATTAGGGAAAAAAGAGCCAACTTTGGTCCAGGAAGCACTTAAGCAAAGAATAAAGATCACAAAGGCCAGAAGGCAACCCAGGATCTAGTCAGAGACAAGGTTACCCAGGGATGAGGAAGAAAAGGAAGAGAAGGAAGCCTGGCGCGATGAGCACATGGCAAACAAGGGAGTTAGAATAGGCAGGGGCAGCCCACCCACTCCTATGGCTCTGGAGCCAGACAAGGAGACCCCTCCACCAACACCTACTGTCCTCTTCTACCAGGCTACGAACTTCAGGCCAGGGGCTAGGAGAAATCCTCTCGAAGGCCAAGGGACTGACTCCCAGGGGAGGCACACCACACAATCTCTCCCCTCTGCCTCTAACCTGATTCACTCTTCTCATCTGCTCTCCCTCCCTCAACTAGAGAGGTGGCTCAGGGATAAAATGCCCAAGAACAGAGGAGGTTTCTTGTCTCAGTTACTTTTTCCTTTCTTTGAGAGAAGTGCAATTTAAGGGGAAAAGATTTATTTCAGCTCATAGTTAAAGAAGGTCTCAGTTCAGTTCATTTATGGGTAGCTGGTGATGGTGGAGACGCAAGCAGGGCCAGAACCAGAGAAAGAGCTCCTCGTCACGATACAGGGCACACCAAAGCCAGGTCTGGTGGAACGGCAGAGCTAGCACACGGCCCTCCAGGTCAAGCCTCCGGCGTCCGCTCCATCCAATCAGGCCCCACCTCCCAACAGTACATAGTACCTATTGTGGTGTAGATCTGGAATGTCCCCCAAAAGCCTCACATATTTGGTGCTATGGATTATCTATGGATTATACATGCTGTGAGGAGATGGGAGCCTGGTCAGGAGGGATGGACTAGGGGTGTGTGGTGGTTCAGGGGCTAAAACCTAAAAGGGGTGGAACACTGAGGCTGAACCTAGTGAGGGGCAGATAACTAGGGCAGGACCTGCAAGGGTTTATGCTACTTCCTTCCTTCCTTCTGGGAGGACCTGACTTTCTGTTTGCAAGGCTGTGAGGAGCAGAATCCACCTCCACCTCCGCCATGTGCTTCCATAGATGCCAGCTGCCCATGAATGAACTGAGACCTTAAACTCTGAGCTATAATAAGTCCTTCCTCCCTAAAGTTTTGAACGTCTAAAACAGCATCCATAGGTACATGAGGCTTTTGGGGGACACTCCAGATCCAAACCACAACTGTTTCCCAGAATAGACAGACTAAAAAGTCATCCCTTGACAAGCTACCATGCCAAGTAGTTTAAAAACATTTCCTTAATCTTTCCAGGGATACTGCAAGATAGATACTATTTTATCTTCTTTTCATACCTGGGGAAAATGTTTTCAAAGATAGCTAAATGACCTAAGCACCATATCAGAGAATGGTGGAGTTGCAATTCAGACTTGGTCACCTGATTCTACACTTGTTCTTAGCCAAATGCTGAGAAGCGATGGTCACCTGATTCTAAACTCAGGCTCTCACCTGCATTGTGCTGCCACCAAAGCACACATCACACTGGATTTGACAATAATTTTTGAGCAGCAAACCAATGACATACCACCAAGTATATTTCTAGCCAGGCATGCTCGTAAATTTGTGCCACTCAGAGACAGCACAGCTTGCAAAACCAGAACAGCTGTCCTTACCCTCCCAAAATCTGCTCATAAGGAAAACAGCCTGGAGAACTTTTCACCTGCTCAGAAAGCTTCCTCACTTCCTCCAGGATGGAGACCACAGGCCGACTCCTCTCCCGACCCCGCGTGAAAGGAACAATGCAGTAGCTGCACATGTTGTCACATCCCCTCATGATTGACCTGGGGAGAAAGTACCAGAACTTGATTAACAGGACCACAGTGTTTTGGCATGGCAAGGAGCAGGCAGAACCTCCATGGATTATTCTTTGGCTGTCCATACTCACAATAGACCAATCAGAGATCTACAAAACAGTAAGGCAGGGACTGGAGGAATGGCACAGCAGTTAAAGTGCTTGCTTAGCAAGTGAAATGCCCTTAGTTGATTCCCCAGCACCACATAAATTCGGTGTAGTGGCGCACACCTGTAATCCCAGCACTGGGAGGCTGAGGCAGGATGACTGTCACAAGTCCAAGGCCAGCCTGGGCTACATACTGAATTCAGGACTGGCCTGGACTACAGAGCAAGATCTTACCTCCAGAAAAAAACAAATAAATGCATAAATAAATAAAATTTAAATCAGGCTAGGGATGGGGATATAGCCCAGTGGTAGAGTGCTTGCCTAGCATGAAAAAGCATTTGGGTTCAATCTTCAAAACTCAAAAAAATTTAAAATACTTAAAAATTAAAAAATAAAATCAGGAATAACACCACAATGCAACTCAATATACTGTAAATTTAATTAAAAAAAAACAGGACTGGAGAGGCATAGCTCAGCAGTTAAGAGTGCTTGCCTAGCAAGTCCAAGGCCCTGGGTTTGATTTCCCAGCACCATATAAACTAGGCATGGTAGCACACACCTATAATCCCAGCACTCAGGAGGCTGAGGCAGGAGGATTAACACGAGCTTAAGGTCACCCTGGGGTACATAGTGAGTTCAGGACCAGCCTCACTAATTATTTAGACCCTGGCTCTAAATAAATAAATTAAATTAAATTAAAACAGCAAGCATTCGAAGGTTTGCAAGCCATAGTCTGTGTCACAACTACTCAGCACTGCTGTTGTAGTGGCAACAACGGCCACAGCAACACGTAAATGAGCGGGCAAAGCTGTGTCCCAAAAACAAGTGGTAAGGTATTCAACCAACCAGTTACAGAAAACTTATTGCAACAGAATCCCCATGCTACGTGAAAGATGCCGGGGTGAAGCGCCACAGCAAGAGCCAGTGCTCACGCACAATCATAGCAAGCGCACGTCCACACGAAGGGGAACACGGGAGTGACACAGGCCAAAATACTAACAGGGTTGATCATGAGGGATGGGAAGAGAGATAATTTTGCTTTCTTCTTGACAGGTTTTTTTCTTTTCCACATATTCTTCAATACAAGGACTTTGGTTTGGTTCGGTTCGGTTTGGTACTGTGGACTGAAGCCAGGGCCTATCCACCGAGCTACTCTCCCAGCCCTTCATTTTTTATTTTGAGTCTGGATCTCACTAAGTCAAGGCTGGGCTGCAACTTGTGATCCTCCTGCCTCAGGCCTCCAAGAGTGTGTGAAGTAAAGGCCTGGGCCAAGATGCTGGCTTATATCAAAGTTTTACAATTGGGTTTTACCTTTTAACTTATATAGATCAGGAGAAAAAAGTTTTAAATCAGAAAAACTAAAGATACTCTTTTATTTTCTTTTTAAAGACAAGGTCTCACTCTGTAGTCCAGACTGGTCTTAGAACTCACTACAAAGCCCCAGGCTGGCCTTGAACTCACAACAATCCTTCTACCTCAGCCTCCCAAGTGCTGGGTTTACATGTGTGTGTCAACACACCCACTTTACATGGTGCTAGGGAACCAAACTCAGGGCTTTTTCATTTCCTAGACAACCACTCTAATTACTGTGTTATTCCTCCAATCCCAAGATATTTTCTTAAATGAAGAAAACAGCAGCCAGGCATGGCAGCATACACCAGCATTATGGGAGGCTGAGGTATGAAGATCTCAAGTTCAAGGTTAGACTGCCCAACTTAATGACTTTGTAAGATTCTGCCTCAAAATAAAAATTAAAAAGGGTTGGGGGTGTATCTCATTACGAAGGCCTTAAATTCAATTCCCCATACTAAAGAAAAAAAGGAAGTATAAAACAGAATACTATTTGTTATAGGAAAAAAAAGGAACACAGGATCCCACATGGGCATATGAGTGGGTAAGTACACACATACACGGGGGAAACAGGAGACAACAAACACGGCTGCCCTCCAGAAAGGGCTCAGGAGCCCAGCGACAAGAAGTGTGGAGAAGCATTATTATATCTTTTTCATATTTTACGTTTTTACAATACCACGTGCATATATTCCTTTTTTAATGCAAAGTGAGAAGGAAAGGAGAGGCCCCCTCAAGTCTTGGGCAGCGACTCACACGAAGGCAGAAGTGGCGCTGGGGCTCGTCTGGACTGGCATGACATCAGCATAGGTCTCATCTAGAGAAAGCAGCACATTGGCGGCTTGCTGTCCCGAATCGGCAAGAGACAGCAACCGAGGGAGGTCCCGATAGGCATCCGGACCAGCCAAGAGATCCACGATCTTCTCTTTGTCAAGAATCTCCTCCTTCAGTCTTTCCGCCATGCAGCCTGGAGGGAACACAAACAACACTGCTTCCAGTTCACCAGCGTGCGCAGCTTCTCCTCAGTGCTTAGTCCATCCAGGCCTGGATTAGAGACTAGGGCACCAAACTTTTCTATAGAGAGTTCACAGGCATAAGCCACTGCGCCTGGCTTCTCAGAAGCCTTCTGAACATAAACTACCTCTAAACCATAAACTATCTCTTATTGTTAGCACTAAGATAAAAAATAAGTTTCGGGAACTTACTTATGTACAACTATATTTATAGTGTTTTCACCTTCTCATTCACAATAACTGCTACATTTATAGAAAACAAGTTAAACATTTATACTAATATATTCCATATCTTTAAAAGCATCAATTTATGAAGGCTAAGAAGAAAAACTTGGAGACAGGGACTCTCTCTATAGTTCAGGCTGATGCTGAACTCACTACGTAGTACAGGCTGGCCTCAAACTCACAACAATCCTTCTGCCTCAGCATCCCAAGTGCTAGGATTATAGGCATGCGCCACCACAACCAGCTATGCAGTACTGGGGAATTGAACTTAGGGTCTTGCACATGCTAGATAAGCACTCTAACTTTTGTGCTATTCCTCCAGCCCCAAAGGCTACGAAACTTTAAACTCTAAGCTAGGTCCAACGGTGCAAGCCTATAATCTCATGACTCTAGAAGGCTGAGGCAGAAAGATGACAAGCTCAAACCCAGCCTGGGCCACTTAGCAAGAATCTGACTCAAAATCAAAAATTAAAATTGGCACATGCAATCAAGTGGCAGAGGCAGAAGGACTGCCATGAGTCAGTCCAAGGCTAGCCTGTGCTACATAGTGAGTTCAGGACCAGCCTGGACTACAGAGCAAGACCCTTTCTCAAAACAAAACAAAATAAAACAGAAAAGCCATCCCAGGCTGACTGGGAAGGGCATGGTGGTGCACCCCTGTGATCCCTGCTGACCTTACCTCCACAAACGGAGGTAAGCCTGGAGCTGGGAACCATGGGAATTATCAACAGCCAGGAGCCTCAGACCAAGGTAAGCCAGGAGCTGGGAGCACTGTGGGAAACTGACAGCAGCTGTTAGTTTTAGCTTCCAGAAATGAGCCTGCAGGTAGTGCAAACTGCAAATGAACAGAGAACATCCTCCTAAAAAGGCCTCTCGGAGCCGAGGAGACCAGCTTAGGAGGAGAAGCACATAGCAGCCATACTGGGATGTGACATGGGCAGGAGCCATTTTGAAAAGAGCCTTAGTCTGAACTGTTTAGGGTAAAAAAGCCACAGATGGGCCACACACCAAGGATTTGGAGACACTCTTACTCATTGCCTAGGAAGGAAGTGGCACAAGAGACAGTTGCAGAGTGTGGAGAACGCCCACCCACCTCCTGAATTGTTGGGGTGGTAGTGAGAACACTTCAGAGGGCAGTAGCCCTGCCCATGGGGGGGTCCTGCCAGGACAGATGAAAGAGCTTTGCCAAGAAGGATAGGTGTGAACAAGATACCTTAGAGGCCATCAAACTACTAGCTCCCCCCTCACTGCCTACTCCCAGCACAGAAACCAATAAACTTTTGGCTCCCTCCACACACCCTCACTCGTTCAGAGGAATCTCTCGGTTAGGCCATTAAAGTGAAGCCCCTCAGCAACAGAACCATGGGAAAACAAGACCACAGGACACATGCAGAAAGCCCTAGATTCCCAGAAGTTAATGTCATGAGCCCTGAATTCACAGGAAAAGAAGTCAAAAACCAAGCAGACCAGTTTGTTTATGTCAAACAAGTCATTCTTAAAGAAATTTAAGTAATAATCAGTGGAATTTACTATAAAAATAGTGGCCCTAATGAATACAAAGCTGACTGAGCACATAGAAGACACAGATAAGAAGGTGGCTGAGAGCCTGGAGGAATGAACTAGTGGTTAAAGCTCTTGCCTACCAAACACTAAGTACCTGAGTTTGATTCCCCAGCACTACAAAAGCTGGTTATGGTGGCCCACGCCTATAATCTCAGCACTCGGGAATCTAAGAGAGGAGGATTGCTGTGGATCCAAGGTTTGCCTGGGCTCCATAGTGAGTTCAGGACTAGCCTGGGTTATAGAGTGAGAACCCCCCCCCCCAAAAAAAAGAATCTAGAAAGACATCCGTTCCTGGATAGGTAGAAGCAACATTGTCAAAATGGCTATACTACCACATCTGAAATACAGATTCAACACAATCCCAATCAAGATACCAACAGCATTTTTTATATAACTAGAAAAAATGATCCAAAAATTTACATGGAAACAGACAAGACCCAGAATAGCCATGGGTGGGGAGTGGAGTATAGCTCAGTGGTTAAGAGCATTTGTCTAGCAAGCATAAGGCCCTGGGTTGGATTCTTTAGCAACACATAAGCCAGACAAGGTGATATACTCAGGAGGCTAGGGCAGGTGGACTGCAGTGAGTTTAAGGTCAGCCTGAGCTATAGGGTAAAGACACTGTCTTAAAAAAAAAGTTGAATGGGTATATAGACTCTTCACACTCTGGGATCCCAGCCTCTAAAGCAGGCATGTCCAACTTAATAAAACATATTGAAAAAAAGAAAGTTTTGGGCTGAAGGAATAGCACAGCAATTACAGCACTTACCTAGGAAGTGCTAGGACCTGAGTTCAATTAAGCAGTACCACATACTAGCTGGGCATGGTGGCACACCCCTGTGATCCCAACACTTGGGAGGCTGGGGTAGGATTGGTGCAAGTTCAAGGCCAGCCTAGGCTCCACAGTGAGTTCAGAACCAGCTTGGACTAGACAGAGACCCTGTCTCAAAGAAACTTTATTACTTCTATACATTAACTATTATACTATTATGTATTTTTTTCTTTCTCTCTCTTTTTTTTTGGAGACAGGGTCTCGCTCTACAGTCCAGGCTGGTCTTGAACTCGCTATGGAGCCCAGGCTGGCCTTAGACTCATGGCAATCTTCCTGTCTCAGACTCCCAAGTACTGAATTACAGGCATGCGCCACCATACTCAGCTTATATGGTGCCAGGGAATCAAACTCGGGTACTCAGCACTTGCCACAGCACTTGCTAGGTAAGTGCTTTAACTGTGGAGCCATTCCTCCAGCCTCTATTTCATATATTTTATATGTGACTCAAGACAATTCCTCTGCACTCAGTTCAGCCCAGGGAAGCCAGGTATGTCCAATACATGGGCCTGCTCTAAAGGAACTCATAAAGCCATGTGGAGTCCAAGTCTCAAAACAAACAAAATCTGCAAATTACCAGATACCTAGAATCCCAATTCTCAGAGGCAGCCGGGACCGGGGGCGCTTTGTCTTCAGGATTTTCAGCTGACGTAACCGATTCCAAATGGCCTGCTCCGCCTTCTCCCTACACAGATCAAAAGTGCCAAAACTGAGCCAAAATCAACTGTACAGCACACTGAGAAAGTAAGACAGCAGGGACCAGCGGCACAGGCCTATCTATACTCCCAGCACTCTGGGAGGCTGAGGCAGCAGGGTCATAAGTTCAAGCCCAGCCTGGAGAACTTAAGTGACTTAGCAAGACCCTACCAAAATCAAAACCAAAAAATGGGCTAGGGATGTATCATAGTGCAAAGACCCTGAAAAAAAAAAAAAAAAGGACAATGGTTAGAAAATAAAAATAAAAACCACCATCAAGGGGCTGGAGGAACAGCACAGAAGTTATAGAAAGACCGCTTGCCCAGCCAACACAAGGCCCTGCCGTTTGATTCCCCAGCACGACATAAGCTGGGCATGGTGGAGTACACCTGTAAACTCAGAATCCAGGAGGCAGGATGATGCAAGAGGGCCACTGTGAAATGTAACCACTGTGTACCACATACATACTAACAAAAATGGGGGGAAGAGAGGAAGACTGTTGTGAGATTCAAGCCAGCCCAGGCTCCACCGTGAGTTCAGGACCAGCCTGGACTACAGAGACCCTGTCTCAAAAAAAAAAAAAAAACCTTCAACCCTTTAAATAACATCTACCTTTAGATTTAGGGAAGGAAAGTGGTAGCAAAATGAAGAAATCACTTTGCGAGGCTGAGGCAGGAGAATCACAAGTTTGAACCCAACCTGGGCAACTTAGTGACTTAGCAAGAGCCAGTCTCAAAATCAAAAATAAAAGGCCTGGGAATGTGGCTGAGTATGAAGGCCCTGAGCTTAATCTCCAGTACCACAAAAATGAATAAATAAATGATCTGAACAAGTTGGGGTGGGGGTGTAGCACAGTGGTTACAGTGCTAGCCCAGGGTCTGGGTCTGATCTCCCAGCACCATATAAATATTAGCCAGGTATGGGGGTGCACACCAGTAACCCCAGCACTCAGCACTCTGGAGGCTGAGGCAGGAGGATTCCATGAGTTCAGGATCAGCCTGGATTGATTACAGAAAGACCTTGCCTCAACAAAAAAAATTAAAAGTTCATGTTTCCTAGAATGGCAGATATTCTTCCCACACATCTTCCAATCCTGACAAGCCTATAATGCAAGCTCATTACAATCACTTCACAAAGCCGTCCCCAACGCTCTCCCACTAGCTTTCCTCCCTTTAACTGCATGTACATTTTTAACTACACCTTAGCTATTTTTTAAAAATTTGGTTTTGGGGGAATTTTTGTTTCGGTTTTTTTTCTTTTTGTTTTTTTGTTTGTTATTCTCAGCACTGGGAATGAACCCAGGGCCTTCATACTAGGTGACATCCCCAGCCTTATTTTAGTTTTTTTATTCTGTATTTTGTGTGTGCATGTAGTGTTAAGGACTGAGGCAGGGCCTATCCTTAGCCCGTTTTGAGTTAAACCAGACTGGGCTCAAACTTGAGAGATCCTCTTGCCTCAGCCTCTCAGAGTGCTGGGATTACAGACTTGTACCTCTGGGCCAACCTCACTTTTTGTGAAAGGTTCTGACTAAGTCACTATGTTTCCCAGGCTGAGCTAAAGTTTGAAATCTTCCTATTCAGCCTTCTAGAGTACTGAGATTACAGGTGTGTACAACCTTGTATTTGTTTCGTTTACCTAATGTTTTCTATCAGATATCAAAGCTATTTCTGTATGGCTTAGCTCTCATATCAAACTTAAAGTCAAGCTCCCTAGAAAAATTGTCCAAAGCACCTAACTTGGTGCCAGGCAGTGAAGGCACGTAGAATAAAAAGACTGGACTAATTACCTAGCTGATGCCGCAGCCTACTACAGAAGCATTAACACCAAAACACCTGACAGAGACTAGGGAGGTAAGAGGGTGTGCTCACTTGCAACAGACTCCCTGGCCAAGGGCTTCCTGGCCATCTGTGATGAATGCCCATCATCTCTGTCCAGAACCCTCTGCCCCAGGTACTGCCCACACTCTCACTCACCTAGGCAGCTATAATATAAAGATATGCCATTAGTAGCAAGAAAAATCTCAGGAAAACATGGGTAACTCAGCACACTTTTCAGTGCATTATCTATCAAAAAGATCTGATTTTGCACCAATGTCATAGTACAGCCGTGAGAACTGAGCTCATATGTTCCATGGTCAAGTAAAACCTGACACACAGCCGGTGCTCAGCAGCTGCCAGCTGGCTGCATCAAGCACATCTCTACTGTGGGAACAGCAAGTCCACCAACACAAGGCCACTTGTTCATCACCAAAGTAAGCCAGCTGGGGATTGTTAGCTCTGGCACACAGGCACAATGTACATTCATTCCCCAGGAAGAAAATAAACTCTTACCTGATAGAACATGTGACAAGAAGGATCACATCAGCCTGAATGGAAGTAAGAAGGAAAATAAAAATTATGATCATGGTAGAAACACTGCTGTGGTGGCAAACTCCTGCACTGTCTTTATTATCATGGTCAGGTATTGTGGTTTGGGTCTGGAGTGTCCCCACAAGCCTCACGCCCTGTGAATACTGTTTACTGCTGGGAGGTGGACCCTCGCTGGAAGGGGCGGATGCTGACGGCCTCAGCTGGAGGGGCATGTGCTGGGGCTGCCTTTCATCCCGGACTAGACTCTGGTCTGCCCAGCCATGAGGAGCTCTCTTTCATTGTGTCCTGCCATGTGCTTCTGCCCCGGCCAGCTAGGCTGAAACCTTCTGAAACTATGAGCTAAAATAAATCTTTCCTCCCTAAAGTTGTGGCTGTCAAGTATTCTGTCCCAGCAACAAAAAAGTAAGACAAATACACATAACGTAAAATGTATCACTTCAACCATTCTGAGCTACAGTTCTGTGTACTGAGAACATTTACATCACCGTCAACCCTCCTCCAAGGCCAGCTCCTCCTCCCAAACTAAAACTTGTATTCACTGTACACTCTTTCCTCCCTCCCCCGCCATGTCAATTTTTAGCTTAGTTCCCTGCCAAAGTTGTCACCATCAAGTCTCAAAGATAGTGGAAACAAAGGTCTAGTCCCATGCTACACAAATTGTGCAGGGAACCCACTCAAGGCAGCCTGCAACCTGTTCTCAAAGCTCGATCTGAGAGCTGGCCCACATGCAGTGGCACAGCCAGGCCCAGAAGCACAGGGAAGTAGGCGGCGTGTACCTCTTGGAGGTCGCTGGTCCGCTGGTAGCCACTCTTCTGTAAGATGGACCAGGCTATCTCAGTGTCATTCACATTCATCTGGCAGCCATACGTCTCAAGGTAGACTGCGTGGAAAGAAGATGCCAGGATGGGCACACAGCACAGAGCCACAGGTCTTGTAAATCCTCCCTCCCAGGAACCCCGGGAGCACCTGAAGCCTCTGGTTATGTACTGAGTCCCTCCTGGTTCAATCCCAAAATATTACCATTGCCAAGGGCTGGAAGAATAGCTCACCAATAAAGTGTTTGGCTAGCAAGCTTAAGTACTGGGTTAGATTCCCCAGTGCTACATAAACTGGGCATGGTGGCAAACTCCAGCACTCTGGAGGCTAAGGCAGAAGATCTGTCCTGAGTTTAGGACCAGCCTGGATTACCAAGTGAGACCCTGCCTCAAAAAAAAAATTAAGTTATTTAACCAATTGCAATTTTTCTCCATAGCGTTCTTCTATGTTCTGCTCAAATTTAAGGAATAAATTTCCACAGCACCATCTGTCAAAGTAGCTTTAAGCATTATCACAATCTAAAAATTAGAACAGAATCATAAGGTTTTCAAAAGGAAATAAAAAATAAAAGATTTTCAGGACTTCTACTCTCAAGTTATGTGGCCCACCAAAACTATGAAGTTTCTTTTTCCTGTAGTACTAGAAATTCGTCCAGGGCTTCCTGCATGCTAGTCCAGCACTCCAGGCCTGAGCTACAAGCCCTGCCCCGGCCCCAGCCCCATGAGTTCTTTCTAATGTTACTTGGTGGAGTTGTTGACCCCAGAACTGAGAAATTTTCCCACAACACTTCCCTTCCAAAGCCAGGTCTGAGACAAAAGAATGCTCAAAATATTAGGTACATGGACGCCAGCACGGCAAAACAGGAAGCCGAGAGGGACAAGAGAAGGAAAGCCAACCTTTTCTCTGTCTTCCCAGAAGATCATCTACTGTGACATAGGGGGGTGGGTCCTCTGCATCCAGAGAAGGTGGCTTTTCTTGATGAGCTGAAGCACTTCTTAAAAAATGTTGAAAAGTCGGTCCGGTGGCCAGCCGAGCACTGAAATCCTTGAGAACTCCATCCTCCTGACTCTGCAGACTGGGACAAGCAGTGCTGGGGAGACGGCTGTGTGTCCTGCAGGCTCTGCGCAGCAGCCAGGGCACAGAGGACAGGGACCCCCAACGCAGACACCTCTGTACTCGACAGGCACACTGTAAAGGATGCATGGCACTAAACAGCCCAAAACCTGCGAAAGAACGACAGACAGATGGCACCAATATTTGTTACACACTATGTTCATGATTCTCTGAGCAATTTAGTGTATTAATTCATGTATAATCCTTACAAAATTCCATGAAAAGGTTTCGTTTCTCATTTTGTTTTTTTGTGGGGTTTTTTTGTTTGTTTTTTGGTAGTCCTGGATACTCAGAGCCCTCACCTGAGCTACAACTCCAGCCTTTTTTTTTTTTACATTCTATTTTGATACAAGATCTTGCTAAGTCTCTGTGTTGCCCAGGACCAGTTTGAACTTGAATCTTTTTGTCTCCCAAAGTGCTGGGATTACAGATGGAAGAAGCACTAACACCACTATCTTGAGCCCAGCACAGAGGCACGCACTTGCAGGCCTAGCTCAAAGAGGAGGATCACGTGAACTAAAGTTTTCAAGGTCAGCCTGGGCAACACAGAAAGAACTGCTCTCTTTAAAAATAAGAGGGAAAAAATAATGGGGGGCCAGGGAAGTAGCTCAGCAGTTAAAGCACTTGCCTAGCAAGTGAGAGGGCCTGGGCTCAATTCCCCAGCATCACATAAACTGGCATGACGGCACATGCTGGTAATCCCAGCATTTGTGAAGTTGAGGCAGGATTGCTATGAGTTCAAAGCCAATTTGGGCTATATAGTAAGGACAGGAACATCCTAGACTATAGAAGGACATCCTGTCTCAAAAAAAATAAATAAATAAATGCAGTAAGGAAAAAACTTTCCCCTCCCCACCCAACACTCTGTGCCCACCCAGTTCAATGTTCGTCTGTTGTTTCATGGTCAGCGCCAGAACGATTTTGAAACTACATAGAGCCCTCCCTTTGCGCTGTGCAGAGCATTTTACTTGGCTCATTGGAGGCTCCCAAAGCTGAAGCCAGGTGCCCACATGCCAAGTGCCCACATCTCCTGGCTCCGGGGCACAGTGTCAGGTTCTGACTCTGGTGCTTTCGTATGTGTGCGTGCCCCACCGCACCCGACTCATGCGGTGCTAGGGAACGGAACCCAGAGGCCCTGCGTTTCCTAGGCAAGAGCTCTAACTGCTGTGCAACGTCCCCAGCCTCTGCATTTCAACTTTATGTGTTTGAGACACGGTTTTGCACTGTGGTCGGTCCAGACTGGTTCTAAACTTACTACTCAGCCCAGGCTTAACGTGAACTCGGGGCAATCCTCCGGCCTCGGCCTCCCGAGTGCTGGGATTTACAGGCGTGCGCGCCGCCACGCCCGGCTTACGCAGGGCTGGGGCACCGAACCCAGGGCCCAACCCTTGCTAGAGCAGCGCTTTAACCGCTGAGCTACGCCCCAGCCCCGGCATTTAATCCTAACAACAACCCTGTGACGCAACACAGGTTCTGCCATCCCCCTTTTACAGGTGACGGAAGCTGGGGTTCAAATTAAGAGGGGCAACTTGTCCAAGGCCGCACACCGGGGTAGGAGTCCCGCCACCAAGTGCGGGCTCGGAGCTGCAGCTACAGCGACGTCTCCCTAGAGCGCAGCGCATTCGGGGCCGGGAAGCCCTCCTTCCCGGGCCGCGCCAAGAGCACGGCCGACACGCCCGAGCGCCACTCACCCCACAGCCGCGGGGCCCGGCGTTCCACACGGGCGAGTCTACCGGCCGGCCGGGTTCAGCCGCCAGGCGCGGCGCGCACACACGACTTCCGTTCCGTCGCGAATTCCGTCCGGGGCGCCCCGGCGGAAGGCTGCGTCTGTGCGTTCCGGCTCGCGACTGCCCGAAGCCACGCCGTACCCTCGTCCAGCCAGTAGAAGGCAACTGAGCGCTTGGAAAGTGCGGCCTGCCCCCTAAATGTGATCTAAATGAAAGATACGCGCCGGCGCCAAGTGCAATAGCGTATCAATAGCCTTTATGTAGATTACGTGTTAAAACAACAGTTTAGACATACTGGTTTAAATAAATGGACTATTTGAATCCATTTCCTCTGTTTCTTTAACAAGTCTACTAGGGCATGTTAAATCACTGATTCGGCTCGATTTTTTTTTTTTTTTCAGGGCTAGAGACTGAACCCCTAGGCAAGTGCTGCATCGCTGAACTACATCCTCAGCCTTTTTTTCTGAATTTTCTTTTGAGATAGGGTTGAACTCGAACTTGCAACTCTCTTGCCTCCGTCTCCCTGCATGTTGGCGTTACAGGTATGTGGCCATCAAGCCCTGCTTGGCATTCTGTTTCTACAGACAGTGATTCGCGCCTCTACGGCCGGACCCCGCTGGCGTGTCACCCCTGTGGCCGGGCTGCCTGATGCCCGCTCCCAGAGTGTCTAATGACCACCGCTAACTGGAAACTCTTCACGCTCCCGCATCCTGAGCTTCGGCTTCCTCCTGTGCCTTTCTGGACCATTTCAGCAATGTACTAGGAACTGAACAGTCACTTGTTTCCTCTTCCCCACCGCCGTTTCCGGCTCCCACTCCCGAAGGTCTCGCAACCGTCCTCCTCCAGTTCACAGTAGAGGCTTAGTAATCCTGCTGGGGAACTTTAGGGAGAGTATACAACACTATGATGTTCTTTTTGTGTGTGCTGACTTGAACGGGCCACCGGATGCCCAGATTTGGGGGAAACATTATTTCTGGCTGTGTCTACCAAGGTGTTAGTATTACTATTTGAATCGGTGGAGCAAGTCAAGAAGTTTGCCCTCTGCCATGCAGGTGGAGGTCGTGCAAACTCTTGAGGGTCCAAATTGAATAAAAAAGCAGAGTAAGGTGCAACGCCCTCTCTGCCTCACCGCTTGAGCTGCGGCATCCATCTTCTCTTGCCCTTGAACTGGAGTTCCTGGTTCTCATTCCTTCAGGTTTATTGTTGTTTGTTTGTTTTGTTTGTTTTGAGGCAGGGTCTCGCTCTGTAGCCCAGGCTGGTCCTAAACTCACTATGGAGCCCAGGCTGGCCTCAAACTCGCAGCAATCCTCCTGACTCAGCCTCCTGAGTGCTGGGATTATAAAACTGTGCTAAAAGGCCTACCTTATATAGTGCCAGGGAATCTAACTCAGGGCCTTGCTCTCACTAGGCAAATACTTTAATGGCTGTGATGTGCCCCCAGCCCCTGTCCTTCAGGTTTGGACTAGAAGTTATACTACCAGTTTCCCCAAGAGTCTAGCTTACAAAGGAAAACTCATGGAACTGAGACTTTGTAATCATGTGAGCCAATTCCTTACCAAAAAATACCGGTTTAGCCAGGCTCAGTGGTTCATGTCTGTCATTCCAACACTCCAGGAGGCTGAAGCAGGAGGATTATCAGTATAACCCCAGGCTGGGGACCTTAGTGATTGGCTGGGAACCTATCTCAAAAGCAAAAATAAAAGTACAGCCAGGCAGGCTGGAGGAATGGCAAAGCAGTTAGCAGCCCAAGGTTGACACGGTGGCACACATCTGTAATGCCAGCACTTGGGAGGCTGAGGCAGGAAGATTGATGTGAGTTCAAGGCCATCCTGGGCTACACAGTGAATGCAGGACCAGCCTGGGCTACAGAGTGAGACTCTGTCTCAAAAACAAAAACAGACAAAGAAATAAAAATGGGCTGAGGGGGTAGCTCAGTGTGAAAGCCCCAGGTTCAATATCCCGGTGCCACAAAAAAAAAAAAAAAAAATCACTGTAGGGGCAGGAGGAATGGCACAGTGGTTAAAGCACTTGCCTTGCAAGCTCAAGGCCCTGAATTCAATTCCCCAGTACCACATAAATCTGGGCATGGTGGCGCATGCCTGTAATCCCAGCATTCAGGAGGCTGAGGCAGGCAGATTGTTCTCAGCCCAGGCAAGCCTGTGCTACACCAGTGAGTCCAGGACCAGCCTAGGCTACAGAGTGAGATTCTGTCTCAAAAAAAGGAGGGAAGGGAGAAAAAAATTACTTTAGAGATACCCAGATTTTATATGGTAGAAGTGTGTGTGTTCCTCTCAAATTCATATGTTGTAATTCTAGCTTCCAAAGTAATGGTATTAGGAGATAGCACTGTGAGGAGTGACCAGGTCATAAGAACACAGTCCTCATGAATAGTATTAGTGCCCCTATAGCAGAGACTTCACAGCAGGAGGAGTAATACAGCAGTTAAATCACTTGCCTGGAAAGTGCAAGACCATGGGTTTGATTCCCCAGCACCTCATAAAATGACCATGGTGGTGCACGCCTATAATCCCAGTACTCAAGAGGCTGAGACAGGAGGATTTCTGTGAGCTCAAAGCCATGCTGGGCTACATAGTGAGTTCAGGAATAGCCTGGACTACAAAGTGAGACCTTGTATCCAAAAACATAGACCTCAGAGAGTCAGAGCCCATACCCTCCCACCAAGTGAGGCACAAGAAGTTACTAAGTATCAACCAGAAAATGGGCCCTCACCACACACTAAGTCTTTTTTTTATTATTATTTTTGGTACCCCAGACGGGACTAAGTCTTTTTTGTTGTTGGGTTTTCTTGTTTGTTTTGTTTTTGAGACAGGGTTTCACTCTGTTTCCAGGCTGATCCTGATCTCACTATGCAGCCCACACTAGCCTCGAACTCACAGCAATCCTCCAGCCTCCTCTAAGCGCTGGGATTATAAAAATCTACCGCCACACCCAATTTATGTGGTGCTAGGGAACTGAACCCAAGTCTTATGCTTGGTAGGCAAGCCCTTTAACCACTGAGCTACATCCCAGTCCCCCACACACCAAATCTAATGACCTTATGATTTTGGACTTCCCAGGCTGCAGAAATGTGAGAAATCAGTTTTTGCTGGGTTTATGGATTTTGCTTTTTGTGTGCTTGTTCTGGTGCTAGAGATTGAACTCAGGGCCTCAGATATGCTAAGCAGCCGCTTTACAGCTGAGCTACAACCCCAGCCAGCCTTTTGTGTTTTGTTTTGTTTTTGAAATAAGTCTTGCTATTTTGCCCAAGTTGGCCTCAAACTCCTAGGGTCAAATTATCCTCCTGCCGAGCATCTTCATGGCCAGCAGTCTATAGCATTTTTGTCATAAAGTCTAAACAGGCACATAGATACAGATACAGATGTAGACACTTAATCTCCTAGTGATGGGCTTCTCTGAAGACCCGAAATATACACATGCCTCTGAATTACTTCACTCAAGGGAAGGGGGAGCTGCACAGGCATACACTAACAGCCACTGGTTGGAGGACACTCCTGGGTGTGTGGATTCCTCTGCACCCCACTCTGCCAGTGTGGGAGGCTGGTGCTCAGGAGAAAGCCCTCTAACAATAAGATGAAGGTGTGATCCCAGTACTCTGAACTGTTAAAACACTGGAGGCCCTCAAAATCCTCACTACAAGCAAACTTTGTGTGTGTGTGTGTGTGTGTGTGTGTGGTGGAGACGGTGGGGTTCGAGGGGAGTTACCACAATTGAGCCCAGGGCCTTCAAACTGAGCTACATCCCCAGCCCATTTTCCTTTTTGATTTTGAGACAGGGTCTTGCTAAGTCACTTAATTACCCAGGCTGGGCTCGAGGTTGAGATCCTCCTGCTTCAGTTCCTAAATTGCTGGATTGTAGACCTGTACCCCAGGGCCCAGCTAAACTACCTCCTTGACTCCTCATTAAAAGCCAATAAGATTGGGGCTAGGGGGTAGCTCAGTTAAAGCACTTGCCTAATGCCACAAATGGTGGTGCATGCCTGCCATCCCAGCACTCAGGAGGCTGAGGCAGGAGGATGGCCATGAATTCCAGACCAGCCTGGCCTCCACAGTGAGTTCAGGACCAGCCTGGACTACAAAGGGAGGCTCTGCCTCAAGAAAAAAACAAACAAACAAAAAAAACAAAAAACAAAAAACCAACTAGTATGTGGCCGAAGGGGGATCCACCCACAGTCCTACTGAGGCAAAGCCCTACTCTTGCGATCAGCTAATGCATTCAATGTCAGACTGCCAGGTCCTATCACAGGTGGGTAACCATGGCCAACCAGCCACTGTTGACTCCCAGGATCTTTGCCCATAAAGTGGCCTCTGTGTGGAGACCACACTGCATGGAGTTGGGGGGAGGGCAGGCAGACAACGAGGACAGCCTCTGGGGTCAGCCTCTGCTATGCCAGTTGCACAGAAAGAGAACACAGACTCCCAAACTGGTGTGATGCTTTCGGCAGTGAAAGCAATAATAGCAAATCTGTCCATGAGGGGCTAAGGCAGGAGGATCACAAGTTCAAACTCAGCTTGAGCAACAACCCTGTCTCTCAAAAAAAAAAAAATTTTTAAAGGAGTCTGGGCAATGTTAATCAGTATGAAGGCCCTAGGGTTAATCCCCAGTCCTAGAAGGAAAAAAAGAAGAAACACCTGATTGCAGGAGGCCCACATCCATCCTACCCCCTCAGGCTCTTCCCCCAGTGCTCCCCCACTCCCACCTCACTAGCGCCTACAGGTTGGTAAAAGGTCTAGTTGGTACTGAGCAATGACTAACCCTTCATGCCACGCCTACTGTAGATGAGTGGATTTTCCTTTTGCGTTGATGTGGGGCTGGTGGACTGGGAGGCTGAGGAAGGAGGATTGCAATGAGTTCAAGGTCAACCTGGGCTCCATAGTGAGTTCAGGACCAGCCTAGGCTACAGAGTGAGGCCCTGTTTCAAAAAAAAAAAAATACTTTCATCAATCTTTGAACTTTTATAAGCGGCTATTGCTAAACTTTACACATTTAAAAACAAAAACAAAATATATAAATAAATCATTTTTGTTTTTTGTTTGTTTTGCTTTGTTTTTGAGACAGGGTCTTCCTCTGCAGCCCAGACTAGTCTTGAACTCACTACAGGCTTTTTTTTTTTCTTTTTCTTTTTCTTTTTTTTTTTTTTGGTTTGGGGGTTTGTTTGGTTTGGTTTTGAGACAGAGTTTTGCTCTGTAGTTCAGAGCTGGTCCTGAACTCACTCTGTAGGCTGGTCTCAAACTCAAGGCAATCCTGCCTCAAGCTCCCAAGTGCTGGGAATACAGGCCTCTGCCATCCACCCAGGTTATGTGGTACTAGGGAACTGAATGCAGTACATTGTGCTTGGCAAGCACACTAACCACTGTATTCCTCCAGCCCCTGACCTCATTATCAAGTCCAAGCTAGCCCTGAACTCATGGCATTCCTTCTGCCTCAGCCTCCCAAGTGCTGGGGTTACAGGTGTATGCAACTACGCCCAGTTTATGTGGTGGTGGGGAATCAAATTCAAGGCCTTGAACTTGCTAGGCAAGCACTTTAACCACTGAGCTATTCCTCCAGCCCCTTAGCTCATATTTCCATTGGATAGCTCAGAGTCAAAAAGTCTCTGTAGCTGGGTATGGCAGAACATAGCCATAATCCCAGATCCCAGAACGAGGGAGTCTAAGGCAGGAGGATTGCCATAAGATCAAGGCCAGTCTGGGCTACATAATGAGTTCAGGATCAGCCTGGACTACAGAGTAAGACCCTGCCTCAAAATAAAAAGTCTGCTAGTCATGATTATTGTTGTCCCTGTGACTTCCTGGACAACACAAGCCAGCAGAGAGTTAGAACCACAACTCAGTCACGTCCAGCCAGCACATTGTGACTTCTAGCACATTACATCTTCCACGTTCCCTCGACCTCCCTTCTGCCTGTCAGGGGCTCTCTAAGGTCATTCTCAAACAGGCCCACAAGTACTCAGACACTCCTTCCTCCACGAGGGTGGCAGGGTTGGGTGACTCACAGAAGTGACAGTCTGTGACACCGAGAGCCTCCTGCCAGGCTCTGTGGCTTCCTCCCGTGCCATGTGCTCTGCCATGTCATAAGGATTCGCAACAGCTTGGCATACCTGGGGAGGAACTGAGACCGCCTGCCAACAGCCACATGCCCGAGCAAGTAGAGGAACGGGCCCTCCAGACCCCGTGGAGCCTTGGATGGCTGCAGCCTGCCTCGTATCTCCCTCTAACCTCTTAAAAGAGACAAGAATGACCCAACTCAGTCCCTTTCAACTTTTCTTTTCTCTTTTATTTTTTGAGACAGGGTCTCACTCTGTAACCCAGGCTGGTCCTAAACTCACTGGTGTAGCTCAGGCTGGCCATGAACTCAGCACAATCTGCCTGCCTCAGCCTCCCGAGTGCTGGGATTAGTAAACCATCATCCCCAGATTTATGTAATGCTGGGGAATCAAACTCAAGGCCTTGCACTTTCAAGGCAAGCGCTTTAACAACTGTGCCACTCCTCCAGCCCAGACTTTCAACTTTCTGACCCACATTAACTTAAGAAAGAAACTTCATACTGTCCTGCAACCCCAGCCAATTTTATTTTATTTTATTTTATTTTGAGATAGGACCTCAGTTGTTACCCAGGATGGGCTCGAACTTGCAATCTTCCTTGCCTCAGCCTTCCAGAGTGCTGGGATTACAGGCCTGTACAGTCCCTGCATGTTTGTAATTTTTTTTTTTTTTTTTTTAGAGACAGGGTCTTGCTCTGTAGCCCAGGCTGGTCTTGAACTCACTGTGTATTCCAAGCTGGCCTTGACCTCATGGCAATCATCCTGCCTCACCCTCCCAAGTGCTGGGATTAAAGGTCTGCACCACTAGTCCTGCCTGTCTGTATTAGTTTTAGAGGCTAAATTATAGGGTAACTCATATAATAGTATATAAACAATATGTTCTCATTTGGGCCCAGCTAAAGGTCAGCTCTCCTCCAGACACAGAAAGCCCAATTGTGATCTGGTTCATCATGACGTCCCAGGGGTCACCACAGGGTCCCAAGGCCAAGACAAAAACCACAGACACTGGGCCTGGCTGCCTGTGCACTCACAGGCTCTTTATTACCCAAGGGTGAGGTGGAGAGAGACAAGGTGAGGAGCAAACTGAGATGCCCGGGGGGTCAGAGCAGAGGGAAGGTGAACAGAAAAGCCCCTCTTCTTTCTCCTGCCACTGACCCAGGGGCCTCCAGCTTCAGATACGGCCTCTGGGGCGGATGGGGGGCCTCTGGGAGGCCTGGCAGCTCAGCTGTTGGCTGGGGTTAGGACCCCATGGGGGCAGGCCCCAGGCTTGGAATGGCTTCTGTGTACACAAAATATCTCTCTGCAAAAGGCACTGGTGGAGGAGGGCAGCGGAAGGCCGCCCCCCACAGGCAGGGTCCGCGGGTCCTGGGCCTGGGTCCTGGTCCCCAGGGGTGGGGTCTCCGAAGCCCTTGCTCCTCTCCTCTCCTTCCCTCAGCCGGCACTGAGCAGGCAGAGGCAGGGGCCAACCAGGCCATGAGCGGCGCGCCCCCTTCAGGGCTAGTGCATCTTCTGCCTTCTAAGCCAGGAGCCCCAGGCGTGTGACTTTGGCCGAGAGGAAGGAGTGGATGATGAAGACCATGGTTTTGGGACACGAGTGCAGGTCCAGCTGCTGCAGGGCGGGTGGGGAGAGGGTCGGTTCCCTGTCTGGCCCCACCATCCCACCCACCTCCCTGGACACAAAGGCAGTCTCTCCACTTACGATCTCGCCTTCAGCACCCCCAAAGTCCAGGAAAAGGACACTGGCACCGTCGTCCGAGGACATCTGCAGCTTCTCGAAAGGCTGCCGGAGCAGCACAGCTCGGGCCGCGCCTGGCTCAGCTGCCCACAGCGTGAAGCCCTTGTCGATGTGCACAGAGAGGCTGCAGGGCCGGCCATTCCATGTGCAGGCTGCAGGGAGGGTATGGGATGCAGGCTCAGCTGGCACCTCCAGCCTCCACCTGGCAGCTCCACAACGAGAGGCTTGAATACCCCGGGATGGGACGCTCACTACTTGTCACAACACCTGTACACTCACCCTGCACAATCAACCCCATCTGAAAATACAGGCACCGTCAGGTGGCTCCCTCTCCATACAGGTATAAGCAAACCTGTGAAGCACCGGCCTTGGTGATCTTAGGGACCTTTGGAATAGCCCCAGTAGAAGGAACTGGGTATTGAGCCCACTAGCCCAAGCCCCCCCCCCCACCTTTTTTTAAGGTAAGATCTCACTGAATTGCTAAATTGCACAGGCTGGGCTTGACCTGGCAATCCTCCTGCCTCAGCCTCCCAGAGTCCCGGAATTATAGGCCTATGCCACTGACATTTCATGTAAACAGTAGGTAACTGAGACATACCCAAAAAAGTATTCCTTGTTTACCTTGCACTCACACTTAGCTGGGTGTCCTGTATTTTATCTGGACCCCACCCCAAGTGCCACCTCTCACATCCTCACCAGCAGAATCAGCAGGACAAGGCAAGGAAGACCCCAGGAAGGGGCTCATGACCTACCAAGGCACTTGCACATCCAAACAGCCCTTGGAAGGCCCTCTTCTGCAGCACCCTAAGGAAGGAAGCTTCGGTGCCCCTGCAGGAAGAGGCTCATTACCAGACAGACAATCCCAGGTCCACCCAGCTCACCTGTAGACACCTCCTGCACACCCTCAGCGGCCCGGTGACAGCCATCCACCAGCTGCCGGGTCCAGGCAGCCAGCTCCTGCGGTGACTCCACGCTGAACAGGTGAGTGTCCACACCGTGGCGAGTACCCGTGCGCAGGGCAAAAGACAGCTCTGCATCGTAGGGCACCGTGCCCTTGGAGGGGCCTGAGTGCACCAGCCTGGGGGTGGGGGCAGAGGACCCGCCTGAGGCCTTGTGCAGGCATGGCAACAGTCCTGGGCTAGCGGTGTGACGCCACCCTCCCCAACCCCAGCCTCAGCCGCACGGTGTCCTCACACCTGGTGCATGCTCCTGCCTCAGCACCCTTACACCGGTACGTGCCGTTCCCTCAGCCTGGACACCCTTCCCTGGCTGCCTGTCCTGTTCCTCTGAGAAGCTTCCCTGACCTCCCTGACCTCTGCACCCTGCCCACTCACTAGCCTTACTCTTCATTGCCTTTCCGCTGGCTTCTGGCTTTTTCACTAGCGTTTAGTTCACCACTAACCAGTTAGTTCATCACTAACTACAGTATTAGTTCCTGGTGACCATGCCTGACACATAGTAGGTCCTCAATAAACATTTGTTCAGTTACTCATGATCAGACAAGCAATCCCTAGCCTCCTCAGTCTGACGGCCAGCAGGTCTGCCGCGTGGACCAGAGCCTGGCGCAGGTAGCAAGAGCCCCAGGCCTACAGGTTGACTCCTTGCTGTGTGGCCCTGAGCAGCTCCCTGCCCCTCTCTGGCAGCACACCTCTGAGCGCTGGCCCCTGCCCCTCTCCGTCCCTTACTCCATCCACTCAGCTTTCCAGTCCTGAACAGCGGCTGGAAGACCCCCCAAGCTTGCCATCTAAGACCCCCACCCATCCCACACACGTCGGGACTGGCTTCCCCCTTGTGCATCCCTCCTACCCTGCCAGACACCAGCTCCAAACCACGCCCATCCAGACAGGTGCCAACCTTGCTAATCTCCTCCTCCAACTACTGCCCCGCCCACGAGCCGCCCAGTCCCCTGGCTCCTCTCCCCCTCTGCAGCCACAACCCAAGCTAATTGTGCCTCAGCTTAACCCCTCCAGCACTGCCACCGCCTTAAGCTAGCGGTCCCTGACCCCCAGCAGGGTTCTGCGAGATCAGGCCCTACCACCTGCATCTCCCACCTGAACGCTGCCCCAGGTAAGACGCTCACACCTCCGGGAACATCCAACCATGATGTTCTCTCTGCATGAGATGCTTTTCCACTTTCCCTAAGTAGCCAACTTCTACTCATCCATCAAAGTCCACTTGGAATGTCACCTCCTCGGGGAGGCCTCCCCCACTTGGCCAGGAAGAGTTAGTAGCTCCTACATCCTACAACTACAATGGCCACTCCTAGGCCTAACTCCCCCATTAGACGGGGTTATCCCTGAGGGCTGGGGCTGCTGGGGTCAGCTCTGTTCCCTCTGAACCATGCAGCACAAGGTGGAGGAGTCCATGAAGGACAGGTGGGACTTCACAACCTTCAAGTCCCCATCTTAAAGATGAGGAAACTTGAGGTCTACCTAGGGCAAAAATTTGCTTCAGAGCAATTTCAGATCCACCTAGGCAGGCCAGAAGAGAGCAGGTGTACATAGTTTTGGGGGCCCACATAGCACCTCCTCAAAGCTCTGAGGGAAACACCCCCCGTGCCTGTGGGTACCTGGTGGCGATGAGTGGGGCAGTGCGGGCCGGCCGGCTCAGGGCCTCACGGGTCTGGGGAAGAGCACAGTACAGGAGAAGCTCCTTTTCGGTCAGCAGGGCCAAAGTGGGGACTGTGCCCCCCGCGGGCAGCTGCAGGAGGCCAAGCAGTGGTGAGCAGGGTGAGGAAGGTGGGAGGGAGAGGGAGAAGGAGGTAGAGAGGGGGCTGGGGACAGGCTGGCATCCAGCAACGGCCAAGCCTGGGGCCCAGTGGGTACCTGTTCAGTCAGCCAGCCGATCTGCTTAATATCCTGGCCCCCGGCCACGCCTGTGGCCGTCAGCAGCGCCATCAGCTCGTCCTTGACCCAGGGCATCAGAGTGCTGACCTGGGCTTGGATGGCACTGGCCCAGGACCGCGCACTGGCCTCATCCTTAGCCCGCAGGAAAAGAGCGTCTTGGCCATCTGCCGCACAGATCTCCAAATACCTGTAGACACGATCCGGGTGGTTGGAAGCCTGTCCCTGAGAAGCAGCTGCCTGAGCCTGACTGAATCTGGCCTAGGAAACCCATCCAGCACCAAACCAGGTGGAGCGACAGGGGACGTCCAAGAGAGTCAGAGCAGTACCACTGCTGAGCCCAGGCAAGCAGTCGGGCTGGAAGGGTCTACAGACGCAGAGCTATGGCAGACACAACACATGCATGTACACACAAAACACACTCAGACCTGTGCTGGGAGCTCAAGTTATTACTGCGTGTGGATTCAACTCATCCTTTCCTCCTGGTCTCGTGGTTTTTTTTTTTGTTTGTTTGTTTTTTCCCCTCTGTAATACTGAAGATCGAGCCCAAGGCCTATACACAGACCAACATCCCCAGCCTACTATATTTTTGATTTTAACACAGGATCTTGTTAAGTCACTAAATTGCTCAGGTTGGGCCAGAACTTGAGATCCTCCTCCCTCTGACTCTCAGAGTGCTGAGATTACAGATCTCTACCACTAGGCCCAGCTTTTTTCTGGTTTTTATTTATTTATTTATTTTTGAGACAGCGTCTCACTCTGTAGTCCAGGCTGGTCTTGAACTCACGGCTATCAATCCTCCTAACCCAGCACCACTGGGATTTCTGGCGTGTGCCATCATGTCCAGCTGTTGTGTAATGCTAGGGAATCAAACCTGGGGCCTGGCACTTGCTAGGTTAGCATTGTAACTGCTGTGCTACGCCCCTGAACCCTATCTCCTAGGTGCTGAATAAGAGTTTCTCAATGAACCAGCTTCCAGCTCCTCCTTCCAGCACACAACAAGAGCATTTCACCTGCTAACAGAGAGAGGACACTGAAGAGGCTGAGGGACCCAGCTGGCCAGTGGGATGAGTGGGCTGGGGAGGCAGAGCAGGGAGAAGGGCCGGCCGGCTCAGCACCAGCCTAGACCACACAGAGAGACGGAGGAGACACAAGGCAACACAGGGAAGTGCGGAGAAGAGTCTCAGGGAGATCCCAACAGAAGCAGGGCCTGAGGAAGTTGTTTCAAGTGTTCCTTGGAATATTAAGGAGTACTTCTCTTTGAATGTTGTTTTTTGTTTTGTTTTGTTTTTTCAGTGCAGGGGACTGAACCCAAAGCTTTCACACTAGGCCACTTTCCCAGCCCTTTTTTCATGTTTTATTTTTAGACAGGAACTTATTAAGTCATTCAATTGCCCAGGCTGACCTCCAACTTGCAGTCCTCCTGCCCCGCCCTTCTAAGTGCTGGGTTTACCCGGATGCACCACCACGCACAGCTTTTGGATTTTTTCTTGGTGGTGGTAGTGGTGGGTTGTTGTTGTTAGAAACTAGGGCCTTCCCACTGAGCTACACATTCTCAGACCACTTTTTTTTTTATTTTTTGATTTTTTTGAGATAGGGTCTCACTAAATCACTGACTTGCTCAAGCTGGGCTTGAACTTGCAGTCCCCAAGCCTCAGCCTCTCTGAGTGCTGGGATTACACTGGCCTGGCTTCTGCTTGGTTTTTGTTTTGCCATGCTTTGTTTTTGTTGTTGTTGTTGTTGTTGTTGTTGTTGTTGTTGTTGTTGTTGTTGAGACAGGGACTCACTCTATAGTTCATGTTGGTCCTGAACTTGCTAATGTAGCCCAGGTTGACCTCAAACTCACTGCAATCCTCCTGCCTCAGCCTCCTAAGAGCTAGGATTACAGGCGTGTACCACCACACCCAGCTTATGTGGTGCTGGGGAATCAGACCCAGGGTCTCATGCTTGCTAGGCAAACACTCTAACCACTGAGCTACTCCTCCAGCTCTTCTGTTTTTTTGTTTTGTTTTGCTTTGTTTTGTTTTGTTTTTTGAGATGAGGTCTCGCTCTGTAGCCTGCCTGGTCCTGAACTCACTATGTAGTCTAGGCTAGCCTTGGACTTACAGCAATCCTCCTGCCTCAGCCTCCTGAGTGCTGGGATTACAGACATGGACCATCACGCCCAGCTTATGTGGTGCTGGGGAATTGACCACAAGTATTTAGGGCTTGACATAAAGCTTGCTAGTCAAGCGCATTAACTGCTGAGCCATTCCTTCAGCCTCTCTGTTTGTTTTTTGAGACTGTTCTTGCTATGTAGTCCAGGCTGGTCTTGAACTCACCTTCTTAGCCCAGGCTGGCCTCAAACTCACAATCCTCCTGCGTTCAACCTCCCAAATACAAACCAGCAGTTCTTTCCTCCTGGGACAGGAAGGAGCACAGCACGAATGGGCCAGGAGGTTTGGGTGCTGGACATTCACCAGCCTTCCAAGCCAGCGTTCCACACCAGCCTGGCACTGAACTAGGTTGTAACAAGGACCCACAACACAGGTTTTTATGTGCGTGCCACATATACACCACCCCTACAGCACACAGCCGACTCGACCAACATCTACTCTCTCAACCACACCATCACGCAGACGCCCTGCAGCCTCTGGAGCACAGAAAGCCACTGGGAGACATGAGTGCCAGCCTCTCTGGCTTTGTGACTTCTCTCTGTGTCCTCATCTTCAAGTGAGAATGAATACTAGGACCTGGCTCAGAGGGCCACTGTGAGGGCTAATGACAGTAGGGAGATGCTTGGCACAGTGCTGGGTAGGTCTCAGGTGGTGCCAACCTTTTATCAATGGACTTCTAAAGGCTGCTCAAGTGACAAACAGTAATCTGTGATGCTGACACAACATTAGAAGACATCGCAGACCCTCTGCCACAAGGGCAGACACTCGAGGAAATCACAGAGGGCAACCAGTTCACTTCACAGGGTGAGTCGGGGGCGGGGCACAGCTTCATGGTTAGAGCACCTGCCTAGCAGGCACAAGGTATTGGGTTCAATCCCCCAGCACCACATACGCATTAGCTGGGTGTTGTGGCACACTGTAATCTCAGCAGTTGGGAGGCTGAGGCAGGAGGATTGCTGTGAGTTCAAGGCCAGCCTGGGCTACAGAATGGGTTCAGGACCAGCCTGGACTACAGAGTGAAACCTGTTTCAAGAAAGAAAGAAAGAAAGAGAGAGAGACAGACAGACAGACAGACAGATAGACAGACAGAGAGACAGTGGAGAGTCTAAAGGCCAGTGAGAAAAAGGAGAACCCGGACTTCTCCCTAGACTGAGTTAGAAACATGAAAAGCAAGGAACATCTTAACTCATGCATCCATTCTGCCATTTTAAAACACCTACTAAGTGCTGGCACAGTGCTGTCACTCACATAACAAGAGGGATCTTTCGTGTGGCGTCACCCCTAACACTAGGGCTTCTGACTACCTGACTGGCCCCACCTCAGCCTCACCTGGGCTCCGGGTCAGAGGGAGTGCACCTCCGCGAGACATATGCCATCTTCAAGGGCACGTGCTTGGCCTCGCTGAGGCTGCAAGGCTGGGGGCCCGGCGAAGAAGGCTGCCGCTGAAGGGGTGAGGTAGGAGGTGAGTCCCAGCCGACAGAGGTCCCGCTGGCGGAGTTCTTGAAATACGGTGAGACCTCCTTCATGTATTTGACTGGTTGAGAGAGAGATCAGCAGTTACCACTGTGCTGTGGGCTCCCAAGTGGCTGATATCACAACTGCCACTAGTTAATTAAAAGTTTAAATTATGTCCAATATCACCACGTTATTATAAGTTAAAGTTTCTGCCAGGGCAGTGCAGTGGAAATACCAAATGCCTGCCAATATCTTCTTTTTATCTTTTTTCTTTTTGAGACAGTGCCCACTCTGTAGGCCAGGATAGTCCTGAACTCACTAGGTAGCCCAGGCTGGCCTCAAACTCACAACAATCTTCCTGCCTCAGCGTCTAGAGTGCTGGGATTATAGGTGTGCACCACCACGCCTGGCTTATCATTTTTATTTTTGATTTTGAGACAGAGTCTTGCAAAGTCACCAAGTTTCCCAGGCTGGACTCAAACTTGCAATCCTCCTGACTCAGCCTTCCAGAGTGCTGAAATTACAGGCCTAAACCACCAGGCTTCACTCTAAATTTTTACCTAATTTCCATTAATACCAATAGGCAGGGCTACAGGAATAGCTCAGCAGTTAAAGTGCTTGTCTTGTAAGTGCTCAGTACCTGAATTCAATTCCCCAGCACCATACAAACTGGGCATGGTGGTGCATACCTGTAATCTCAGCACTTGGGAGGCTGAGGCAGGAGGGTTGCTGTGAGGTCAAGGCCAGCCTGGGCTACACACTAAGTTCAGAACCAGCCTGTGCTATAGAGACCCTGAAGGCTGAGGCAGAACCAGCCTAGACTAACCTGTCTCAAAAAAAAAAAAAAACATACATATATATATACATGGTCACATAGAGCCAAAGACAACCACACGGGACCAGTGGACAGGATAGTTCTAGATATCATTCATGGTCCACTTCTCCATCTAAGTGACACATAAAGCCCTATTCTGACATGTGTTTCTGCTCCCACCCCCACCCCAACATGCTAGCTGGACCAGGATGAACTCCTGGGCTATACTCGACTATCCAGACAGAGACTCCGTATCTGTGCCCAGAGGGGTCTACAGCAGCCGCCCTCTGCTGTGGGCACTGAGAAAAGAAAGGGAATGTGGCACCTGCTAACATGTCAGCCTCTAATGTCCCCAAGAAGTCTGGCTGAAAATCCCACTGAGGCTCTGATGTTTGCAACCAGAGTCTTAATTGTGGCCCCCAAGATCATGACCAGTATCTCATGCCTTTCTAGAAAAGGGGGGTGGTGTCTCAAAAAAAGGAAGGAAGGAGGGAAGGAAGAAAGAATGAAAGAAAGAAACCAAAGAAAGGAGAAACCAAAGATAAAGGGAATCTGTAATTCTATCACTTGGGAGACTGAGGCAGGAAGATCATGACTTTGAGGCCAGCTTGGGCTACAGAGCAGGCAGCTATGGACTATGTGGTAACTCCCTGTCTGGACAAAACACCACTGGAAAGAAGCTTTACTAGCAATGGAAGCCAGAAGCAAGGGCAACCTGAGACACAGGGCTGACCTAGGAAGAGCTTGGGGAACAGACAGACTTAAGGATAACCCAGCTTACTTGAGCACTTACTATGTGTCAGGTTTCAGGGGGGTCCTGAAACTGGGATGGCAAGCACACGACACTTGGGTCACCCCTTCTTTCTTCCTCCTTATGGAAGACATCACCAACCCATGGTAGTTCTACATGGTGGCAGGTCTAAATCAGTGAAGGCTGATGGGTAATAGGGTACTCTGGCCATTCTTGATAAAGTAATTAGGTAAGCTTAGCTGCAAATAGGGAGGTGTGCTCAGTGGTCAGAGCACTTGCCGAGCACATAGTCACCGTGTTTGATCCTCCAGCCTCATATAAGCGGGCAGAGTGGTGCATGTCTGTAATCCCAGCACTTAGGAGGCTGATGCAAGAGGACTGCTGTGAGGTCAAGACCAGCCTGGGCTACACAATGAGTTCAGGAGCAGCCTGGACTATACAGCAAAGCCCGTTCTCAAAAAATAAAATAAAATAAGCTACTAGGAAGATATATAAGTCAAGATAGTCAGAAGACTGGTCCAAGCCTTGCCGATTACCCCACCTTGCCCATTACCTCAGCAGCTCCACGAGGGTGCTGAGACCTAGAGCACCACCTCCACCCTTGCTCCCACAGCCATCAAGGCCCAGCCAGCATGCCCCACCTGTGAGTGGACTGTCCAGGAGCGGGTTAGGAAGCCATCTTTGGCACTGTTCCTTGGAAAAAACAGATGAACTATTTCTGTCCCAGGAAACACCCCTAAGGTTCGGATAGGATTCAAGGCACAAAGGGGTGAAGGAGAGGAGTTACAAACCCCACTGAGATCGGAAGAGCAGTTATACTGGAAGCGAGGAGCCGGGCTGCGTGATACAGACCTGTTGAATACTAGCACTTTGGGAGGCTGAGGCAGGAGGATTGCAAATAAAGGCCAGCCTGGGCAACTAGAAACTATGAGGCCCTGTCTCAAAATCAAAAACAAAAAAATGGGATTGGGGATACACCTCAGTGAAAGGGCTTTGGGTAGGATCCTTGAAACAACAACAACAAATGCAAGAGGATAGTTTGTTTGTTTTTTGTTTATTGAGACAGGGTCTTGCTCTGTAAACTCACTATGGAGCCCAAGCTGGCCTTGAACACATGACAATCCTTCTACCTCAGCCTCCCAAGAGCTGAGATTTTTTTTTGGGAGAACAAAGGCCACACGTGAAGTATGGAGATCAGGATGAAAAATGACCCCTTGTCATGGCAGCCATGACTTAGCCCAGGACTGACTGTTGGATTATGTTTCAAAGGGCAGTGGAGCTGGGACATAACACAGCCTGCATGACAGCCAAAGCTACCTCCCATCTTTCTCCATGCTAACAGACCCCTCAGCCCTAGAGGCTCAGCCTCTCTCCAATCTAGAGGAGAATCTCTTATTCATTTTTTTCCCTCAGTACTAGGGATGAAACCCAGTGCCTTGGTACTGAACTGTATACCCAGCCTTTTTTATTTTTACTTTTAAAAAAAAAGAAGAAGAGCTGCCCAGGTAAGACTTAAACTTGCAACCTCCTGCCTCTGCCTCCCAGCATGCTGGGTTATATGTGTGTGCTACCATCCCCAGTTTACAGGGAGAATCACGATTGGACACAACTGATTACGACCGTTCCAACCCTCTTGTTTGTGAGCTCAGGACCCGCCTGGGCTATACAGCGAGACCCTGTCTCAAAAAGTAAATAATAATAAACACTTTTAAAAAGTAAATGTACATTTCAAAATAGCTAGAAGATTGAAAATTCCCAATACAAAGAGATAATAAATATTTGAGGTGACTGATATACTAATTACCTGGATTTCATCATCAAACAATATGTAATAGTATTAAAATATCCCACTGTGCCCATAACTATACAGAACTGTTACACATTAATTAATATTTTAGGGCTGGGGGGCATAGCTCAGCAGCTAAAGCACTTGCCTAGCAAACACAAGGCCCTGGGTTTGATTCCCCAGGTGGCACACACCTGGAATTCCAGCACTCAGGATGTAGAGACAGAAGAACTGCTGTGAGATCTAGGCCAGCCTGGGCTACATAATACATAGTGAGTTTAGGACAAGCCAGCAGCACATAGCACAATCTCATTTCAAAAAAAAAAAAAAAAAAAAAAAAAAAGGCACTGTAGGGCTGGCTGCTGGCTGCTGTCAGGGACAAAGCACCTGCCTACTGCAAGTGAGGCCCTTCTGGGCCCAGAGGCAACAGCCTGGAATCCCAGCCAAGGCCAGACCTGGGCAATGGAACAATTTAGTGAGTCTTTATCTCACAGTCAAACTAAACAATGAACTGAGGATGTAGTTCAGTGTGATGGTCCTGAGGTCAATCCCCATACCAAGAAAAGAGAAAGGAAAAAAAAAAAAAAAAAAAGGGCTGGAGAAATAGCACAGCAGCTACAGACCTTGCATAGCAAGAACAGGCTCTGAATTCAGTTCCCCAGCACCACATAGCTGCTGTGCATGCCTGTAACAGCAGCACTGGGGTGGGGGCTGAGGCAGGAGTATTGCTGTGAGTTTGAGGCCTGCCTGCACTACACAGTGAATTCAGTATTAGCTTGGACTATAGAGCAAGACCCTGTCTCAGAGAGAGGGAGGTAAGGAAAGAAGGAAGGAAGAAAAGAAGGAAGGAGAAAAGAAAGAAAAGAAAGAAAGAGCAAGCAAGTGAAGCCTAGTGGTGCAGGCCTATAATCCCAGCACTCTGGGAGGCTGAGGCCGGGGGATCTCAAGTTCCAGCCCAGCCAGGGCAACTTCACAACTCAGTGACACCCTGTATCAAAATAAAAGAGCTAAGCAAGCCAGGCATGATGGCGCACTTGGGAGGCTGAGACAGGAAGATTGCTGAGTTTGAGGCCAGCCTGGGCTACATAGTGAGTTCAGGATCAGCCTGGACTACAGAGCAAGACCATGTCTCAATAAATAAATAAATGAATAATAAATAACTTTTTTTTTAAAAAGAAGAGGAGGAAGAAGGTACTACAGACCAGGAGGCCCAGAAGCCCTCCCAGATGGCACCAGCTGCCCCCCAGCCCCCAAGACTCCCTTCCTGCTGTCTGCATGGGGTCAGTGCTTGCCACTGTGAAGGCTCTGACTTGTCCAGCAGGAGTCTCATATGCTACATGTTCAGGGAAATGAACATTTGTCAACTTTGAACCCAGAGAGACTGCCAGAAGGCCTGCTTGGCCAGGCCTCTCAAAACCGCGTCCTCCTCTTTCCCACAAGAACTCACTATAAATGGACAGCACGCCATACAGCCGGCGCCAGAAGCTGGGCTTGAATTTCACAAACCCAGTGGCCTTGGCTGGAGAGGGGATGGGGGACCGGGCCCCAGAATGCAGCCATAAATAGCCCAGCTGCAAGCCTCCTCCCTGCTGATTCTGCCTGAGTCACCCACTGGGCAGGGAGGGGCGGCTCATGGCTGAGGCCTGAGAGGCCAGGACGTGACCACAGCCTGTGCCCAGGATTTGTGAATCTACAAAGACCCAGCCAGTCCACGCTGCCCCCAGCTAAACCCTGGCCTAGGACACTGCTCAGGCTCACGTGAACACACTCGCCTTTCCTCCTTAGGGAAGCTACGGCAGACACATACAGGCCCCAGTTCCCAAGGACCTCTAGCTCTGGCAAAGTGGGAAGCCCAAGAGACTCCGTTAGAAACCCCAGGCATAAAGACAGGGCAGCCTCTAGGCACGGTATAATTGGATAGCACAAGAATACCCTTCTCTCTTTCTCTTTCTTTTTTTCTTTTTTCTTTCTTTCTTTCTTTCTTTTTTTTTTTTTTTTTTTTTTTGAGACAGGGTCTCACTCTGTAGTCCAGGCTGGTCCTAAGCTCACTATGGAGCCCAGAATGGCCACATACACACAACAATCCTCCTGCCTGTCTCCCAAGTGCTAGGATTACAGGTGTGCATCACTGCACCCAGCTTCTGTGGTGCTGGGAAATTGAACTCAGACACATAACGCTTGCTAGGCAAGCGCATTAACCACTGAGCTATTCCTCCCACCCCTCTCTCTCTTTCAGTACCAGGAGTGAACCCAGGGACTCTGACACTGAACTATATCCCCAGCCATAAATAAAAATATACAAATATTACTAAGTCACTAAATTGCCCAGGCTGGCTTCATGCTTGTATTTCTCCTTCCTTAGCCTCCAACAGTACTGGGATTAAAGACTTGCACCACCATGCCTGGCTCAGGAGTCTCACATGCACTGCCGAGAGAAGGAAACAAGTCAATCATGGCTCAAAACAGTCCCCCTGGAGCTCAGTAAAAGTGCTTGCCTAGCATGAGCAAGACCCTAAGTTCAGTTCCCTAGCACCACATAAAGATTACTGGTCATGGTGGTGCACGTCTGTCATCACAGCATTTAGGAGGCTGAGGCAGAAATGCCATGAGTTTGAAGCCGGCCTGGGCTACAGAGCAAGACCCTGCCCCCGCCCCCCCAAAAAAGAAAGAAAATAAAAATAATCATGTGATTGATCCATTCATTTACTAGTCCCGGATCCCTCTCCTCCAATCCAATTGTTACTTCTGTGAGCACAGCACCTGCACCGTTTGTGAGGGTGTACCCTCAGAGTAACTCCAACAGAACCAGTGAATAAGACATTTGCTTGACAACTGGGCTAGCGGTATAGCTCAGGGGCAGAGCCTTGTATGCAAGGCCCTAGGTTTCATCCTCACAAAAACAGAGAAGACAGACAGACTGAGAACAGACTGGCTTGGAGCATAACTCCATGGTTAAAGTGCTTGCCTAGTATGCCCAAGGCCCTGGGTTTGATTCCCTGGCACCACACAAAGATCAATCAAGCATGGTGTCACATGCTGTAATCCCAGCACTCGAGAGGCTGAAGCAGTAGGGTTGCCTTGAGTTTGAGGCCAGCTTGGGCTACATAGTGAGCTCAGGATCAGCCTGGACTACAGAGCAGGAACCTGTTGAAAACAAAAAAGAAAAGAGGAAAAGTAAGGCAGAAAGAAAGAAAGGAAGAAAGGAATGGTCTAGAGGCATAGCTCAGCAGTTAAAGAGCTTGTATCGGAAGCTCCAAGCCGTGAGTTTGTTTCCCCAGCACCACATAAGCCAAACGTGGTGGTGTATGCCTATAATCTAGTACTAAGGAAGCTGAGGCAGGAGGAATACATTGTGTTCAATTTCACCTGGACTACATAGTGAGTTCAAGACTATATTGGACTATATATATATATATATATATATATATATATATATATATAATATAGACCTTGTCTGAAAAAAAAAGAGGCATTTAAGAGAAAGGACATTGAAAGCCTAGGGGTTTCTCAGCATGGGAAACACTGAGTATGAGCTTTCAAGGGAGACCCTTGGCTTAATATCCTTGCTCCATGATCTTAGATGAGCAATTTGACCTCCGTGAGCCCCTATTTCCTCATTTTTAAAACAAGGGCAGGTTAGAGGAATGGTACGGAGGCACTTGCCTAGCAAGCGCAAGGCCCTGAGTTCAATTCCCCAATGCCACATAGGGCCAGATGTGGTGGCTCACACCTTTAATGTCTGTAATCCCATTACTTGGGAGGCTGAGGCAGGAGGACTGCCATGAGTTTAAGGCCAGCTTGGGCTACGTAGTGAGTTCAGGACCGGCCTGGACCAGAGTGAGACCTTGTCTCAAAAGAAAACTGGTATAGAATCGACATTCAAGAGAGCAGTGTGGCTATTACTTTGCTGCTATTAGTACAACAGCATAACGGGATGGGTATAAGATATGGGGACAAGCAGACAAGGGAGTTGAATCCAGCCCTGTCACTCGCTGTCTGGCCTTGGCCACTGCCCTGGTCCCCCAAGCCTATCTCATTACCATGTAGCGGGCACTGATATGTTAGTTCTCCAAGCAAAGCATTGTGAGCACAGCCTAAGGCTGCCCACCTATCTAACCCGAACGCCACAGAAAGGACTTGGGATTTCAACAGGCTCTGAAAAGGATGACCTTTAAGGACTTGCTGGCCTAGCAAGGCTGTACTAAAAATAGTTCCAGGACACTGGCAGGCCCAAAGAGTGCTGACCAACAGAGCCCAGGCTGCCACACCTAGGGGGATAAAATTGCTCTGTACCACACCCATGCATAGTACATGTGTGTGGGGGCAGCTGGATGTGATGGCACATGCATATAATCCCAGCACTCGAGAGGCTGAGGCAGGAAGACAAGTTCAAGGCCAACCCAGAGACCCTGTCTCAAAATAAAAAAATCCCTGAGCTAGGGATGTAGCTCACGGCAGAGGCCCTCAATTCAATCTCCAGTACTGAAAGAAAAAACAACCCTAAAGGCATGTGAATCTTTTGTCTAACTATACCACTTCTAAGAAGCGCACACACACACACACACACATATGTATATATATATATATATATGTTCACAGGCACACAAAAATATCATAGCACCAAAATCAAACCAAAACAAAATCCTATAAGATATAAACTCCCTAAATGGCACATATCTCCTTCATTCTTGGTGTTTCTACGTAAAGTCCTGGCCCACAGCAGAAACTCAGTAAATGTTTGCTAAATGCAACCATTAATAAGACCTAGCCAGGTATGGGCGCATGCCTGTTGTGCCACCTACTTGGGAGACAGAGGCAGATCGACACAGGATATACAGCGAGTTCAAGGCCAGCCTAGACTACACACAAAGACCCTGTCTCAAAAGCAAAAATAATGGCACATGCCTATAATCCCCACACTCAGGAGGCCTAGGCAGGAGGTTTGCCGTAAGTTCAAAGTCAACCTGGGCACAGCGAGCTCAGGACCAGCCTAGACTACAGAGCAAGACCGTGTCTCTAAATAAATAAATAAATAAATAGAAAAGAAAAGAAAAAATATGAATAGTTGTTGTCTCTACGAGATGCTCACTTACAGTCTCTTGGACATTTTTATTTTTGGGGGACAGAGTCTCACTCTAGTCAGCTGCCCAAGTGTTGGTATTACAGGTGTTTGCCATACGCTCAGCTTACGTGGGCAGCAAGTGCCCTTACCACTGTGCCATTCCTCTAACCCCTGGGTTCTTTCTAAATTAATATATATATTCCTTTTTACTTTTTTAAAAGTCTAGCCAGAGGCAGGCCTGGTGGCAAGGCCTATAACTCTAGTACTTTGGGAGGTTAAGGTAGGAAGATTCTAAGTTTGAACACAAAATGGCAACTCCGCAGCCTAGTAAGACCTTGTCTCAAATAAACAATAAAAAGGACTAGGGGGCTGGAAGAACAGCACAGCAGAGTGCTTGCTTAGCAAGCAGCAAGGCCCTGAGTTCAGTTCCCCAACACCGCATAAGTCAGGTGTGGTGGTGCACATCTATAATCCCAGCACTCAGGAGGCTGAGGCAGGGAGGACTGCTGTGAGTCCAAGGCCAACCTGGGTTCCATAGCAAGTTCAGGACCAGCCTGGGCTACAGAGCGAGACACTGTCTCAAAAAGAAAGAAAGAGAGAAACAAAGAGAAATACTTACTGAGTGCTTACTATATACTAAGCACTAAATTCAACTCTCTCGACACACCTGACTTTACCAATTCATTGAAGACAAGCACCCTTATGTAATGATGGATAAACTCAGCTTTAGGGGGGTGATGTGACTTGCAGTACAACATAAATGTGCAAGAACTTGGGTTTTGGCTTCTGAATATTCTAATATTCCTTTGTTTAAATACTTATTTGTTTATTTATATTACTACTTTTTTGAGACAGGGTCTCCCTTTGCAGTCCAGGCTGGTCCTGAACTCACTATGGAGCCCAAGTTGGCCTCAAACATACAGCAATCTTCCTGCCTCAGGCTCCGAGTTCTGGGATTACAGGTGTGCCCCACTACACCCAGTTTATATCATCCTGGGGAATCAAACCCAGGGCATTGAGCTTGCTGGGCAAGCTCTCTAACCACTGAGCTATTCATCCACAATCTAATATTCTATCTCTGCAGCTGCCCGATCTTGGGCAAGTCACTACACCTCTCCGAGTCTCAGCACTCTGCCCTGTGTAATGAGATGAACAATGTGCCCAATTCACAGGACTGAGGATCCAATGAAACATGACACAGAAGGCAGTGAGCAGAAGGCCTCACGCTCTGTGGTGCTCAATACAGCACAAGCGCCACATCACGACTATGGCTTCTTCCACCTGTGCCAACAGCCAGGGTCACACAACTAATAGGCCTGGAGCTGCCTCCAGAGGCCCACAAGCATTTTAATCAAGGTCTGGGGATCAGGCCAGGGCTGGATTAAGCCAAGTTTTGTCTCTGGAGAGTCACATGGTTCAAGTTATGTGTGAATGCAGCCAAAAGAATGTTTCCTTGAGAACAATGGTCAGAACAGACCTTTGCAGTCGTGGGAGATGTAGTCAGGCCCTTCCCTCATGCCTGTGCTGAGACAGGTGTCCCTTGGTGCCTCAGGGGCACAGCACACTCAGCTCACTGACCCAGGTGCCTCCCCCACTCCCTTTCAAAACTGAGCTGTATCTACTTTTGAAGCTTGTAATGCATGGAGCCAAATCACAGACAGGACAGCCAGCAGCATCCATCTCCCAGGAAAGGAGGTGGCAGGGGCTGGTCTCAGAGTTCTCAGATTCATAACATCAAAGCTCAGGAATCAGTCAAGCCCCTGAGGATCCCTGAACTCATTTCAAACACTCAGGAAAGTCAACTTCAGGCACTGGAGGAAGAGCACAGCAGTTAGAACACTTGCCTAGCAGGCACAAGGCACCGAGTTCGATCCCCCAGCATTCCATAAACTGGGCATGATCACACACAACTGTAATCCCAGCACTCAGGTGGCTGGGTCAGGAAGATTGCTATGTGTTCAGGGTCAGCCAGGGTTACACAGTGAGCTCAGGCCCAGCCTAGACTACAAAAGGAGACCCCAACTCAAAACAAAAAAAAAAAAAGAAAAAGAAAAAGAAAAAGGACCACAATACATATGTGCACAAAATACTCAAGCTCAATTGTGTATCACATATGAGCATATATTAAGAAAAATGGAGAAAAATGAAAAAGATAAAAAATGGAAATTTAACTTTAAGTGCAAATGTTAAAAGGCTGCTGGGCCCAGTGACACTGGCCTATGTAATCCCAGCACTGGGAAACAGAGGCCAGAGGATCATGAGCTTGAAACCAACCTGGACCACTGACCAACTTAGTGAGACCATGTCTCAAAATCAAAAATTAAAATAAAGCAAGACCTTGCTGCAACTAGTAAAAAAAAAATTTTAAATGGGCCAGAGAGCTGGAGGAATAGCTCAGCAGTTAAAGCTCTTGCCTAGCAAATGCAAGGCCTTGGATTCAATTCCCCAGCACCACATAAAGCTGGGCATGGGGGTGCCTGCTTATAATCCCAGCACCCAGAAGGCTGAAATGGGAGGACTGCCATGAGTCCAAGGTTCCAAGACCAGCCTAGGCTCCATAGTGAGTTCAGGACCAGCCTGGGCTACAGAGTGAGACTCTGTCTCAAAAAAAAGGAGGGGGGAGGGTGCCCTGGACAGGTAGCACAGTGTGCAGGCCCTGAGTTCAATTCCTAATATGACAAAAAAAAAAAAAAAAAAAAGATTAAGGGCAAACAGAAAGATGAGAAATGGTCTCCTCCTGGTTATTCTAACACTCAAGATCTAAGGTGCACTGGGCTCAGTGCAAGGCATGGGGGCTCAGAAACAAATGACTCATGCTCCTTGCCTTCAGATAGCTTCCAGGGCTGGGGATGTAGCTCAGTCGTAGAGCGCTTGCCTAGCACATGTGAAGTCCTGGGTTCAAGCCCAATACTGGAAAAAAACAAAACAAAATAAAACCTTCTAGTTTACTACAGAAAGCACAATGATGATGATGTGACTATGATCTGTTGAATACTTACTATGCAAAAGACCCTGTACTAGGCATACAAAACGTGTCATCTCCCAGTGGACCGACTATGGGAAGTGGGAAGTGGCCTTAGCACGGCTTTTTTTTTTTTTGGGAGGGGGAGGGGGGTAGGAGGTGGGGCCATAGTCTCACTCTGTAGTCCAGACTGATGCTGAACTCACTAGGGAGCCCAGACTGGTCTCAAGCTCATAGCAATCCTCCTGCTTCAGCCTTCCAAGTGCTAGGATTCAGGTGTGTACCACCATACCAGTTTATGTTGGTGCTGGGGAACTGAACTCAGAGCCTTGCACTTGCTAGGCAAGCGTTCTAGCCACTGTGCTGCTCTTTCAGTCAGGCACTGCTTTTGGTATTGTTGTACTAGGGATTGAACCCAGGGCCCTGCTCAGCCTCAGCAAGTGCTCCACCACTGAGCTATGTTCCCAGCACTTTTTAAAAATTTTATTTTGAGACAAGGTCTTGGTAAGTGCCCAAGCTGAACTCAAACTTGCAATCCTTCTGCCTCAGCCTTCCCAAGACCTGGGATGTAACTCCATAGTAAAGCATTTGCCTAGCATGTGTCCCTGGGTTCCCTCCCTAACATGGAGGTGGCCTCTGTGTAAGATTTACTTTTCCTACTTTGCATACAGCATGAAAATGTATTTTATTCATTTTTACTGCCCTTCAGTATTATTTTTTTAAGCACGCAGGCTCACTGTAGTCAGTGTGTCCAGCCACCCTGGAAAAGGGGAGAGAGAAAGGCATTTTCCTCGTGACTCTCCCTCCCTTTTCGTCCAGGCCTGGTCTCCAAGGACTCCAAGACTGGCCCTGGCATGGGATCTGCACACACAATGGGTTTCTCTAAGCAGCAGACAGAGGCGTGTTGGCTTCCAGCTTGCACCCGGACTGGTCACAAACATGTCCCTGTGGCTGAAAACAGGCTCAATGTATCTATGCAAACCTGACCCAGCAGAGGAAAAGTGCCAGGAGGGAAACAGACCCAGCTGAGCTCTCAACTTAGAACGGGGAAAGTGAGCTCTGGAAGGCACCTGACCTCCTAGTGACACTTGTTCTTCCCAGACATTGTCACAAGATTCAGTACTCATCGAGCTCCCAGCCCAGGAAAGATGCCCCTTTGAGTGAGAAAGAGAAAGAGAGAGAGAGAGAGAGTAGGTGTGGGGGGTGTGTGTGTGTGTGTGTGTGTGTGTGTGTGTGTGTGTGTGTGCATTTTGTACTGGAAATCAAGTCCAGGGCCTCCACACTGAACTACATCCCCAACCCATTTTGATTTCTGATTTTGAGACAGGGCATCAGGAAGTCACTAAGTTGCCCAGACTGGACTCAGACTCATGATCCTTCCAGAGTACTGTAGTTACAGACCTGTACCACCAAGCCTGGCAATTTCCAGCTTCTTGAGCCCAGCTCCTCACTTCAACACCACCCCAACCCTTTGTGCTGCCTGGGGTAGAAATGCCTCTTTCTATAGGACAAGTGGGCCACGGGACAGTTCAGAAAAGGCTTTGAAGGGCTGGGAGTATCCAGGTGTGGTGGCTCGGCCCTGCGATCCCAGTTATTTAGGAGGGGAAGGCAGGGAGATTGCAAAGGTGAGGCCAGCCTGGCAACTCAGCCAGAACCTGCCTCAGGATAAAATAAAAATTAAAATGCCAGGAAACGCATCCCAGCAGTACAGTGCTTGTCTAGCATGTGTGAGGCCCTGGTTCAATCCTCAGTATCAGGAACAAGGGAAAAAAGAGGGGCTGGAGGATGGCACAATGGTTAAAGTGCATGCCTAGCAAGCAAAAGACCCTGAGTTGATTCCCCAGCACCACATAAAGCTGGAAATAATGGCACCTGCCTGTAATCCCAGCACATGGGAGGCTGAGACAGGAGGATTGCCATGAGTCCAAGGCCAGCCGGGGCTCCATAGTGAGTTCATGACCAGCCTGGGCTACATAGTGAGACCCTGTACATAAATAAACAAACAGAGAAGGGAGGCTTTGAGAGAGGGAAGGAAGTAGGAAGAAAAAGAGAGAGAAAGAGACTGACTCACTCACTCTGACTGACTTCAATTGAGAAAAATCTGGACGGGGGTACGGAAAAAGTAACAAATGCTGGAGTGTAGCTCAGTGGCTGGAGTTCTTGCATAGTATGATAAAGGCCCTGGGTTCAATTCCCCAGCACAACATAAAAATTAGCTAGGTGTGTTGGCATATACTTGTAATTCTAACACTTGGGAGGCTGAGGAAGAATTGCCAAGAATTCAAGTTCAAGGCTAGCCTGGGTTCCATACTGAGTTCAGGACCAGTTTGCACTACAGAGTGAGACCCTGTCTCCAAAATGAAGCAAAACTAAACAAAAACTAATAAGAAGGCCACAACTTCCTTCTACTTATCCATGACTAGGTGGTAAGGATTTACCAAAGAATGATCTTGCCCTTTGATGTCTCAGGACAAGGACTGGGAATGTAGCTCAGTGGTTAAAGTGCTTACCTAGCAAGCAGCTAGGCCCTTAGTTCAATTCTCCAGCACCACATAAACTGGGCATGGTGGCACATGCCTGTAATCTCCACACTCAGGAGGCTGAGACAGGAGGACTGCTGTGAGTTTGAGGCCAGCCTGGACTACAGAACAAGACCCTACCTCAAAAAAAGAAAAAGAAAGCCTCAGAAGGTAAGACCTAAAGACCCTCAAGACCTAAAGACCCTCAGCTCCTTCATGCTGGGATGGAGCCGATATCACTCTTCCACGCCACATCTGTGGTGGAAGCTAACCTAACATGCTAACCAATTCCAGCCCCGCTCTGCCCAGGGGAATCCCCTCAGTCCTCCACCGGTGGAGCTCCCCACAGTGGCCCGGGGATCTGACACCCCATGAAGTGAGTGGTCATCTCTAATCCAGTCTAATCTCACCAGTAGGGAAACTGAGGCCCCAAGAAGGCCAGGGCCTCATCCAAGGCCACACAGAGACTCATCAGAGAGCAGACAGGATTTTAGAGACTGGTTTTTAAATTGTTGTACAGAGAATAGTTCATGTCTGTCTCCTCCACCAAATGGCAGTCCCTGTACGAGGGAGCTCAGGTGCAGCTTCGTCTCCGACCCCAGTATTTTATACACCCGCATGAAGTAGGTGTCTATGAATGTTCTTGGTTTAGTGAGGAAGAAAAGGAGGGCACAGATTAGCGGGAAGGCCTGGGTACAACCTCCAGTCAGGAGCTGTGTCAAGCGTCAAAGAGAGGAGGCACTTCTTTCTTGAGATGACGCACCTGCCAAGAACCGGGACGTGCTAATATGTTCTCAGCCTCAAGGCAAGAAGAGGGAGGGAAGCTCCGTGGGGATTAGAAATGTGGCCACACACACAAAAAGAGAAATGTGGCCACAGTAGAAACTGTATCATCCACATCCACAAACATTCGAAACTAAAAATATTTTCAAGTACATTTTAATAAATGTCAATTGTTTTAAGCCCTAGCACTGAGGCTGAGGTGTAACTCACTGTTAAAGCGCTTGCCTAATAAGCACAGCTCCTGAGTTTGATTCCCCAGCCCCACATAAGCCAGGTGTGGTGTGCACCCCTGTAGTCCCAGCTCTTGGGAAGGTGAGGCAGGAAGAAGGCCATGTATTCATGGCCAACCGGGGCCACATAGGGAATTAAGGACCAGGCTGGACTGTAAAGTAAGACTTTGTCTCAAAAAAAAAATTACTGGCTATAAATATCAACACATTATTATCCAGGCCTGATGCTGCAGGCTTAGAAGGCTGAGGCAGGAGGATGGCAAGTTTGAGGGCAGCCTGGGCAACTGAGCAAGACTGTCTCAAAATAAAAAAAAATAAGGGGGCTGGAGGAATGGTTCAGTGGTTAAAATGCTTCCCTAGCAAGTGCTAAGTCAAGCACTAAGTATCCGAGTTCAATTCCCTAGTACCATATAAACCGGCCATGGTGGCACACACCTGTAATCCCAGCACTCGGGAGACTGAGGCAGGAGAATTGCTGTGAGTCCAAGGCCAGCCTGGGCTCCATATGAGCTCAGGACCAGCGTGGGCTGCAGAGTGAGACCCTGTCTCAAAGAAGAAGAAGAGGAGGAGGAGGAGGAGGAAGAAGAAGAAGGAGAAGAAGAAGAAGAAAAGAAGAAAAAGAAGCAGAAGCAGCAGCAGCAGCAGCAGCAAATCAAAAATAAAAGTGGGCTAGGAATATAGTTCTGTGCAAAGGCCTTGGGCTCAATCAATCTCCAGTATCACAAAAACAGTATTAATGTTTTAAGTCATGGGGGGAGTCTCATTTCTCTTCCTGTTTTCTTTCTGTTTTGGGACTGGAGATCAAGCCCAAGGTCTTCACAATGAGATATATCCTCAGCCCATTTTTTATTTTATTTTATTTTATTTTATTTTATTGTTTGTTTTGTTTTTGAGACAAGGTCTCGCTCTGCAGCTGAGGCTGGTGAACTCACCGTGGATCCCAGTCCGGCCTCAGAGTGCTGGGATTACAAGCATGTATCACCTTATCTAGCTAATTTTTAAGTGGTACTGGGGAATCAAACTTAGAACCTTGGTGCTTCCTAAGCGAACACTTTAACCACTGAGCTATGCTCCCAGCCCCCATTTTTTTTACTTCTGATTTTGAGACACAGTCTCACAAAAGCTTGCCCAGGTGGGTTCAAGTTTGCAGTCCTCCTGCCTCAGCCTCGCATAGTGTTGGGATTACAGACCTGTACCTGATTGGCTTTGTTTTGTTTTGTTTTGTTTTGTTTTGTTTTGTTTTTTTTGAGACACAATCTAAGTATGCAGTCCAAGCTGACCCTGTTCTCACTGTGTAGCCCAGGCTGGACTGCAACTTGCAGTTCCTCTGCCTCAGCCTCCCAAATGGCCATATTGTTTATGAGTGATCGTATTATTTTCTATTAAGATGTGATTCAGGGGCTAAAAGAATGGCACAGAGGCAAGCTCCAAGTGCTGGATTCAACTCCCCAGTACATAAGCTGGATGTGGTGGTGCACAACTGTAATCCCAGCACTCGGGAGGCTGAGGCAGGAGGATTGCCACAAGTCAAAGGCCAGCCTGGGCTCCATAGTGACTTCAGGACCAGTCTGGGACACAGAGTGAGACCCTGTCTCAAAAAAAGATAGATAAATAAACAGATAACAAGAATATGATTCACAGGGGCTGTAGATATCACTTACCATGCAGGAATCCCTTGGTTAGATCCCCAGCACCAAAAATAAATAAATAAATAAAAAAGGCAGATAGACAAACAGACTTCAGTTTCTAGGGATCAAAACTCTAGGGTCAGGGGGCTAGAGGAATAGCTCAGAGGTTAAAGCACTTGCCTAGCAAATGCTAAGTAACTAGTTTGATTCCCCAGCATCACATAAACCAAGCGTGGTGGCACATGCCTATAATCCCAGCACTTGGGAGGCTGAGGCAGGAGGATTGCTGTCTGGGGCCAGTCTGGGCTACACAGTGAGCTCAGAACTGGAGTACAAAGAGTGAGAGCCTGTCTCAAGAAAACAAACCTCTAGAGTCAGGCCTTTTGAAGTATGAAAATGGTTCAGCAGCATTTGTAGATATGGTGAAATGGTAAAAATAGCCAGAGTGGAAATTGGGGTTTGGAGTTTAAAGACTACCCAGCAACCAAAAGCCTGCTCACGTCTCCAACAGGTGGCTGCTTTGGGGAAACCGAGGCAACCTTGCAGTCTGTAGGACTGAGATTCAGCCCAGCACCTCTGCTGGCCGCAGTTTCCCCTTCAATCTCTGCCGCCTCCCCAGACCTGTTCTGGGCAAGGAGCCACGGACACATTCTTCAGGCCCCCACATGCTTGCAGAACTGACAGGGTGGAATTCGAGGAAAGGGCTGAGCAAAGCAGAAACCGCCTGAGAGAGAATGCAAAAGGCAGATACAGGCCAATCCCAGCGAGCCTATCACAGCCAATGAGCCAGTGAGGCTTGGAGAAGGTGAGTGCCTCATCTGAGAATACAGAGGGAATAAACTGGGCATGGCTGTGCACGTCTGTAATCCCAGCACTTGGGAGGCTGAAGCAGGAGGATTGTTGTGAGTTTGAGACCAGCCTGGGCTACATAGTGAGCTCAGGACCAGCCAGGACTACAGAGCAAGACCCTGTCTCAAAAAACAAACAAACAAACAAACAAAACACAGTGGAAATAGATAGTGGAGAAAGTCCCCCAAACCAAGGTCTCTGCCCACTCCACCCCTCAGCCCATCTCTGATCCTCACTGGAACAATTTGATGGAGTGCTACATCTTCTCAAAGGAGGATGGATCTGAGGGTTTTGAACCTTGAATTCTACAAAAATCTGGAGTAAAAATCTCCCTAGGCCCCTGAGGATTCAACTTCACCCGTCCCTCTCTGTTCCCACCCTCTCCCTGAATCACTCACAGGTGGCCCACCCTGCCGTGTATCTTTAGTCCTGCTGTAATAGCCTAGGAGTAATATCCTCATCTTACAGATAGGAAAACTATGGTTTGTGGGAAGGAAGTAACGTGCCTGAGGCACACTGTTCAGAAATGGAGAAGGAAGGGGAACCAGAGCTGCTAACCCTGTGCCGGCTGGCTCTCCCCCGACCGCACGGTCTCCAGGCAGGTCCCCAAGTTCTATCTGTTTTCAGCCCTGCCTGCGAGCCAAGCCCCAGGCTGTCTGGGGCCACCCCAGGCCTGGAGGAGGCAGGATCCAGCTCTTGGGGCTCTGGGCCCCAGCACTTACCCTCCAGCACCACCTCCTTGCCTGTCTTCTTGAGGGCCTGCACCGCCTCGTCGTGGGTGGCAGACGACAGGTCTTCACCGTTCACTGACAGGATAGCATCCCCCACAAAGAGGGACTCTGTTTGGTCAGCTGCCAGTCCCTTGAAGATCTTGGAAATGAGGATTGGCATTTTGTTCTCTCGGCCCCCTGAAAGGACACAGAAGGAAGAAGAAACTGAGGCAGACACTTCCATGCAGGGGAGGGGGCTGAAGGAGTCACTGAGTGGCTAGAACACTCGCCTAATGTGCACAAGGTCCTGAGTTTGATCCCCCAGCACCGCATAAAAAATTAGCCAGACATGGTAGTGCACACCTGTAATCCCAGCATTCAGGGAGCTGAGGAGTAAGTCTGAGGCCAGCCTGAGCTACATAGTGAGTCTAGGAGAAGCCTGGACTACACAGCAAGATCCTGTCTCGAAAAAATAAAAAATAAAATAAAAAGCATGATAGTTATGTCAAGGTGAAGGGACAGAGGGCCTCCCTCAGCACCCAGCCTGGTAGCCCAGTGCTGGAAAAGGGAGATGAGCCAGTCAGGGAATCTCAGGGAAATCTTAGAAGTTTAGGATACCAGTATTATTGATAATACGTATTTCATAAATTCATAATGCTATTGTTGGTCCTTGAAATTTTGCTAAATGCTTTGGGTACTCACCAATTTTTGATTAATTTACAGAGTGTTTCAGTAACTTTTCTTTAAATATTTTAAGGTGTGTGTGTGTGATAGGGATCAAGGCCAGGGCCTTTGCACTGAGCTTCCTGCTCCTCTATTAGTTATGATTTTGAGACAACATCTCTCTAAGTTGCTAATTTGCCCAGGATGGCTCAAACCTATGATCCTCTCGCCTCAATCTCCCAAGTGCTGAGATCAAGGGCCTGAACCACCAGGCTCAACAAATATTTTGGAGTTTAAGCAATTTTTCCTCAATGTGGGAACACACTGCTAAGCCTTTGTCTGTAATCAAGATAGAAATCAGTGATCACTATTCCCAAAAAGACCTCTTCAGCAATCGTTAAGTTTTACAATCTGGAATACATGTTGAAAACCAAGGCCTTAAATTCTAAGGATTTCAAAAGTCCTGTTTTGTTTTGTTTCATCTTGTTTTGTTTTTAACGATACTGGTGATCAAGCCCAGGGCCTTCACACTGAGTTATATCCCTAGCCTATTTTTTACTTTTGATTTTGAGACAGGGTCTCACTCTGTAGCCCAGGCTGGTCCTGAACTCACTATGGAGCCCAGGCTGGCCTCAAAATCATGGCAATCCTCCTGCCTCATCCTCCCAAGTGCTGGGATTATAAGTGTACACCACCTCACCCAGTTTATGAGGTACTGAGAAATTGAGCCCAAAGCCTTGTGCTTGTTAGGCAAGCACTTTAACCCCTGAGCTATTCCCCCAACATCCCCCCTTTTTTTATACTGGAGACTGAACCCAGCACCTTTGCACTGAATTATATCCTCAGCCCATTTTATTTTTTATTTTAAAAAGAATACAATGTAGATTTTAAAAGTAAGAAATAGGGCTGGAGGACTAGCACAGCAATTTGAGTGCTTGCCTAGCAAGCACAAGGCTCTGAGTTCAATTCACCATGACCACATAAACCAGGCATGGTGGCACACGCCTATAATCCTAGCACTTGGGAGGCTGAGGCAGGAGGATCGCCATGAGTTTGATGACAGTCTGGGCTATATAGTGAGTTCAGGAACAGCCTGGGTACACAGCAAAACCCTGTTTCAAAAAAAAAAAAAAAATTAAGGACTGGGAGTATAGCTCAGTGGTCACACTACTTGCTAGCACGGACAAGGCCCTGGGTTCAATCCTCTAGTACCATATAAAAATTACCCAAGTATGGTGGCGCACACCTGTAAAATCCCAGCACTTGGAAAGCTGAGGCAGGAGGATTGCTGTGAGTTCAAGATCAGCCTGGGCTACACAGTGAGATCTTATCTCAAAATAAATCAGTAAATGAATAAATATGAAAACTAAGAAATAGTAATAATAATAAGCTGGGCACCTTGGTACATGCCTATAATTCCAACTACTTGGGATGCCCAGGCAGAATCACAAGTTTGATGCCAGTCTGGGCAACTTAAGAGAGATCCTGTGTGCCTCAAGAAAAACAAAAGATAGGCTGATTTGGAGCTCAGGGGTAGAAAGCTTGCCTCGCATGTAGTGGCCTTCAGTTTGACCCAGCCCAACAAGGAAGAAAAGAAACCAGGCACAATGGTACATGGTGGCACTCCGGGATGCTGATGCACGAGGGTCAAGCCTAGCCTAGTTACTTAGCAACCTAGTGAGACCTTATCTCCAACAACAACAAAAAATTTTAGAAATGCTGGGAACGGAGCTTTTCTGAGCTACCAGAAAAGACTGATAACAGGTCATGCTCGCTCCTGCGCCCAGTGCTGTACTAAATGCCTTCTGCGTTGCCTCATCACATCTTCACAATGCCCCATTCCATGGGCACTGTGACGACAAGCCCTTCCCCAAGGTCACTCAGACAGTTAGCAGCCAAACCGGATTTGGAATCTAAGCCTCCTGGTTCCAGAACCAATACTCATAACCCTAAGCCAGACTTCAAGTCAGGTCCTTCGATCTCCCACTCCTGATCCATCCCTGGAGTACTAGGATGAGCCTCTAGGGCTCAAAGAAGGAGGTCAGAGTTCCAAGGTCACACCACTCTGCTGCCTGACCCCCACCCAGGCCCAACAGGTTGCTCACAGCACTACAGAGCATGAGGCCTAGGAAAGGAAGGAGTTTCTATTTATAACTGCCCTCTCCCACATAAAACTAAAGACTTCAGTGTGAAGCCATGATCGTTCGCGGCTGCCTTGGACTCAGCTGGGCCCTAGAAGGGGGGTTACCATAGTAACAGAAGCTCAGTCTCCATGCACAAAAAAAATGGATGGAGTTGGTAGCTTTCCCGAAACCTCCTAGAAGTGTTTTCACGCCCACCTGGAAGTATGGAGCTATGGACTAACTTTGCACTACCTTGGTAAGATCCTGCTCCTCCAGGTGTCCGTCTGTCCAGCTGCCAAATGGAACTAGAGATGAATTCTTAGTTCCCTCCTGTTTTGATACTCCCAGTGCACAGTTTTTTCATTGGTCTGTTGTTCTACCCATGCTATGGTTTGGGGGTGACACTAGTGCCCTCTCTTCTGGGTCTCTGGTTTCCCCCTTTAGGCCCTGGGGGTTGGCAGCTTGGGATTTGCTTTTCCACTGGAAGGAACTACCTCCTTGGGCACTCTGTAAGGGAACAGTGGCCTGATAATTAACACGCAAATCCCAGTTCTGCCACTCACTGTGTGAGCCTCAGTTTCTTCATTTGAGAAATGGGAATTATACTCACTACTTTCCACCCCTTGTTGGCAGGAGGATGTGATGATGACCCCGAGTATAATGTGCACAGTACCCAGTGCTTGGTGGTGACTTTCACAAGCATCTCCACTGCCTCATGCAGGCCAAAGGGTCTGGAGGCACCAGAACACAAGCAGCACCCAGAGAGGCCTGGGAGGGGGACAGGGCACATTCAAGGGGATGAAAGGGTTACCATTTCCCAAGGGACTGTGCTGGGGCTTGGGATGCTGACAGGCAGATGAGTAGGAATGGTAAACCCGGCAGCTGGGTGTGTGCAAAGATTTTAAAGTACCGTGGTTAACCGCTTTGGGAGTCTCTGCTGGCCTCCATCTCACAGCAAAAATAACCAGGAGCCCACTATGCGCTGGCCAGGCCAGACGTGCCCCGTGCCCTCCAAGAGGAACACCACACCACCAATAATCTTGGTTATACAGCTGAGAGAACAGACTCTAACATAAGTGACTCCTTCAAGTTCAAGCAGTGTGGCTGAGCCCCAAAGAAGGCTTAAATCGGGGGCTCCAAGCCCTCAGCAAAGAATGACAACTTTGGGCCCACCGTTTTCATCCTGTGCAAGGGAGGAATATGGCCAGAACCGGAGACCCAAACCCAGCCGGCACAGCTCCCGGTACACAATCTTCCTCCAGCCTCCGATATACATGTACTCGCTGGTCCCCGGCTTCCGCCTCCACCTAACCTTCTGCCCACCCCTGGGGTTCTCAGAGTTTAGGTCTCACCCCAACCTTGCGCCTTGGGTGTGTCTAAAGGGTTTCCTCTGCCTGCCCTAGCGCGTCCCCCGCCTCAACTCCTCTCCAGTCCGCATCTCGGGCCCCTCCTGCCTTTATGCCCATGCTGGTCGCCCCCTTCTATGCCTCCACACGTAACTCTGCCCGATTGTCCTTGGCGTGTCCCCAGCCCCCGCATGCACGCCTGGGGGGCCGAGACCTCCAACTCGGAAAGCCCCTCCTCTCAGACCCCAGCAGAAGGCCCGCACTCCGCGTTCTCCAAGCGCGGCCAGGCCCCGCGCCCCGCGGACCCCGCAGCCGCCGGCGCCCACCTTTGATGCTGATGCCCAGCCCGCCCGCGTCCGCCTTGCGCACCGTCACGCGGCGCCGCTGGAGCAGAAGCGCCTCGGGCAGCGGCGGGGGTGCCGCGCCCGGCTCGGCGGCGCCGTTGAGCTGCGCGGACTCGGGCTCCGGGCCGGGTTCGCCGTCGGCGGGGCTCACGGTCAGCGCGTCCTCCGCCAGGCTGAGCAGCACCCGCTGCCAGCGCTCGCCGGCTGCCCCCGAGCCCGCGGCGGCGCGCAGTTCCAGCAGCCCGGTGCGTGGGGCGCGCCTGCCTGACGCCATCTTCGCCTCGGAGCCCAGGGGCCGCTGCGCTCGCCCCGCTGCGACCAAGAGCCCAGGGCAGAGGGCAGCGGGGGCCCGGCTGGGCCAGCCGCCACCTTACCCCGGCCGCGGGGGCGGGGGGCGGGGGGCGGGGCCTAGGGCGGAGCTGTCGCGGGGGCGGAGCTAGAGGCCGAGGGCGGGGCCAGAGGCGGAGACAGCCCGGCCCCGGAGCCTAAGGACGCGGAGCAGGACCACTTGAGGGGTGAGTCCTAGGACCTCAGGGCGGAGCTCCACTCGGGGGTGGGACCCTGGGGATCCCTGGAGGAGGAGCTGTGCCCGGAACCTCCTTGGAAGGCTGGAACCCTCGCCGTCAGGCGTGGGAGCGCAAAAAATAAATCCTAGTGTGATACTTTAGACGTCTGTGCAGGGCTGTGCATGGCGGGATGCTGTGCTTCAAGAACCATGCACACGGGGTTGCTAGTGACCGCGCTGCGTAAGTAGTTGGTTTCCCTTTCTCGTATACCAGCTTTGATCTGCAGGCGTGGCTTACTGTGGGGCGTAACTTCCTAAGTTGGCAGGCCCCGCCCACTGAGAGGGAAGCGCTGCACACTCCAAATAGGGCTAAGGGTGGGGATGGACACGGTCCCTACTTCAAAACTGGAGGTGCAAGCCTGACTTGGCACGGGCTTGTAATCCCAGCACCTCAGAGAGCTGAGACGGGAGGATCCCAAGTTTGAGGCCAACTCTGTCTCAAAATAAAAACAAACAAAAAAGGAGGAGCTAAGGCAAGGCATAGCTAAGCGGTTAAAGCTTGCCTAGCAAGCAGAAGGCGCTGGGTTTGATTCCACAGCACCACATGAATGAGGTGTGGTGATGCGACCCTGTAATCTCAGCACTCTGGCCGAGAGACAAGCATTGCCATGACTTCAGGATTAGCTGAGCTAAATGAGTTCACAACTGGCCTGGACTACAGAGCAAGACCCTGTTGCAAATAAATAAAATTTTAAAAATAGAAAAAGGAGGGACAGGGACTGCGAATGTGGCTCAGTGGTAGGGCATCCCTTGGGCTTGACTCCCCTTCCCCCCCCAAAAAAAAAAAAACCCTGGAGAGAGTTTAAGGACTGCTGCTTCCCTAGCATGTGCAAGCCCCTGGGTTCTATCCCCCAGCACCACATAAAAACCCTCCAGAGTGCTGGGATTACAGGTGTGCACACCATGACCAAGCTTAACTTTATTTATTTATTTTGAGACCGGGTCTCATTCTGTAGCCCAGGCTGACCTTGGACTCAGGACAGTCAACCTGCCTCAGTCTCCCAACAGGTATGCATCACCATGCCCAGCTTTATGTGGTGCTGGGAAATTGAATTCAGGGCCTTGCACTTGCAAAGCAAATGCTTTCACTACTGTGCCATTTCTCCAGCCCCCCAAATAACTTTAATATCCAGAGTTCTGTGTCAAAACAGTGGAGGTGCAGGCTTAAAAATTTCAGCATCTGGCTGGAGGAATAACAAAGCAGTTAGGCCACTTGCCTAGCAAGCACAAGTCCGTGAGTTCAATTACATCCATAATCCCAGCAATGAGCATGCTGAGGCTGGAGGATTGCTGTGAGTTCAAGGCCAACTTGGGCCACACAGTAAGTTCAGAACCAGCCTGGACTTCCAAGCAAAACCCAGTCTCAAAAAAAGAAAGAAAGAAAGAAAGAAAGAAAGAAAGAAAGAAAGAAAGAAAGAAAGGGTCAGCATCTGGCATATATACATACATATATATATATATATATATGCCTCTCATCTTTCCTTCCTTTTTCTTTCTTCCTCCTTTCTTTCTTCTCTTGCTCCTCCCATATATTTATTTACTTATTTATTTATTGTGACCAGAGAATTGAGACAAGGACCTTCATACTGAGTTATATTCCCCAGCCCTCTTACGCACTATTTGAAAGTATAACTTTAAAGACTTTAGGACAGCATGAGAAGTTTGGGGTAACAAGGTCTCGCACTATAGCCCAGGCTGGTCCTGAACCTATTCTGTAGCCCAGGCTGGTCTTGGACTCATGGCAATTCTCCTTCCTCAGTCTTCCCTAGTGCTGGGATTACAGGTGTGCACCACCATACCCAGCTGCTGGGGATCGAACCCAGGGCCCTGCACAGGCTTGGCAAACACTCTAACCACTGAGCAATACCCAACAATTTGTGGTCAGTAAGAACTACGTCTTGCCTGGCTTCTGGAAGTTTCACTCTGATGGTAACAAGGGAGAGGAGGGCTGGAGCAATAGCTCAGCAGTTAAAGCTCAAGGCCCTGAGTTTGACTCCCCTGCATAAAGCTGGGCATGGTGGTACAGGCCTGTAATCCCAGCACTGGGTAGGATGAGGCAGGAGGATTGCCATGAGTTTGAGGCCAGACTGAGCTCCATAGTAAGTTCAGGACTAGAATGGACTGCAGAGCCAGAAGCTGTCTCAAACAAAACAAAACAAAACAAAAACAAAGCAAAGCAAAAAAAAAAAAAAAATAGGGAGAGAGGAGATCAGGCAGCAAGCAGGTGGTACAGGGTAAAGTCTCCTTTCCCACAACAAAGCCTAGAATCAGGTCCTTAAAAGTGCCCCCACATACTGCCCTGCTTAAAAGTGACTTAATGAGGCCCAGACAAACTTGATGAGGAAGAGCCAGGACGGAGCAACGCAGCCAACCCTGGGGCGGTTCCCCATGGATGGAACAGGAGGAAAGGGGAAAAGCGATTCTGAACGCAAAAAAGCTAGCAGACAAAGAGGGAAGATTTAGAGCCCACAAATCAATGATACGCACCTGCAAACAGGCGCACATGTTTAAATACATTGTGCAGGCGTGTCCATGAGCCAGTCACCTGTGCCCCAGCCAGCCACCCCGCAATCCAGAGCTGGAGGAATGCTCCACTCCCCCACGGGCTGAGCTGCTGCCTCTGCTGTGGCTCCGAAATCGGCCTCCCACACGGGCGCAGGCCTGGCTCCCACCCAGCCAGGCAGAACTCCCAGAGGAAGCCGGCTTGCTCCCAAGGAACAGAAGGGGCAAAGGGGACAGAAAGAGGGGAGTTGCCCAGCCCCCTGGAGGCCCGGCCAGACAGGGAGGTCCCCTGTACAAGCACCAGCCGGGAGCAGGGGTCTCTAGCCCCGGCCTCCCACCCTCAGGGGCAGCAGTAATGAGAGTTCACGTGACCACATGCTTAGCAAGGTGCTCTTTGCAGGTCACCATTTACCACTCATGACAAGCCTGGGAAAACCGAGGCTCAGAGACATGACATGGGAAGCCTGCCCAGGCTGGCACCGTAGTCTCTGACACACTGCTGCACTTTGAGGGAGAGAGATGTTAGGGAAAGACAGGAGCCTCAAAGTCTAAGAGTCTGGGCTGTGGGCTTCATCCTTCTGGGTTGGTAGTGCAGCTCAGTGATTAAAGCATTTACCTGGCCAGCACGAGGCCCTGAGCTTGATTGCTCAGAACCACATTAACTGGCCAAGGTGGTTTATACTTATAATCCCAGTACCCAGAGGCTGAGGCAGGAGAAATGTCATAAGTTTGAGGCCAGCCTGGGCTACAAAGTAAGTTCAGCACTATCCTGGATTACAGAGCAAGTCCCTGTCTCAAAACAAAAACAAAACTGAGGTTTTATGCTTCTTCTGAGTGACTTTAGGACATCAGATTCTCAGAATGTTAGCAAATACAAATTGTAGGCTTATGGGATTTAGACAAAGGGAAAGTTAGCATCCTAAAATCTCAGCATTTAGGGAAGAAACCTTTCAAATATTATCAGGTCAATCCTTTGCATGCCCCCCTCCAAGCACACAGGGGACACTTGAACATGTCCAGCAATGGGGACCTCACCTTTCTGCATGACATCCCATTGAAGAGGCCACTCCTCCCACCCAAGGGAAACAAGAGAGAACTCACACCACAGAGCAGGTTTTAATCTTGTATTAGCACTGGGATCTCAAAGCCACTTTCTCTTTTTGGAGACAGGGTTTTACTCTCACTTCCGGGCTATACCTGAACTCATTACATAGCCCACGCCAGACTTGGGCTCAGGTCAATCCTTCAGGTGTGCAACACCACGTCTGGCTTTCGGTGGTTTTATTTTGAAAATGAAGATGGGAGTAGAAGCTTCTGTTAACCAGAATGGGCCCCGAAATGGATTGCCCAAAATATTTATTAAATGAGTGGATGAGTGAGTGAATGATTCCTGAAGGAAAATGATGGGGACTGAGGCCCCCAGGGGAGTGAGGCTGCAGCCTTCCTCATGGTGGCTGACCAAGGGAAGGCTAGGGAGTGGCAGGGCTCAGAGAACTCCCTCTGTTTAGCAGGTATTGTATTATCTGCCATTATCCCAGGACTCTAGGAGGCTGAGGCAGAAGAAGCACATATTCAGCCCAGCCTGGGCACCTTAGCCACCGAGTGAGATTCTGTCTCAAAATAAAAACGGCTGCAGATGTAGCTCAGTGAAAAGGCCTGGAGTTAAATACCAGTATGGAAAAAATTAATTTTCTGCACAGAGGTGATGCATGCCTGTAATTCCAGCACTCAGGAGGCTGGGACAAAAGGGTTGCAAATTCAAGCCAGTCTGAGGTGTTTGGTTGGACCTTGTTAATAATAATAATCCTAGTACTTGGGAGACTGAGACAGGATGATTGCTGTGAGTTCAGGGTTAGCCTACACTACATAGTGAGCTCAGGATCAGTCTGGACTACAAAGCAAGACTCTGTCTCAAAAAAAAAAAAAAAGTTCTAGCACAGGACCTGGTTTCCACTTAAATGAGGCTACCCATGTCTGGATATTTTCCTTCTTTCATTCCTTTATTTACTTATTTATTTTATTTATTTTGAGACAGGGTCTTGCTGTTTAGTCCCAGCTGGTCCTAAACTCACTATGGAGTCCAGGCTGGCCTCAAACACCCAGCAATTCTCCCATCTCAGCTTCCCTAGTGCTGGGATTATAGGCATGCTTCACCAGTCCCAGTTTATGTGGTGCTGGGGAGTTGAACTCAGGGCCTGGAGCTTGCTGAGCTATTCCTCTAGGCCATTATTTATTTGTTTGAGACAGGGTTTTGCTCTAGTCCAGGCTGGTTCTGAACTCACTAGGTGGTCCGAGATGGCCTCACACTCCTTGTTTCTCAGCCATCTGAGTACTGGGATTACAGGCATGTTACCACCATGCCCAGATAATTTTTATGTGGTGCTGGGAGATCCAACCCAGGGCTTTGGGCATGCTCTAACCATTGAGATATGTCACCAGACCCAAATCATCCTTTCTAATTGCCCCCAAGGGTGGCTCTTTTTTCACATCCCACGCCCTTCCTTTCTCCCCTCATTTACTTACCCATTCTCTCTTAAACATTTCTTTTTTGCAGTAAGGGTGGATGGATGGTCTCACTCTGTAGCCCAGCCTAGTCCTAAACTCACTATGTTAGCCCAGGCTACCCTTGAACTCTCATTAATTCTCCTACCTCAGTCTCCCAAGATGTGTACCATCACACTCAGTTTATGTGGTACTGGAGAATCAAACTCAGGGCTTTGCACTTGCAAGGCAAGCTCTTAAATAGCTGTGCCATTCCTTCAGCCCCTACCTCAGAACCTTTTCTATTGCTTATTTGAGACAGGGTTTTTTTGCTAAATTGCTAAATGCCCAGGTTGGGCTTGAACTTGTGATTTTCCTGCTTCAGCCTCCCAAAGTGCTGAGATTACGGCTCAGCACCACCAGCCCAGCTTCATTCATAAATACTTACTGGAGCCTGGAAGGATCTTATATCAGTAATGCCAGAACTCTGAACACTGAGGCAGGAGATTCTCAAGTGTAAGCCCACACTGGGCAATTTTTTAAAAATGCCAGATGCAGTGTAATGTCAGGATTCTGGGAAACTGAGACAGGAAGATGATTGATATATATATGGAGAGACAAGGTCCTGTTCTCTAGTCCAGGTTAATCTGGAACTCACTTTGTAACCCAGGCTGGCTTCAAACTCATGGCAATCCTCCTACCTCTGTATCCCTAGTGCAGGGATTAGAGGCACACATCACCATATCTAGTTTGTGTGGTGCTGGGGAATTGAATCAGGGCCTTGAGCTTGCTAGACACACACCTAAACTCAGTGAGCTATGTCCCCAGGCCTGGGCAATCTCTCAAGACTTTATCCCAAAATTAAAACATGGGGCTGGAGCAATGGCTCAGTGGTTTAAAGTGCTTGCCTAGCAAGCGCTAAATCAAGCACTAAGTATCAGAGTTTGATTCCCCAGAACCACGTAAGCCGGGCATGGTGGCATATGCCTGTAGTCCCAGCACTCCGGAGGCTGAGACAGGAGGATTTCTGAGTGCCAGGCCAGCCTGGGCTCCATTGTGAGTTCAGGACCAGCCTGGGTTATAGAGTGAGAGAGACCCTGTCTCAAAAAAAAAAAAAAAAGAAAGAAAAGAAAAGAAAAAAGAAAAAAGAAAGAGAAAACACAAACTGGATGTGGAGGCACAGGATGGTAACATGGAGTCTAAAATAAGTGGAATACAAATTCGATCACTTCTTGGGCAAGTTAGAAATTTAGCAAAGGAACTAGGGAGGAAGGCACCATCAAGGCCTAGAGAGGCAGATTTCCCACGGAGATGCCACATCCGAGAAATACCAGCAGGGAGCAGAAGAGAGCCAGGGCTGCAGGGCTCAGGGTCTAGGAGGTGGGGACATTCAACACAGAAGAAAAGGGACAAAAGAGGGAAGTGTGGTTTTTGTAGATCATCACTCCCCCCCACCCGGTAATGGAGCTGGAACCCAGGGCCTGCCTGTGCGAAGCAAAGGCCCCTAAGATTGTCACTTTCGAAGCACTTTCTTCCCTTTTGTATGTAAGGATTACACATGTTATTTCATAGATGGTGATAATACTGATAATTATTGTACCAGCTTTTTTTGAGATATAATCTTGCTCTGTGGTCCAGGCTGGTCCTGAACTCACCATGTAGTCCAGGCTAGCCTCCCACTCATAGCATCCTACTGCTCCATCCTCCCGAGTGCTGGAATTAGAGGCATGCACCACCACACCCTGCTTTATGAGGTGCTGGGGGATCAAATCCAGGACCTTGTGCTTGTTAGCATGCACTCTAACCCTGTGCTACATCCCTAGCCCCTAATATTTTTTTGAGAAAAATAAATCCTGACTCTGTAGTCCAGGCTCTTCTTCAACTCGTTGTAAGTCCAGGCTGACCCCAGACACACAGCAATCCTCTTGCCTGAGCCTCCAAAATTCTGGTATATACCACCATGCCTGGCTTATGTGGTGCTCAGGAATCAAACTCAGGGCTTTGTGCTTGCTAGGTATGTATTTTAACTGCTGAGCTAAGCCCCCAACCCAACTTCAATAAATTAAAAAAAATAGTATCTGCTATGGTTTCAAAGAATATCCCCCATGGGTCCAGATGTAAAAGTTTAGTAGCGGAGATGGTGGTATTAGGAGGTCTTCTCAGTGCATTGGGCCTTCACACTGAGCTACACCCCCAGTTCACTTTTACTTTTGATTTTGAGACAGGATCTCAATAAGTTGCCCAGGCTATACTTGACCTTGTGAGCTTCCTCCTCTGCTTCTCAAAGTGCTGAGATTAAAGGCCCTAGCCACCAGGCCCAGCGATTATCGGTACTTTGATTTACAGAGATGACCCACTGACCCATTGATCCTCTACTGTAACAATAAAGGCAGGGCTAGTGGGAGGTCCTTAGATCCTTGGGGGTGTGCCTTGGAAAGGGATTGTGGGATCCTGCCTGTTCTTGATCACTCTTTTCCCCTCCCTCCCTCTTAGCCTCCTGGTTGGAAAACTATACTGCCTTATCTCCAATATGCACCCCTGCCATGATGTGCCACCCTTGCCAGAGGCCCAAAGCAGTGAGCAGGACCTCAGGTCCTTCCTCTTTAGATGATCCGAGAGCCCGTATCAGAGTGGAAGCAAAAACCCAGCATCTGAAGACTGAAATTGCACCCTGGCTCTGCCCCCAGCATCAGCAACTGTAGACTCAAGCACCTAAAGCCCTCTCAAAGAGTCTCCACTTGGTTTCCCAGGCCTCTCATTTCATGGTCTCTGACAGCCTTGTTGAACTGATCTCCAGTCTACATTTCAGCTTCTGGTTCAGGGGGTCTTCAGTAGCCTGAGAACTGGCTGACCTTTTTTATTTTATTTATTTTTTGACTGGGGATTAACTCAAGGCTTTCACACTTAGCTATACCCCTGGCCCTTATGATTTATTTACTTATTTTGCTTTGAGATGGATGGCTTGCTAAATCACTAAATCTCCCTGGCTGAACCTGCACTTGCGATCTTGGTGCTTCAGTCTCGCAGAGCACTGGGACCACAGGTGTGCGCCACCATGCCCAGCTTATGTGGTGTGAGGGAATGGAACTTGGGTACTTTGTGCTTCCTTGGCAAGCCCTTTAACCACTGAGCTATTCCTCCTGTCCCCGGCTTTTCATTTTTTTAAATCTTCAGTTTTGCACCAAAGTCAGGGTGGTCAGGCCTGACAATCCCAGCCCTTGCCCCACCCGTATGCACACACAGGATGCACACGTGCATGCAGACACCTGCCCTTACCCTTCTCGGTGACTCCATTAGTCCCATGAGCACGTGCGGCATCTTGGCAGTTTCCCACCCCATGCACACCTGTGCAGTCTCAGCAGCCCCAGACCTCACCCACACACAAGCTTCACCCAGAACAACCCTTCCTCTTCTCACAGTGTTTCCCTTACCCTCCTCTTTATTGGTAATTTTTTCAATTCACAGTAATTACCTCATTACTTTGATATGAATAGAGCTCACATGGCACCCAGGAACCATGTGAGAGGCGCCCAGCCCTGGGTTGCTGTTGCTACCTCCGTCCCCACCCTGCCTTGGCTCCCACGTGTTCAGTGCATTCTGAACTTCATGCTCCTGAGAAAGGGTGAAGTTGAAAGAGAAAAAAAAAGCTGGTCCCAAGGACACAGACCTAGATTCCTGGGATCATGGGAGGTTGAGGCAGGAGGATCATAACTTCAAGCCCAGCCTGAGCAACTTAGTGAGGCCCTGTTTCAAATCAACAATAAGGGTTGGAAGAATAGTTCAGTGGTTAAAGTACCAAGCAAGCTGAAGGCCCTGAGTTCGATTCTCCAGCACCACATAAACTGGCCATGGCACATGCCCATAATCCCAGCACTTGGGAGGGTGAGGTAGGAGTACTGCCCTGAGGTCAAGGGCAGCCTGGGCTCCATCGTCAGTTCAGAACCAGACTGGGCTATAGAGCAAGACACTGTCTCAAAATATAAATAAAAACTATTTTATCATAAATAAATAAATAAAATAAAAATAAAAAGTGGACTGGGGATGCAGCTCAGAGTGAAGGTCCTAGTTCGATCCTCAATACCGTGACAGATAAAGGAGACCAAACTATGCACTCTTTAGAAGCCTGTACTCACACAGAAAAATAATGGCAGAAGCCAGGCCCATCATGCAGGCCTGTGATCCTGGTACTCTGTGGATGTGAGGCAGAAGGGTGGCAAGTTTGAGCCCAACCTGGGCAGTTTATCAAGACCCCATCTCAAAATCACAAACAAAAACTGGGCTGGAAGCCAGGTGTGGGGGCATACGCCTATAATCCTAGCACTGGGGGGACTGAAGCAGGAGGACTGCCTGGGCTATATAGCCTGGGCTCCATAGTGAGTTCAGGACCAGCCTGGATTACAGAGTAAAACTCTGTCTCAAAATAAAGGGGAGTAGTGATATACCTTAAAGTAAAGGTCCTGGGTTTGATCCATAGTACCACAAAAAAAAAAAAAAGAAAGAAAGAAAGGGGTGGGGGCAGGACTGGAGGAATGGCTCAGCATTTAAAGCGCTTGCCTAGCAAGTGCTCAGTCAAGTCACATTCGATTCCCCAGCACCAGTGTAATCCCAGTGCTCAGGAGGCTAAGACAGGAGGATTGCTCTGAGTCCAAGGCCAGCCTGGGCTCCATACTGAGTTCAGGACCAGCTTAGACTACAGACCGAGACCCTGTCTCAAAAAAAATTTTTTTTCAAAGAAAGAAAGAAAGAGGAATAAAAGGCAGAGCCCAGACAGGATCCCAGGACTCCTGGAGACTCCATACTGCCTTTCGCCTTTGGCCCCGTCAGCTAGGCTTCAAGATGGATATAATTTAGGGGCTCTTCCAAGCTCAGCTTGCAGGCCTCCACCACCCCGGAAACCTTCCCCAGCCTCCTCAACTTGCCTCCTAATAATAGCTAATACTTATTGCATATACTACATAGACTTTCTGGGGGACAATTTACTTAATCCTCACAGCATCCCTGTGAAGCAACCACAGTAATTTAACCAACTGAACATATAAGGAAACTCAGGGCTGGAGGAATGACTCAGCAGTTAAAGCGCTTACCGAGCAAGCTGTAAGGCCCTGAGTTCAATTCCCCAGTACCACATAAACCGGGCATAGTGGTGCATGCCTATAAACCCAACACGTGGGAGCCTGAGGCAGGAGGATGGCTGTAAGTTTCAGTTCAACCTGGGCTCCATAGTGAGTTCAAGACCAGCCTGGACTACAGAGTGAGACCCTGTCTCAAAAGAAAAGAAAAAAAAAAAGACATATAAGTAAACTGAATCACAGCAAGATGACTCCAGGCCCAAACCAGCTAGCTAGCTGAGCTGACACCCTGAATTCCCAAGGTCCCCATCTTGAGATTGTTTCTGCGCCTCCAACTCCTATCCAGATAGGAATATAAAGAGGTTTTCAGTCAAGGTGTATTGAGTGCTTACTATGTGTCAGATGCCCTCCCTACTTCATCTTCCCTACTTTCTGGACTGCTCTCTCTCTCTCTCTCTCTCTCTCTCGTATTTTTTTTTTTTTTTTTGAGGCAGGGTCTTGTTCTGTAGTCCAGGCTGGTCCTGAGCTCACTAGGTAGCCCAGGCTGGCCTCAAACTCACAAAAATGCTCCTGCCTCAGCCTCCCGAGTGCTGAGATTACAGGCGTGCGCCACCATGCCCAGCTTTATGTGGTGCTGAGGAAATTGAACTCAGGGCCTTGAGCTTGCTAGGCAAACGCTTTAACTTCTGCACAATTCCTCTAGCCCTTAAATTAAATTTTGAAAAGAGATGTGGTATATATACACAATGAAGTATTACTCTACCATAAAGAAAATTTCAAGTTATTTGTAGAAAAATGGATGCACCTTGGAACCATTATGCTCAGTGCAATGAACCAGACACAGAAGGTTAAGTATCATATAGTTTTCTCTAATATGAGAAAATTAAACCATAAAATAGTAAAAGAGGGGCTGGAGGAATGGCACAGCAGTTAAAGCGCTTGCAGAGCAAGTGCAAGGCCCTGAGTTTGATTCCCCAGCACTACATAAAGCTGAGCATGGTGGTGCACTGATGCATTCCCAGCATTCGGGAAGCTGAGGCAGGAGGACTGCCATGAGTCCAAGGCCAGCCTGAGATCCACAGTGAGTTCAGGACCAACCTGGGTTACAAAAAAAAAAAAAGTAAAAGAAAGATAGAAAAATGTAAGATAGACATTCCAGAGAGGGAAGGAGGGGAGGGTGATGTGCACAGGTGGGGTAGGGAGGATGGCTGAGGGTGTGGGAAGGAGAAATGGATGCATATGTTAAAACAAACAAACAAACACAAACCCCTTTGTGCTTGCTAAGTTGCTAGGCAAGTGCTCTAATTTCTTTTCTTTCTTTCTTTTTCTTTTTTCTTTCTTTTTTTTTTTTTTTTTTTTTTTTTTTTTTTTTTTTTTTTTTTTTTTTTTTTTTTTTTTTTTTTTTTTTTTTTTGTTGAGACAGGGTCTCGCTTTGTGGTCCAGCCTGGTCCTGAATTCACTTTGGGGCCCAGGCTGGCCTTGGACTCACGGCAATCCTCCTGCCTCAGCCTCCCGAGTGCTGGGATTACAGGTGTGTGCCACCATTCCCAGCTTATGTGGTGCTGGGGAATCGAACTCGGGTACTTAGCACTTGACTTAGTGCTTGCTCAAGTGCTTTAACTGCAGAGCCATTCCTCCAGCCCCAAGTGCTCTGATTTCTGAGCTGGTCCTGTAATCCTAGAACAGGTCATTATTGGGCTGGGAGTGTAGCTCTACAGTTAAAGCACTCGCCTATCAAGTGGAAGGCCCTGGGCTTGATTCCCCAGAATGTACCATATAGACCAGACATGGTGGTGCACTCCTGTAATCCCAGCACTCAGCAGCCTGAGGCAGAAGGATCACTGGGTATTGGGGGTCAGGCTGGGCTACATAGTGAGTTCAGGGTCAGCCTGGAATATAGAACACGACCCTATCTTATTAAAAAAAAAAAAAAAGCTAAGTTCAAGGCTCAGCAGAAACATTGCCTGGGAAACTTTTCCCATAAATGAGAGGGACTAGTCTCAGGAAAAAGGCTGCCTAGGGTAGGACCAGGCAGGGTTGAGAGTGACTAGTCAGAGACTAGACGAGCCAGGCTGGTCAGGGTCAGGGCTGGGGAGGGACAGTATAGAGGATCCTTTGTCAGGCCAGAGGCTGCAGCCTGCCCTATCCCCACCATCTGGCTCTTGCTCCAACTCACTGATGCATGATGGGGAAGTGGGGGGGGGGGTGCTAGGGGCTGCCCACCTGCTCTGCCTCGTGGGATGAGCCAAGCTGAGACCTCCCAGGCCCATCTGGCCAACACATCCCCAGGCCCTGACCACCCCAGGGACTCCTTTCGACAGGCTGAAATTGGTCGGGAGTGTGGCCAGCCTGTCAGGGTCACAGGTCACCGTTAATCTGCCAGAATAAGGGAGGGCAGGCGGGTGGGCAGGCAGCCGGTGTGGGCAAGGCCTGGCAGTTTCTGCTGTCTGCTGTGTGGCAGGGAGGGAGGAAAGCAGGGAGGTGGATTAGACAGAACACAGCACTCTAACAGAAGGGCAAATGCTCACACCTTGCTACCCAGTACTAGCACTCTGGCGAGGACCTCAGGGAAATGCTTGCCAGTACACCTCCAGGCGTTCTTTTTTTTTTTTTTTTTTTTTGTACTGATGTTCTTAGTTTATATTTTGATACAGGGTTTCCCTAAATCACTAAATTGCCCAGGTTGAACTTACATTTGCAATCCTCCTGCCTCAGCAACCTGCAGTGCTGGGGTTATAGGCCTGTACCTCTGGGCCTAGCCCTCTTGGGCCTTAGAGAGGAGGTCCCTCAATGTCAACATGACTGTTCCAGGAAACTTGTACCCACAAAGACAAGATTGTAAACCAATAAATAATCTCACTATTTACCTCAGGAAATTCTTGCAAACCAATTCATTTGAGCAAACAGTTTGCTTACCATGGCAGACAACTCCCTTACCTGACAGTAGTTGAACATCAGTATTTCAGGGCCTCTTTTCAGGTGTCCACCAACCATAAACTATTCTTTCTTATTTATTTATTTATTTTTTTGAGACAGGGTCTCGCTCTGTAGTCCAGGCTGGTCCTGAACTCTCTCTGGAGTCCAGGCTGGCCTTGGACTCATGGCAATCCTCCTGCTTCAGCCTGGCTTGTACTGGGATTACAGGTGTGCACCACCACACCCTGCTTATGTGGTACTGGGGAATCAAACACAGGGCCTTGTGCTTGCAAGGCATGTGCTCTTAACTGCTGTGCCATTCCTCTAGCCCCGCACCCCCAACTATTCTATCACACTCTTTGCCCAAGCTCAATCAGTCTTCTGGGGTTGGGGGGGGGGGGGGCGCGGTGGGAAACAACACAAACAAAAGCCTACCACCACTACCACCACAAACTCACTTGTCAGTCCCAATGGCACATGTCTGTAACAGCAGTATTCTGGAAACCTGAGGCAGGAGGATCACAAGCACAACAGACTGGGCAATTTAACAAGATCCTATCTTAAAAATCAAAAATAAAGGGCAATGTGGTTCAGGGCCCCATTCCTGTTAGTGGGACTTTCGCCTCTTTGCTCTTGTTTCCAAAATAAAAGCACTGGGCTGGGGTCACAGCTCATGGATTAGATCATTTGCCTAGCACAGCCTTGGATTTAATCTCCAGTACTACATAAAAATTAGCCAGGCATGGTGGTGCATGCTTATAATCCCAGCACTTGGGAAGATGAAGCAGGAGGATTGCTGTCAGTTCAAGGCCAGCTTGGGTAACAGAATGACTTCAGGACTATCAGGGACTATAGCATAAGACCCTATCTCAAAAGAATTAAAACGGGGCTAGAAGCGTAGCTCAGCAGTTAAAGTACTTTACTAACAAGTACAAGGCCCTGTGTTCAATTCCCCTGCACCACATAAACTTGGTGTGGTAGTTCTAATCTGTAATCTGAACAGCCTGGGCCATGTAGTAAGTTCAGGACCAGTCTGGACTATAGAGTAAGAACTTGTCTGAAAAATAAATAAATTAATTGTAAAATAATAAATAAATAAATAGAAGCTGTCAAAATGGCTCAGCTATTAAAGTGCTTGTCTAGCAAGTGCTGTGTCCAGCACTAAGTACCTAAGTTCAATTCCCCAGCATCACATAAACCAGGCATGGTGGTTCAGGCCTGTAATCCCAGCACTCAGGAGGCTGAGACAGGAGGATTGCCTTGAGTCCAAGGCCAGCCTGGGCTCCACAGTGAGTTCAGGACCAGCCTGGGCTACAGACCCTGTCTCAAATAATAAATAAATAAATAGGGGGCTGGAGAAATGACTCAGCAGTTAAAACACTTGTCTAGCAAACACTAAGTCAGGTGCTATTTGAGTTTGATTCCCCAGCACCACATAAACTGGGCGTGGTGGCCCATACCTTGTAATCCCAGCACTCAGGAGGCTGAGTAGCTCAGGAGGCTGAGTGGGGAGGACTGCCATGAATCCAAGGCCAGCCTGGGCTCCTTAGTGAGTTCAGGACAAGCCTGGATTACAAAGTGAGACCCTGTTTCAATAAATAAATAAATAAATAAAGCTGGATGAATGGCACACTGGCACTTCATTTGCAAGCTTTTGGCCCTGGGTTCGACTCCCCAGTACAACAGACAGCTGGGTGTGGTAGCGCACACCTGTAATCCCAGCACCCAGGAGGCTGAGGTAGGCGATTGTCCTGAGTCCAAGGCCAGCCTGGGCTACACCAGTGAATTCAGGACCATCCTGGGCTACAGAGGGAGACCCTGTCTCAAAAAAGAAAAAGAAATAAAATTAAAACAGTCAGACCTGGTGTCACAGACCTGTAATTCTAGCACTTTGGGAGGCTGAGGCAGAAGGACCACAAGTGCGATCCCGCTGTTGTGGTTACGATCTGGAGTGTCCCCCAAAAGTCTCATGTATTTTAATGGAACCATGTGATGTTGGTGGACTGGCGTCTGGTCTGGAGGGGTGGATTACAGTTAAGTTAGGATTAACGGTGTGTAGTGGCCACACCTGGATGCAGGAGGGACTGGTTACTGGGCGGAGACCTGAAAGGATACATAAGCTGCACCTGCCTTCATGGAGGACTGGGACTAGTCTCAACTAGCCTCAGCTTGTCTTCCTGTTTGTTCGGGGAAGCTGCCTCCACCTCTCTCTCTGCCATGTACTTTGATTGCCGGCCACCCCTGAATGGACTGGGAGCTAAAATAAACCTTTCCTTTCCTAAGTTTGTACGTGTTGGGTATTGAGTCACAGGAATGAAAAAGTAACTAAGACACCTGCTTAGGAGACCCTGCCTCAACAATCAGAAATAAAAATGGGCTGAAGATATAGCTCAGTGTGAGTGAAGGCCCTGAGCAGCTTGATCCCAGTACCCAAAGATAAATAAGCAAAATGAAGAATTGAGGAAGTAACAGTTGTAGAAATGTGTGTGTGTGTGTGTGTGTGTGTGTGTGTGTGTGTGTGTGTGTGTGTGTGTGTGTGTGTGTGTATTTTTTTTTTTTTGAGACAAAGTACTGCTTTGTAGTCCAGGCTAGTCCTCAAATTTCTATGTAGCCCAAGCTGGCCTCAAACTCATGGCAGTTTTCCTGCCTGTTTCTCAAGTGCTAAGATTATAGGTGTGCACCTCCATCTCCAGCACACGTGATGCTGGGGAATCAAACACAGGGCCTTGCGCTTGTTAGGCAAGTGCTCTAACCGCTGCACTGTTCCTCCAGCCTCTGTACAAATATATTTCCATAGCAAGAAATTTGGTCAGTAATTTATGGAGGTCAGCCTGCAAAGGATGGAGAGTAAGATCTGGGAGAAGAAAATGGAGGCTCCCAGGCCTCCCCCTGCACAGAGTTTAAAGCTTCCCATTCTGCGGAATAGGAAATGAGTAAAAAAGCCCAGGAGTTTTTACACGACAGAGGTGAAACTGCCTACAGAGGTGAGAGAAACCCTTACCCACTGCAATGCACAGCCTTCTGTTGTAACCCCAATCCGCTAGAGTTCAGTGCATGAGAGTCCTGGCAATTGGAAAGTTTAATGAAAACAATTTTTTTTCTTTTTTTGAGACAGGGTCTTACTCTGTAGCCCAGGCTGTTCCTGAACTCACTATGGAGCCCAGGCCAGCCTTGGACTCATGGCAATCCTCCTGCCTCAGCCTTCTGAGTGGTGGGATCACAGGTATGCGCCATGCCACCCAGCTTATGTGGTTCTGGGTACTTAGTGCTTGATTTAGCGCTTGCTAGGCAAGCCCTTTAACCATTGAGCCATTCCTTCAGCCCAAAAACAATTATTTTAAATAACTACTATTTAGTGAGTACTTGCCCTAGCTAAGCATCATGTCTGCTCTGAATGATCTCAAACGCAGCCAGTAGGGGCACTTTCTGATCAATGATTGGTTAAATCACAGTCTCAGTGATGTCAAAAGATTTGTCCTACTGGGTCTGTGAGGCTGCAGAACTGTAACTTCTTCCTTTAAGTGAGAGAGAAGTAGAATTCCAAGGCAAAATCACCAAGATTCTAAGCTAATGCTCATATTTATTGAGACAGGGTCTCACTCAGTAGTCTAGGCAGATCCTGAACTCATTGTTTTTTTGTTCATTTTTTTGGTTGTTGTTTTTTTGTTTGCCTTATTTTGAGATGGGATCTCATTTTGTAGCCCAGGCTGGTATTGAACTCACTATGCAGCCCAGGCTGGCCTTAAACTCACAGCAATCCTCCTGCCTCAGCCTCTTGAGTGCTGGGATTACAGGCCAGCACCACCACCACACGGGCTAATTTTTATGTAGTACCAGGGAATCAGATGTCAGGAGCTACTGGACTACAATGGCATGTCACCATGCCAGGTTCCTGTGTCAGGGAAGATCTTTACAACCCTAATCCTCACCCTTTGGGTATTCTTCTCCCTTGTGGAGAAATTCCCTGATTGATTAGAGTTTCAAGGCTTCATAGTTCTATTAGATTTAATTTCACAACCAGTGAATCGCATTGATTAGAATTTTATGGCACTACAGAAATATTGATTAGTCTTCCACGGTCACAGAATTCTATTACTCAGAATTTCACAACTTGAGAATCCTATTGACGTCCCAGCGGAGAGCTCTGCAGTCGCTGCTAAAACTGTCACCTTCTCGGCGAGGCCTTCCCAGATCTCCTTACTCTTTTTTTCTTTTCCCTTGGCTGTGAAAGAGAACTTTATTGGGAAGAAGGAAGAAGGGGAATTAAGGAGGATAAAGCTTCTGCTAGTTGAAAGGGGGACCCGGAAGTGTGGGTTCCCCCGTCCTTGCCTTAATTTATCTGCCAGCCACTGGCTTGATTTTTCTCCATGGGGCTTACTATCTTATGTCACTTGAAGACATCACAAATTCCTCTCTCTTTCTCCACCCCTCCACCTCTTTGAGGGGGTCTCATGATGTTCACTACATTGCCCAGGCTGGCCTTATTAAGGCCTCTGTCTCAGGCTCCCAAGTAGCTGGGACTAGACGTACATATACCCAGTGGGCTCCTATTAGGATGTAAGAAGCTATACTAGGCAGGGATCTCTAGCTGTTGTATTTACTGCCATACCCTCAGGGCCTAGGCATATATGTAAAATCTGTATACATATGTGTTTGTGTATGTTACTGAAGATTGAATTCAGGGCTTTCACACTGAGTTACAACCCTACTCAGCCGTTTATAATTGTAAGACAGGGTCTTGGGCTGGGAACATAGAAGTGATTAAAGCATTTGCATAGCATGTGCAAGGCCCTGGGTTCAATTCCCCAGCACCACATGATAGCCAGGCATCATAGTGCCCTCATATAACCTCAGTGCTCAGAAGGCGGAGGCAGGAGAATTGCCATGAGTAAAGCCAGCCTGCACTACATAGTGAATTTAGGATCAGCCTGGACAGTGAGACTCTGTCAAAAAAAAAAAAAAGAGGGGTTGGAGGAACAGCAAAGTGGTTAAAGCACTTGCCTTGCAAGCCCAAGGCTCTTACTTTGATTCCCCAGCACCACATAAAGCTGGGCATGGTGGTACACGCCTATAATCCCAGCACTCCGAAGGCTGAGGCAGGAGGATTATCCTGAGTTCAAGGCCAGCCTGGGCTACACCACTGAGTTCAGGACCAGCCTGGGCTACCAAGCAAGACCCTGTCTCATAAAAAGATAAAATACTTAAAAAAGAAAAAGAAAATAAACAAAAAAGAAAACAAAAGAGGGGCTAGAGGAACGCATAGCAGTTAAAGCCTTGAAGTTCCTATGTAGCCCAGGCTAACCTCGAACTCACAACAATCCTCCTTCCTGCCTCACCCTTCCATGTGCTGGGATCACAGGCATGTGCCACCACATCCAACTTTATGTGCTGTGGGGGGATCGAGTTCAGGTGGGGACATGTGCTTACTAGGCAAAGGTTTTAACTGCCTCGGGTACAGAGTGACAGCCTGCCTCAAAAAAAAAAAAAAAGAAAGAAAGAAAGAAGAAAGGAAAAGAATAGGGCCTCACTAAATTGCTAAATTGCCCAGGATAGAATGGGCTTAAATTTGTGATCATCCTTTTCAGGCTTCATGTTTCAGGCTCTGATATTCATATTCAGAGTGCTTGGATAAAGGTATATGACACCATACGTGGATATAATA
>PVKB01002820.1:0-229874 GCA_004027205.1 Ctenodactylus gundi
AAAAAAAAAAAAAAAAACCTGACACAGAACAAATATACCCAAGTTTGGTTGGGCTATGACCACGAAATATCATAAACTGAGTAGCTTATGAGCAACAGAAATTTCTCACAGTTCTACAGGCTGAGAAGACAAAGATCAAGCTCCATCAGGCTTAGTGTCAAGTCAGGGCTCATTTTCAGTTCATTCTCAATGTCTTCTCACTGGGTCCTCAAATGGTATCAAGGCAAATGAGCTCTCTGGGTCCTTTCTGATAAGGGTACTAATTGTTAGGAATTGTTACGCTCATGTGACTTAATGATTTCCTTAAAGGTCCCACCTCCAAAACCCATCATATTACAGAACCTATTTCAACATAAGAATTTGGGAGGTGTGGGGAGGAGACCATAGCAATGCCCAAATTGCATAATTAGTGTTAATATGAAGAAAAATCTCTCGAGGTGTTCCACAGTCTCTGCTCTTACTTTTAGATAGATTGTAATTTACTTAGTTGCATACATAAAAACCTAGAAGGGAAGGTGAATAAGGGACACCCTGATAATACAGGAAACTTTTTAGTACCAATACTGTAAGAAGATAGAGTTTGATATCAAACATATGTCAAGGCCACTGCCCATGTGTCTGCCTGTCTAGCACACACTTTCAGGCTGGATGCCTCATCTCCATGGCCATATGCTGAATTTAGCTTGCCTAAGACATACTTTTCCAGATAGATCCTGCACCTGGTGAGTAGTCACATTAAGAGAGAACTTTACCTAAGCTATTTCAACAGATGTATAAGGACACATCCAACAGTCAGGAATAAGATTCCATCCCTCAGGTTAGATACAGAGGCTAAACACAGTGATAACAGCTCAGGTGGCTCCAGCTTTAGTGGCTTGTTCAAAAAGTAAAACCCAAGGCACCTAGCTGTCCTCAAATTACCAAGCAGGATGCATACCTCAACAGCCCAGACTGCGTCCAGGGATAGGCCTTCTGCTTATGGAACAGAGAAAAGGATATAAGACTCCAACAATCTGGAAGTGAAATACCAAACAGCTGAAATTGAAGGATAAAAAAATGTGGAAATAATGCCATAATAGACGGTTTGTTTGAGAACAATTCATGTTGGAAAGTTCTGAGGCTAGGTCTGGTGGCACTGTAATCCCAGCACGACAGGAAATTTAGGCAGGAGGATCGCAAATTTGAGTCCTGTCTGCACAACTTAGCAAATTAGTGAGACTCTGTCTCATTAGCAAAAACAAAACAAAACAAACAAACAAACAAACAAAAACTAGCTATGGATTCGATTCAGCATGAAAGCCTTAAGCATGTCCAATATGAATAAATAAAATTCTGAAATAGATCCAAATTGAAATGAATTACCTTGGTCCAGAGCTTTAGGAAAACCTCAGTAGATAATAACATAAGGTGTATCATAAATGAGACTTCCAGATAGGAACCAAGAGAGCATTCTTGGTGGAAAGACAATTCTGACAAGGCCAGAAGAATACAAGAGACCTGCTTTACCAGCTTGGAAAATATCTTCTGGTTATTAGGACCTTCAATAACAGATAAGAAAATGCAAATTAATGTATCTTCGTTGCATTATGGCTTGGATCTGGAATATTCCCCCAAAGTCTCAGGGATTCAGATGTTGTGGATTATCTATGATTTAAATATGTTCTATGTGCTGTTAGGAGGTAGGACCTGGTTGGGAGGTTCAGATTACTGAGGGTGTGGTGCGTGACTATGGGTGTGGCATGGAAGGGTACACTCCCGCACTGGCGTCTCCCCAAGCCCTGATCCTTCCTCTTGCAATGCTGTGAGCAGCTATTCTATGCCAGTCTCTTCTCAGAATTGCCAGCTGCCCAGGAATGAACTGAGAGCTCCCGAAACTGTGAATTATAATAAAATAAACCTTTACTCTCTGAAGGTATAGGTGTCAGGTATTGTGTCCCAGCAGCAAAGAGTTTCTGAGACAAGTGTTATAATGTGAATGTTTACGTCTCCCCAAAATCTACATGTTCAAACTTTCTCCCTAATTTGATAGTGTAGGAGTCAAGGCCTTTGAGGAATGAACAGGTCGTAAGGATTGCACCCATGGGAACTCGTATGCCACCTTCTGCTGTGTGAGGATGAGCAGGAAGCACCATCGTGATCTATGAGAATTCAAGAGAAACTCAATTGTCTACTCCCTTGATGTTGGACTTCTCAACATCCAGATCTGTAGATAATAGATTTCTATTGCTTATAAACTACCAAGTCTAAGATTATTTTTTTTTTTTGTTACAGCAACCTAAATGGAGCAAGACATTCACTTGAAATTAGAAGTCCCTGAGCTTGTAGAAATTATCTCTCAGAAGATTTTCTGCATTTAATTTGCTTTTACAAAAGACACACAAATTTATTACATTGGCTTAAATTCATAATGTTATTTTTATTCATTAAAATTTCCAGAAAACTCCAGTGGTTGTTAGATGTATATTTCAGATCCTTGGACTTCTCTTTGTCAAGCTTAATGCCACTTGGAATTGAGGAACACTATTTTGCCATCATGCTTTTGCATGGGCAAGAGGATTTAAGTACCTTCTGAGAAAAAAAGCTTTAAATCACCAAAAACTAAAGATATTCCAAAATAAGTCTCATTAGAAATGATTTTAGTTAGTAGGACTACTGGACAGCAGAGTTGCCAAACGTTTGTTTCTATGAGCAATAAGTTATAAAAACTGACATCAGATATTTAGCCAATCACTGATGTACAGAAAAGGATCTGTCACAGACTCTTTAGAAAACAAAGAAATATGGGTACAGAGGGCCTCATTCTAAACTATTATGGAACTACATCAATTGGACTAGTGAAGATACCATTCATATGAAATTTTTTCTGTTGCTTCAGGAAAGGGTAAAAATGAAAGACACTAGAGACATGCTGCTGTCAAAAAAAAAAAAAAACAGTACTAGTGGAGAAACAATCCTTTCATGTCCTCAGCAAGCATTTATTAAGTACCACTGTTAGGTTTTGGTGATACAAAGAAAAATAAACTATTTTCTGTCCTCAAATAACTCATGGCTTACAGCAGAAGACAATCACTTCTATCATGTTACAGAGGCTATAACAGAGGTAATCAATAAGGCATGGAGAAAGCAAGAAGAAGGAAGGAAGGTCAGTGTTTCAGTTACCTGCTCATTGCTGAGGCATAATACCCAACATCCACAACTCAAGGGGAAAGATTTACATTAGCTCACAGTTTCAGGAAGTATCAGTCCATTCATGAGTGGGATGGGTCTGCAGAGAACAACTTATCATGACATATATAGCATGGGGAAGGATCAGGGGTGCAGGAAGATACGCAGACAAGAGTAGATCTCCTCCCAGGACACGCGATCCACCACATGCCAAGAAATCTACCACACCATCCCAGGTCCCACCTCCCAATACCACGTGAAATCCACAGATGATCCACAGTATGCAGATCCATGAGACTTTGGGGGAAACATTCCAGACCCAAACCGTAACAGTTAGAGAGGGGATAAGGGAAAGACTTACAGAAGATGCCTGTGGACTACCTCCCAAAGGATGAACAGGCAACTGTCCTGTGAACAGGGAATAGGAAGAGCCCAAAGTACAGCAGAGCATAAATGCACAGCCGGACATAACCTCTTCATAAGCTCTTTTCACAGCAGAACTTTTTCGATCTCAAGAAAACTTGCTTTTCTTAATATTTTGAGGAAAGTAAGGGAAGTGTCATGTAACTGATACCCAAAGCAATCTGACCATGGTGGACTCTCTTCTATCTGTGCCGCCAGCCTAGCATCCCTAATGAAATCTTTGGCAGAACTGTATGAATGAGATCATCACCATTAGAATAACAGCTTTTTAAAGCTCTGGTCTTCACAAAGAAAATATTCATCTCAAAGGTCACACAATCAGGGTGGGGATATAGCTCAAGGTATGAGTATTCAGGGAAACAGAGATGAAAAACAAGATAGCTGACCCTAAAAGAAAGAGGAGAAACCCCACAAAGTTAATTTTTCAAAATCAGAATAAATGGAAAAATTAAATCAAACATACTTTTTACACCAACTGAAAACAAACTGAAATTGTCTATTTGTTGAAGGAGTGAAAGAAAAAAGAAAAGGGAGCTTTGAGGTGAAATGAGTAATTTCAGGAAACAGTTATCAGTCCAGTGGCTAGAGGAAACAAAGAGAAACTTGGAGCTAACAGGCTTTAGGAACTCGAAGAAGAGTTCATGGCCTTTCAGAGGAGATGCTTCCCCCAGGGTGTTGCTCCCTCAGAAAGGGTGAAATGTCACTGATTCTACGAGTTCTAGAGAAGACGGTGTCCATAACCACTGTCCTGGCTGGGGTGACATGTTGTTTCCAGAGTGACACAGATGGAAATAGGAAATCAACAAGAGGAAAGGGTTCCCTTTCCCCTTGTCCTGGTCCTAAATTCCAGTGTTGGAGATCAGAAGCAGCACATACTATTTCACTTTGCCTCCATAACTTTGCAGAGGCAAAAATATTTTTTGGCTAAAAACCCAACAGCATAGGAAATAAAAGCAAACATAGACAAATGGCATTACATCAAGCTAAAAGCTTTTATACAGCACATTGAAGCAGAGACAACTTACAGAATAGTAGAAAATATCTGCTAAGTGTACATCTGACAAAAGGTTAATATCTCTAAGATATAAGGAATTCTAAAAACTCAGTAGCAAAAATACAAATAACCCAATTAAAAAACGAACAATAGAACAAAATAGACTCTTCTTAAAGAATACATACAATTGACCAACAGATATATATTTTAAAATGTTTAGCATCACCGATCATCAGAAAATGGCAAGTCAAAGTCCAAATGAGATATCACCTCGGTAAGAATGGCTATTATCAAAAAATCGAAATATAATAAGTGCTAGTAAGGATGTGGAGAAAGGGGAATCCTTGTGTGCTATTGGTGGAAATGTGAATTAGCTTATCCACTATGGTGGAAAGTATGGAGGTTTGTCAAAAATTCAAAATGGGACCTTAGGATATAGCTCACTGGTAGTGTACTTGCCTAGCATTTATGAAACTCTAGCATGCGCGCGTGCACACCCACACACACACACACACACACACCTCCACACACACACCAAAATGAAACTACCAAATGATCCAGAAACTCCACTGCACAGTACATTCCCACAAGAAATGAAGTCACTTTGTTTAGGAGACTGGGATTCCTGTGTTTATTGCAGCCCTTTTCACAATCGCTGAGATGTGGGCTCACCCTATGTGGCCATCAACTGATGAATGGTTAAAAGGAATGTAGACATAAGGACCATGCAACTATGAAAAAAATGAGTGAACCCTTATAATTTTTGCCAATGTGGAAACGAGATTATATTATGTGAAATAAGTTGGGAACAGAAAGGGAAGTGCCACATGCTTTCATTAATACATGGTGTCTTAAAATTTGAGAGAATGGTCCTTACTCGGAACTAGGGAATGGAGTAGGAAGGGAGGGATGGGGAGACATTGGCTAGCGGGGATTAAGTCATAGTTAGATGGCAGCAAGACGTTCTGGTGTGTTACTGTACAGTAAAGTAACCATAGTAATAAAAATGTACTGTAGTTTTTCAAAAGGCTAGAAGACATTTGAATGTTTCACCATAAAGAGATATTTGAGGAGGTATTTAGCCTGACTTAAACATGTTACAATGTACACCACTATCAAAACATCACATGGTATCCCACAACTATGTATAATTTTTGGTTTTATGTATTAATTAAAAATAAAATTTAAAAGTGCCACTTTTGACTTCAAATTGAGAGAGAGCCTCAGGTGAGCAGCACAGAAAGGGAAGAGCTTGCTCTGAAAATTCCCCCTCTACCTTAACAGCCAGATGCTTCAGGAGACATTGAATTATTGTGAACCTCTTCCTTATCAACCTTATCAACAGAAAAAAATATTACAGAAGACTAGATTGACACCATACCCACTGTATAGACAAACTGTCCCAAGCTGTTGTTTTATTATTTTTTTTTGTCATTCATCTTCCCTAAAAATCACTTACTCTTCCCCTAAAAGTGCCTACAACCTTCTTATGAAGAGGACAGATAAGTTCCTAACTCTCCCTGAGTTACTGTTTATTTGCTTTCGTTCTTACATGCCCCTTTACAAGTAATACATTTATAAATCTTTTCTCCTGTCAATTGATTATTAGTTCATTTCAGACGACTCACTATAGAACCTTCACAGGGCAGTGGGGAAGTTCACTTTAACCCTATATCAGATAATAGAAAACAGCTTCTATCAACCCAAATCAAAAAGGGAAGAAGTCATTTTGTATAAAGATAAAAGTTTCTATTCTAAGTCATTTTTTACCTCGTGGTCAAACAGCTTCCCCTGGAAACAGGGTTTCTTTCATTTTGCTCAACAAAACATCTGGAAAGAAAATTTAAAACAGGAATCACCACCTATGTGTGCACCATCTTGGACAGGGTTTAATTTATTGTAGTCCATGTGAGCTCACTGGGAGCTGAGCTCTGAGCTCAAAGTCATATGAAGTCCTGACTTTCTATGTTCATGTACTGTCAATCCAGCAGTTTGAGAACCTACATGAAATATCATGTCAAAACTCTGATGCAATGTTAAAAATGACAAAAAGCAATGAATAAAGTAAGCACAAATACATCTGATTAAAAGTTAAAGCTACAGGACTTCGTGAACTGAGGACACTGTCATTCATTATCAGAATGTATAAGCTATACCCAGGCACTATTGGCTTATAGCCATGCTGCAAAACAGGTAATTCAAGAATGTCAGGATCTAAAGTAACCTTAAGTATTATCCATTGCAAGTATCACAGATTTACCTTGGATCAAATGTGTGGCCTCTAGTCTTCTTTCAAAAATGTAATTTGATAGCACATTTAAGAATCAGCATGTTTTACATGAAGATGATTATTCCTGGCTTCTCTTAAAAATGATATTTCTTAACATAGGACCCACATTCCTTCATGAAATCTATCTCTTGGTGCCGAATAAAAATTGTACTCTTTAGAAGGACTACGGACAGGCACCACTGCTCTGTATTTTGGGTCCAGAGTAGAGGTTATTTATCATGACTCTAGCGATTTTACTTGAAGAAAAAGTGAATGTGGCCTCTTCTCCCTCTGATATTTTTGGCCTGTCCTGTGTAGGCATCTCTGAGTGTAAGATGTAGTCTGACAGCCCCATCTTCACGCTTGATTTCTCATCTAATATCTCCAATCTGTGCTTGCCGTGGGACTTTCACCCTCCTTGAAGTGGCCAATACCATCTCTATAGTCATTTTTTGAACAGTAGAAGCTCTTGATTTTGAACTGATATGTATATTCCTATAATTTCCACCTGTTCTATTGCTATTTCCTAAGGAAAATTAACAAATAAACACTGAAATCAAGTTTGAAAAGGACTTAACCCAATGACTGGGTGCTCAACACACAGGAGTTTCTTTTCTTGCATTCTGTTTTCTTTTTTCATTTAAAAGTTTTTCAATATATATTTGTTGAGTGTTTACCATGTGCAAGGCACTCTACTGGAAGTTAAAGATAAAAAAGAAGAATAAACACAATCCTTAAACCCCAGCAACTTCATCTCAGTAAAGCAGAAAACGGTTAAGATGCGTTCAGTTATAACACTGTGCCAAAAATATGTACAGGGCTCCCAAACTAGGGTGGCATGTTCTCGTTCATTTAAAAAACTTATTTAGTTATATTTTTTGTGGGGAAGCAGGGGAGCCCAGTTGGAAAATTATTTTAGTACCTAAGTGCTGGCATGTACTTTGGGAGCAGAATCACACTGCACATGGTTCATTATGGATATATAATAACTTTAGCTTTATGTTAGGGGATTAAGATTTGGTGTCCTGGTATTGAATTTGGACAGAACTCCTCATGGGGAAAAGCGATGGAGCGATTCTCTGGCTTTAACCTATGACCTGTTAACCACTAAAGATAAAGACACATCGTATTTCTCTATCCTCTTCTGCTAACCAGGCACAGGATGCTCATCCTGTCCCCTTATTCTTATTGCACGGGACCAGGTGCCTCTCAGCAGCTGGAGGGCTGCTAGAATGTTGCCAAGAGTGAGAAGAGCCACTAGTCCACATCTTACACAGGCAAGAAATCCCCTAAAATGTAAAGAAGTTTCAGAAAAACTACAATGTTCATGACCTAATAATGGAGAATTCCCAGACCCTAGCTCCGCCTAGCAAAGCCATTAAAGCTTGTTGCTTCCCCTTGTTAATGGGCCCCTGTGAATTCCCCATCACAACTGGGCTTTCTTCAGATCTTTCTCTCAAGTCTCCTCCTCTTTTCTCTTTCTTCTTAATAAAAGCTTTTGCCTGTGCATTCCTGCTGCTGCCTCAGTTTTAATTTGCATCACCACAAGGCAAATTTCCAGGTCTGTCCTATAATTGTTTGGAGTATGCTTTTAATATACTTTCATTTTGATATCTTGTTAGAAATGGGCTAAACTCTGCAATAGTAGTAAGCATCATGACCTGTAGGAATAGAGAGAAGGGGAAAATGGCTCTTGGGCCATTTTTGATTTTAGATGTTTACAAGTAAGGGTGGAGAGGCACCAGAGCAGGCAGCTGGGAAGAGGGCCCTCTCCCAGAACTTGGGGACTACAGTGGACACCGAGCTTAGAATTTCCTCCTGGCTCCTCTCACCCCACCTGGCCCTGTTTCCTCTCAGCAGAACTTGGAGGGTGACTTCAGTATAGAGTGGTTCCTGCAGCCAGATAACATTCAAGGGCAGGTAACTGATCTGGTGGGCGGAAAGAGCACTGCGACAAGTAAGCGTGGGATGGGAGAGTTTTTTAAATTTCCATCTATGTCATTCAGAGAGGGCCTCTGCTCCATTCTGCTGAAGGGAAAGAGGAAGTTTCTTCCTTTACTTTGCCCCAATGGTCCTCGTTAAAAAACCTGGCAAAGGATACCAGAGAACACAGGAACTCTATGAGGAATGACACTAGGCAGATGAGTTTCGACCTCACAAAAGGAGACCTGAGGCCAGGCCACACGTCATGGCTCCCAACTGTCAGAGGCTGTTTTGGCCCGGCCACAATGCTGACCACTGTAAGCCAAAGCACGTTGGCACGATGGCGGCACTTCACCATTAACGGCAGAATCAAACACTGAGCAGGTGGACCGAGTGTCTGCATGAACCCTTCCCACCTCCCAGCCTGCACATTTCCAGCCTTGATAGCTAAGCCATATAAAATAGGTAAGCCCTTGCACTTAAAATGGAAGGTCACAGACTTGCCTAGTCCTGACTATTTCATTCTGTCTTTAGGGTGGCTAAATTATTTAAGCTTTACATCTGAAGCATTATGAGAAATGTTTCTCAGGTCCTTTTTGGCATGTTTATTTCAAGGTCAAAACTAAACTGTAAATTAGAGTCATGCTCACAAATCTAACATAATTCTTGGCCATCTCTAAATAAAAACATAAGATCTGGAACAAGGAATGTGAATAGTCACTTCAACTACACCCTCTTCAAACTCCTCAAGGAATTGTATGTTCAGTTCAAGTGCTACACTTGAAGAGCAGTTTAAATTGTTTTCCTTTATATCTCTCATTTACCTAAGTAAGACATGTGATTAATCAAACTGAAATATACTACTACATAAAATAGTAAATTCTCACAAATCATGTTATGTAAAAGAAAACAAATTTTTCTTTGTCTTTTTCCTGGGTGGCAGAACTTTCACATATTACAGAAATGAAAGCTCCAGCATATACAAATTTATGCACTGGGCCATTTTGTGAAGCATTATCTTCTCAACTGCTAAAACTTTTAATACATGTGCACATTTCTATAACTGATGCATAGTATTCTTTTATATAATTAATTTTATTCTGCCTATTTCTTCACTCAAGGTTGTTTTTAAGACCTGAAAAATTATCTATGCATCTGACCCATTAGTTCAATGATGGTCTTTTATTATATAACAACACAACAATTCATTGGTTGATTCTCATGGTGTGAAGACTACTTACTAGCAAAGAGTTGGAAATAAAAAGTGTGTCTGCAAATGGATAAATTACTGAATAAATAATGATATATATACATGTATATGTATGCATATCAGAACATTTATAGCTATTATAAGAAATAAGAGGAAAGCACTAACTTGGAAGATAATAAATTGCTAAGCATGTTGAACAATCTTGTTTTCATATAAAGGGCATACATCAGGCATGCACATGTGAATTCACATAAGCATGGAGAAGCAAGCCAATGAGTCCAACAGAAAGCCAATGAACATCTTAACACTGGTTTACAACTTGGATTGGGAAGGATGAGACCACAAATTTTTGCTTTATATTCTTCTCTATGGACTTAAACCTTATTTTTGGATTAAAACAGCAACAATTAGCAATTATTAAAGAATAAAAGGCCGTGTAATTTTTGTTTCAGATCATCTTCCAAAATGCAGCCTTCAGAGTCTCAAAATCTAAGCTAAGTCCTCATTTTTGTGCCAACTAAACTAATTCATACCAAAATGTGAATGACTAGTGTCATCTTGACTGTTATTCTTCTCAAGGACTCTTGACTTTTTTAAAGGGTTATGGTAGGACAATTGAGATTGTAGCTTTAGAGAAAGAAGTCTTCCTAACAGCCCTCACTACTGGACTGGGGATAAACTACCTACTGCTATTACAAGTGGCCAGCTCCGCCAGGGAAGAGGTCCCCACACAGCTCCCTGTGACGACAAGTGCAGTAAGCCCCTCTGCATTTCACGCTGAGAAACTGAAGAAGTGTTTCACAGGTGCATCATCCGGCTGCAGCTGAATTATCAAGCAGTGTCTAAAAGGATCTATTTTATTTTCTGAACAGCAAGGATGAGGACAGCATTTTTTCTCCGTGTAGACTGGCCACCTGGATTTATTCTGCAATGACACAATGGCTTGGACCAGCCTCAACAACCCACGTCTGTTTATTAACAACGCTGACAGAATCGCCTAAGCGGAGGCTTTTCTCCCGCCAGTGCCCCCTGGAGCCCTGGTTCCTGCTTCTAATAGACGCAAAGGTCCCACTCACGTGTGGAACCACTTGCCCACCCACACGCCTAAGCACCGCTCCCGGGAATGTCCCTGTGCCGGTTCTCTGTGGTCTCACTGGGAGAAGCACGTGAAGACAATTCCATCCACATTTCAGAGCAAAATATCTTTAAAACTTCCACATCCTTAAAATATTCTAAGATTTTAGACACTTACTAACTTGGGATCTATACTCTATCTAGGGAGAGTTTCTTATATAAACAGTAATAATAATTCTTAGGAAATATCACTGGTGCAGTACTCCGAATATTGACTCAGCAGAAATGAATGAACAGCACACTTGTAGATGTTGTTAGGCACACATCATCTGGAGGAGGATAAGGAGTCTCCACAGTCCCTGCCTAGTACACCTTTGTTTCGTGATGGCAAAATGACAAGCAAACAGCAAGTGATGTTGTGCCCACATCGCGAGACTCTAGGGAAGACCCCAGGAGCCGACACCTATGAGTCTTTATTGCAAGCTCCAACCCGGGCTCTCCCACTCCAGCGCAGTGGAGACAAAGGGAGAAGCCCCGCGCACAATCCGCACTCCATTTTTATAGGCAAAACCTACAAGATGGTAACAGAAACCATTCAAGTTATTTATCACAAAACTGAATATCACACAGCGAGGGTCTGGTGGAAAGACTCTGTCAGTTAAAGTTGACTGACTATTTGTTTTGCAAGAAACTGCATATCTGGTGATGTTTTCCAGAACCCAGGGACTCAGATTTAGCCTTGAGCGACATACCTTTTCCCAATTCATAATTGTTAAACAGCTGCCTAGCTTCGGGGAAACTGAAGCCCAGATCTTTCCAGGAACCTGAGACTTTAGGCCTGCAACTTGAAAGAGGAGTTTAAGGCCTGTCATGGAGTCTCCTTGGCTTGGGTCTTTCAGTGGATATCAGACTTGGGGCTTCAGGAAAGATAACCTTGCTACTGCAACATCGCCCCTGAGGACAGGTTTCAGCCACAGCCTCTTCCAATCCCTCAAAGACTTTTGCAGCCATCTTTTTGTTCGTTAGATGTGAACAGAGGTTTCCTAATTTTCCTTTCACTGATCTTGATTTTTGTATCCCCTTGACGCATACTGAGATCTCTGACACCTACGAATGTGGCGGACCCATGAGGATGAGCACGTTCCTAATCTCTATTGAATTGTGTTTGTTTTTTCCTATTTGAGGACTCAGCTGCCCTGGACTCATCCCAGTCCATGCCCTAGGCCACTCCATTACCCAACCCAAAATCTCCTCTCCTCTTAAAAAACACAAAGGCTACAAATCAGAAGAAAGACATTTTGACACTAAAATTAAAAGTGACTTATTTTGTTCCCTCTTGCAAGTCAAATTCTAGGAATTATTTAATTAGCTCACTTCCCAGCATATGAGAAGGATGCGGCTGCAGAGACTGGCTCCTTCTCCGGAGCTTTCTATGTTTTTGTTTTTTTAACCCTTAATCCTCAAAATATTGGAGTTTTAGGTCTTCAGTCAATAAAGAAGTACCTTAAGCTGGTTATAAAAAAAAAAAAAAAAGAGATGGAGCCTCAAGAGAAGGATGTAGGTTATTAGCCAACACCCAACATTCATGTATTTTTTAGTCATACAAACAGGTCTCACTAAAAAATGATTACAATTCTGTACGGCAGCTCTGTCCAACAGAAACAGTACAAGCTTCTGGGAGGCTGAAACAGGAAAATAACAAGTTTGAGCCCTGCCTGGGAAACTTAGCGAGGTCCTCTCCAAAAGAAAAATAAAAGGGGCTAGAAATGTAGCTCTATGCAAAGGCCCTAGATTTGATTCCAGTACAGCAAAATCAATAAATGAAATTTAAATAAATATATATTATGTTAAAAATTAAATGTACATATCTAGATATATTACAAGCTACATAAGACTTTAGTCTTTTCAGTAATCACACTAAGTAAAAAGAAGTCCAAGGCATTAATTTGAATAATTGAATTTCCACATTGCTGTCGCTTCTATTTAATCTAGTTTGAAACTTGACTTAACCTTCATAAATGGGGAAGAAAGACGAAAACAGGAAATGCTAATGCAGGCGGGGCGAAGCTGGAGCAGACAGGAAGCAGCCCCGGGGGCTGACAGTCCTCAGCCCGCCTGGTGGCTCTTTTCATCCCGTCTGAGAGTTCAGTAAGGAAGGAGAGAGGGCACTTGTAGCTAGCTGTGCGTTCACAGAACTGTTACTGCACGGGCCTTTAGTAAAGCTTTAGGAAAACTGTCAGTAAAACTTTGCACGATATTCCGAAGAAAATTTGCCCTGGGGATGTGATGTCATAATTGAACTTGAGTCTTGCTGTACATTTAAACACTGTCTCAGGAATATTCACATTTAGATAATAATTCTGTCTACAGACTAGACGACTTAATGAAATTCAAGAAATTTAATGAGCTTATAAATAGATGAGTTAACTTTTTTGAAGGCAAATTTTCCTGCCTCCTGGCTTGCCCCAGTCAGGGCTATACAGGTCAGAACACGGGGCCCATATGTTTAACTTAGAAAAAAAAAAACGTAATGAAAGGGCATAGAGAAGGAAATGGGTTGTGTATTAGGCTCAGATGATAATGGTGTCAATGGACAATTCTTTTTTTTTTTTTTTTTTTGAGACAGAATCTCATTCTGTAGTCCAAGCTGGTTCTGAACTCACTGTGTATCCCAGGCTGTCCTGGAACTCACGGCAATCCTACTGCCTCAGCCTACCAAGTGCAAGGATTGCAGGTGTGTGCCACCATGCTTGGCTTATGTGGTGCTGGGGAATTGAACTCAGGGTCTTGTGCTTGGTTAGGCAAGCTTTTTTTTTTTTTTTAAACAGCAGAGCTATACCCCCAGCCCTCAACAAATTTTTAATAAATTGAGTTTAAAGATGCAATTGGTTTTTAATAGTAAATGTGAATTGACAGCCTTTGGAAAGGTGTTCCGCTGGACATGGCAGGTGACTGTTTTTTGTAAGGCAGTTTGAGCAGAAAAAATGGCACAGTGCAAGAAGATGGATTAACTTCTGGTTGCTTTCCTTGCATGGACTAAAGCCAAGAGGACTTCCTTATCACACTGGCTCAGATTGGCTGGATCTTTTTGGACTGTTGCTAGGAATCTCTTGTTTGGAAACAGTCCCATTTCAAAATTCTGTTTAAGTATGTGGCACCTAGCAAGAGCGACCCCATTCTGGCTCGGTCTGTTCTATTGGTGCTACCGTGGAAGTTTAATTCAGAACAATGGACTCCCAAATGTTTTATTTAACAATCGTGGTCATGGTAGGCAAATATCAATGGGCACTCATGAATTTTCTGGAGATCTGGGTAGACATCTGTTGTGGCTTGTATCTGGAGTGTCCCCCAAAACCCTCATGAATCTGTGGATACTGCGTATTCTGGGGAGGTGGGACCTGACTGGAAGGGGCAGATGCTTAGATTTGACCTGGAAGGGTGTGTGCTGGTTCCACCCTTCTTCCTTGGAGACTTGGCTCTGTTCTGCCTTGCTTTGAGGATCTGTCTCCAGAGCATTGGCTGTAGCTCTGGCTCTGGCCCACGACTAGCTCCAGCCCTGCCGTGTGTGTGAATCCACCATTTTTCGGCCACCCACCCATGAGTAGACTGTGATTTTCTGAAACTGTGAGCTAAAATAAATCTTTTCTCCCTAAGGTTGTATATTCTGGGTACTAAGTCACAGTGAAGAAATGGTGATTGAAACAACATCTGTCCCTGGGAAAAAGAGAGGTAGGCCATTATTATTAGAAAAAAAAAAAAACAATGTTCCAAATCGCTGCTTTTGCATTGCCCTTATTTTCCTGCTCTGCTACCCGGAGCTGAGACACAGGAAGTTCCTTGAGAACTACAGACACAGTGGAAACTGACGGGAGTTATTAGAGCTTGTGGAGTATTTTGAAATTAAGTAGTGTGATACTTCTAGTTTTGGAGTGGGGGTTCTGTTTGGGAGTTTTGATAAAGACTTCACTGAATCCAGAGATTGCTTCGAATAATGTGAATATTTCAACAATGTTAATTTTTGTATCTATCAACAGGGAATCTTGCCATGTATTTCTATCTTCCATTTGTTTCATCAATGTGTCATAGTTTTAAGTGTGCAGCTCTTTAATTTGGTTAAATTTATTCCTATATAGCTTCTTTTTAATGCGGATATAAATGGAACTGTTTTCTCAAATTCCTTTTCAGGTCATTTTTTTTATTAGTGTAGAGATAAGCAACTAACTTTTGTGTTTATACGCAGCAATTTTATTGTATTTAACGGGTTTTTTGTTGATCAGTGTTTTTAGGGTTTTCTATGTAACCTGCAGGCAGAAACATTTTTACCTCAGTAGAAAGACCAAAGTAATTTCTACTCCTCCAGACCTTTAATAGTGACAACAAAGAAGCGCTAGTACCAGCTGACAATTATGGAGACTGCATTATACAACAGACACTGTGACAAGCACTTCATGGAGATCCCTGAACCAAATCCTCACCATCACCATTATGGTAGACTCTGTCACTATTATTATTTGGGAGATAAGGCTCATCAAGGATGTCCCATCAGGAAGTGCCAGAGCTGGAATATGTAGGAGTGCTGTGCCAGAGGAACACATCCTCGGGGTAGGAATCCCAGTCCTGCCTTGTTCCTGAGGGGTGCCCAAGAGATCTTACACCAAAGTGCAGAGTGGATGGAGGGCTGCTGGGAAGATGCAGCTGAGCATCCTACACTCCTTTCACCTGATTTCTAAAGTCCCCACCCTCCTTGGGGCAGGGGAAAGCTCAAAGGGAGTAACAAACTACAAAAAATTCTTTTGTTTTTATAAAATATTATTTTCTGGCCAGTAATCATATAATATCAACTCTTTGAAGGAAAAGGTTATAATTTTATTTTTTAATAGGTCAGTAACTGTTTCTTGGACACTTACATAGCTGGATACTTCATCACTGAAAACTTCAGAGATTTTTAGAAAAAATTTTCATTCATACATTACATTGTATATGCTATTCCCTTATGAAATCTGCAAATGCTATAGAATACATTGTCTTTTTCCAAAACCGTCATATTGAAGACTTAACTTCCTGTGATGGGTAATTCTATACACCAATTGGTGCCCAGACTAAAAATTATTTCCATGTGTCTGTGAGGATATTTTTCCATAATCATGTCAGCCAATTCTTCATATTAAATATAATCTCCTATTGAGTCTGACTCTCTGGAGAACACTGGCATGCTACTTTTAAGACTGTACTAGAAATAGGGCCTTTAGGTGAGTGACAATTTTAAGGGAGTTAATAGGAGTACAGCCCTGATTTAATAGAGTTGTGCCTTAAAAAAGAAAAAGACCCTAGATCTCTTGGTCTCCTTCTCTTCCTCCTTTGTTCTTTCTCTTTCTCTCTCTCTCCTTTCTCTCTTTTCTTCCCTCCTGGTCTCATCTTCTCCCTGCCTATCCTGTGAAGACACAAGGAAAAGCCAACTGTGCATAAGCCAGAGTCCTCACCAGGAACTGAATTAGATGGTACTTTGATCTGGGACTTCTCAGCCTCTAGAACTGTGAAATCAATGTGTGCGTTTAAAGCACCCAGTCTCTGCTATTTTCTTATGACATCCCAACCATGATCCCTAAGTCAAACTCAATCTAACTGCACTAAGACTATAAAGGGAATTACAATTTATTTATATAGTAATAAATTGGCAAATGAAATAGTAAAATAAATATAGATTAAAAATATGCCAATATTTTTAGTAAAATTCCAATTAAATACAGATTAAAACTAAGACTGTATTTATCTATTTGCACACATGTTGAACAAATTTTCTGAGTGGATAGAACATTATCAGTTATCAACTGCTACTGGACATCCCATATTAAGAGAAAATTCCCAAGAGGTGCTCAGGTCTTTGCAGGCAATTCCTTTCAAAGTCAACAACAGAGATTTCCTCTTACATCAAATCCATGTCACACCTAAAATCTCTATTATCAGAAAGATCACCTCACCTTCTCTTTTAGTCACTCCCATGAGTAGGTCAGACTTAAAGAGGATATGCCACTGAATATAATCTAATCACAGAAGTGATTATCCCATGACATTTACAGGTATCACCTTTAGGAGCTGAGACTCTACCGAATGTCTATATCTGGAGAGTGGGAATGCTGGGAACAATCTGAATGTTATTTCTACCATCTCATGAGAATCCAAGTAGCTCAGCAAATCCAAAGCAGGATATGTACACACACCTCACTGAGGCACACATAATCAAATTGCTAAAAATTAATAATGAGAAAAATCCTAAAAGCAGCCAGAGGAAAAAAGAACCCATTCCACAGGAAGAACAAGTTAGGAGTTTCATACACCATTAGTGATTATTGATTTAACTGTGTCATTCTGAGCATTGCCAACAATACAAATGGTATCCCTAGGACCAACCTCTTTCAGCAGGTGTTAGGTTACTGGGCTCACTGAAGCAAGAATGCGATTTTGGCAGAAGTGTTTATTTCCACTTTCCATAATCTGTAAAAATCCCTTGGTCCCAAAACTACACTACTGATGTCATGTTGGAAGGAAAAGAAAAGCTGGAAATATTACACAACAAGTTTGAAAGGAGAGTTTGCAAAACTATGGTCTGTGAACAATACAACTTTGCGGGTTCTTCCAGCCCAGCTTACCAGAAATGAGCACACTTTGCTGTTACTGAGTGGCTACTGAACCAACTGAAAATATGCCTCTAATTACTCGCACATTACCTTTTGCACACCTGTGCACATGCAGACCACAACACACCTTTCACAGATGCTTTCTTCACAAACTGCAAATCTTATGTGTTCCTGCAGCTCTGAATATCAGCCGGAGACCATGTGTGTTCAAGGTCATGAATACCTACAGGTACTTTCTCATAAACTATTATGAAGGACTTTTTTTACATGTGTGTGAGAAAAATAGTAATATCAATACCGAGCTTTATAATCAACACAAATAGATTATTCCAAAAGATCATCAAGATTTTAGTTGTTTGAAAATCAGAAGAAAAAAAATTTCTTCTCTCTCTCTCTCTTTCTCTCGGAGACAGGGTTTCCCTAGATAGCATAAGCTGGCTTTGAACTTGGAATCTTCTCGCATCAGCCTCCAAACAGCTAGGAATACAGGCATCAGGATATGTTGTGTGGTGAATTCATTAGACTTTTAACCACTTGCTTGGTCAAACACTAGTCTAGATGTTATTGTGAAGTCATTTTGTACATGTGACTAATATCCACACCTCATTGACTTTAAAATTGATAATGTTTGCCAGCCTAATCCAAATAATTTAAGATCTCAGTATAACCAGCACAGAAAAATAGAATTTGAAAGATTAGATTTTTTTTTTAACTTTGGAGAAAAGTGACTTCTTGAAACTTTGTGGAACCTTGAACACAAACCACTACCTCACCTCTCCCTAGCCAAAATGAAGGCATAGAATATGCAGATTCTGGTACCAGGAGACCAAGGTGCAGTTACACTTCCACGGGCAAGGGAGGGAGTGGGCAGCCTGCACGTGTGCATTATTTCATTGTATTCACAGGCAGGCGTGCGCACGCACACAGACACACACACAGACACACACACACACACACACACACACACACGCAGAGTTTATTGCTATAAAAGACCTTAATACACCTGTACATGGTGAAGTGGTTATTTGGTTGATGATGCTACTCCATCTTGTTTGAGCTAGTGTTGAATAAGTCTATTTTCCTTTTTACCCAAAAAAGGTGTTTTTTGATTTGGTCAGTGGAAACTAAGTAAGCCCAAGCATTTGGACCTAATATCTGGTGATATTATGAGCAAAAATCAAGATTCCCTAGAGAAGAAGAAATCCTGCCTCGTAACACAAAGAAAAATCTTGCCTGAGCTTCCAGCTTCCCAGGATGTCCTACAATTTTGGACTGTCCCACATTAATTCTTTTGTAAGCTATATAAGAGATGTCCAAGTGGTTATGGCATGTATAATTACTTATATGGACTTAAAATATCCTACTGATTGCATTTCTGAGAGAACTCTCACAGATAAACTTTCTGAATATTCCTATCACTTTTAGTGTTTAATTTTTGTAGTTCATTATACTTGCTTCATGACCAAAAAACTAATGGTATATGCTCACTTCTTCATGGTCAAAATCTACTTAGCTAACACATGATTATGACAGGAATTATTTGTCCTTTATGGCATTTTTCTACTTTTCATTAGTTCCTGGTTGGTCATCATGTCACTGGAAATCTACTTGACATTTTGTTTTTTAAATCAAATGTTGTTTTGTTTATGTTTTCCTATTTTTCATTAGGACAGACATCATGATTCCTCTTTTGTAATGACTTTACTTAATGTATCATTGATCACATGAATGTGGGCCCTCAGCATTATAATTATTATTACACTTCTTTCCATCACTGTAATTTACAGATTTAATTCTCTTCAAAGAATGAAAATGAACTACTGCCAAAATCACAATAATACACAGAGCAGACATGACAGTGACAGGTAAGAGCTCTGACACACAGCTAATGGTCAGAATTTGTTTTTCTGCTAGTGAGTTTTGTTTGCACAGTGACAGAAAAGCATCTCCTTTCCCAAGAGTTTTGAATTTTGTAACCGTGGAGAAAGGACTGTAGCTCTGTGCGTGCCTCCTGCTGAAAGATTACACATTTTGAAACGTATTTGCCCTTGACCGAGCATTCTCTGGGAAGAGAGCTCTTCTTGTCACCCACTTCTGCAGCATGTGGGTCATTAATTTAATAATGTGATGGTGATTTCATTCTCCTGGCTTGACTTCCTTGGCTGGGGTTCCAGAGAAGTGGCAGCAAGTGTCCAGATCTGTCAGGCAGAACTGACTGATGATTCTGGCCAGGTCTTACAGCATTTTGCTGGGCCAGCATTTTAAATCCTGGATGATCTGGATACCCAAAACAAATCACTCTTACTACTAATACGGCATCTTTCAAGAGCATTTCTACTCCTTGAGGACCTGTCCTCCTTGAATGCTGCTCCTTAATAAATGTGTCTTTTTGGTCCACAAAATCTATGCTGTCAGGAATATAAGGAGATAAAGGCTCCTGGCCAAAGGACCACACAGACCTAAATTCTGTCCTATAGTAAAATACATGTAGAGAAAACAATGGTGAACAAAGAAGTATGTTCTGTGTAGTTGGGCTTTGTCCCAAGCCACAGTATAGACTCTTGTGGCCTGGAGTAAGCCACATATAATTTAGTGACTATATATTGCCTAGACTATGCTGCACTCTTAGGCTTTTGTCTCAGCTTCCTGCTCCTCCACTGAAAAAAGAACATATCTAGAAGCCTGTAGGATGGTTATACTCATCCCTGATTTTTATCTTGCACCAGTTACCTATTAGACTTAACATCCAGCTCATCTTATTTGGCTTTTGGGGATGAAAGTGTACACCAAAACATTGTCCCATAACAGACTAATTTAAAGTCTTCTATAGAGGCTAAGAAACGTGGCTAAGAATCACAAAAGAGCTTACATAGCAGGAAGATGAAGCTGTGAGCCGCTCCTGGCCAACCTACAGGATGCTTTATGAAGACATGGCTAAGTAAGTGCAAGCGGACCAACCAAGACTCCTTAGAATCGCAGCCATCCCTTACCACAGCACACACATAAAGAATGTCACATGAAGGGCTGGAGAGTTAGCTGAGCGGCTTAGAGCATTTGCCTGGCAAGTGCACGTTCTATTTCCCAGTGCCACGTAGGCTGGAGGTGGTAGCATACAACACTCCTGTGAAAATAAATGAACAAATAAAAAATAAAGGCCTGCACCACTAGGCCTGGCTCAATCAGGAAAAAAAAAGAAAGAAAGAAAGAAAGAAAGAAAGAATGCTGCTTGAACCACTTGCGTACTTAAGTACAGCACGTTGGAAAGAATTCTTCATCTTTAGGCTGTGGCTGAGTAGTACTGTGAGAGCTGTAATGCAGCGTGTTGTGTTTGAAAACAGGGATTCAAGCAAAGCCAGCTTTCTTTCCACTTGTATTTCCTTCTCCACTTTAGGAAAAGAATCAAAAGCAGTGAAAATTCTGGTCCTACCAGATACAATTGACCTCAACACTTGCTGTGTAGTAGGAGTCGCCTTTCAATAAGAAAGAACAACTCCACAAAACACTCTCATTCTACTTATTGAATTAGAATCTTTTTCTGACATACTTGTCTGTTCGTATTGCTTTATGCAGCCCCTATACCTTAGGTCTACTTAGATTAATTATCAGAACGCTAACATAGATGCCATTTCCTCAAGGCCGGTCATCCCTCATCGCCACCATTTTGGGCTTTGAAGACGTTACTGAAGCCATCTTGATGCATATGGGAGGAAGTTCCATTTGATATGTGATTAGAATCAGGCCTATTCTCAAGTCTCATTGGAAACTCTCTGATCATATATGAAATTATTTGTTAACTGAAGCTATATTACTGGCCATGTGTGGTGATGCAGAACTCTGGGAGAACTGAGGCAAAAGGATCACAAGTTTGAACCCAATCTGGGCACAAGGTCTCAAGAAAAATAAAAAAGGACTGGGGACATAGCTCAGGATAGCAATTTAAAATTAAGTGTCACAGTTTCCTGGGAGGGCCTTATGCTTTAGATAAAGGGGTACACCACCCCTTTCCTTCCCTCAAAAGCAGGATATGGACCTCGAGGGAGCAGGAATAACAAGGCAAAGGGGAATCACAGGTGCAAAGATACACCGATATCAGCCAGAGAGAGGAGAAATGCCTCCAAGACCGAAGGTTCCTCTCTCCAGGTATCTAAAGACCGTATTCTGTCCTCCAGCAAACTAAGAACTAATATTAGGTACACAAATGCCAGCTGGAGAAAAAGGGTAGTTCCATTTCAGATTGAGGATTCCCTTCCCCAAGCATCTAACAACTCAGCCCCACCTGGAAGCTAGCTGTGACCTGAGGTAGATACCAAGTTAGATTCCTGGTGTCATTTCCAGCCCCCATCGGGCAGCTAACTATGCCCTAACTATTTCATGAATTCAAAAGTTGGTCTTGAAAGCAAGTGGTTACTTCTGTACTGTGGTATAAAAGACTTCTGATCATCTGTCACAGACAAAGTGGTGATTTGACATCTTCTGCAAAGCTGGCTTCAAAAAAAAAAAACAAAAAACTTTTTTTCTGTTTACCACAGTGAATGACCTTCTCTGATTTGGGCAGCTTGCAGGCAAAGAATCTTTTGAAATGTGACCATCAAATGACCAGTTACATGAAGACTCGAGGATCAATCTGTAGCACACACACAAAAAATTCTACCATTGATTAGCAATGTAGTCTTATTAATAATAGGCTGAAATGCCACCCATATACTTAATACAAAATTTGTTTTTAGAATTTAAATAGATACTTAATACCTCCCATTAATACAAGTTTAAGCAAAGAATCTTTTGATTTCAGCTCTTTATCTAGATTCAAAAAAATTGCCAGAATTTTCTTAAGCCTCATTTGATAAAATATTAATTCCATTTTACATATAAATGAAAATTGAGGCACAAAGGTACAATAAAATTCTCAAGGTTACATAAACAATAAAGCTATCATCTGAACTTAGAGAACTCCCTGACAGAAAGCATGTGCATAGCTATTGTGCAAAACTTCTTCTCACAAATGACTTAGCTTCTCAAAGACCTGAGATCTTCTCTGATCTGGCCCCACACACTTCACTGATCTCATTTTTTTTTAAAATCAAGCTCACCCTATTCTCATCGAACTAGACTCCTATTCTTTGAATATTGCATCTCTCTTTAGAGTATCTGAGACCTACACTCACAGTCCTTTGTTACCAAAAATCCTCATAGATTCCCTCTAGACTTCAGTTTTTAACCAAATGTCACCTGTCTCATTTCTAGTCTTTTAACCTGTGGTGTTTATATTCACAGTGGCATTTACTAAATATTATGTAGTTATTGGTACATTGGTGTGTTTTTTAGTGCAGTCAGTGCAGCCAGAATGAAATCTCTGAAGTACAGGGAATGGAACTACTGTGCTCGCTCTATGTTACAAGCTCTAGAACAGGTCCGGCATGTCGTAAGTACTCAATAAATATTTATTGGATGGCTGTCCAGCCCCTAAATGTTTCTAACTCTGATCATACCAGCATGTAATTTTCATAATTTTCTCATCTGTAACTCTAAAGATTTCCTGTGTCATTTCCTGATGTAGCTGAGTATTCTAGCTCTAACTCTTAAGATGCTTGGGGGTGGGTGTTACCACAGGGCTGCCTCAGGAGATGGAGCAATACAATTGCAACAAGGCACATTGCAAAGTAGGCAGTTTATTTGCAAAGATAAAAACAGAGGGAAATAAAAATAGAGGGGTCAAAGCTTCTACTAACCAGAAAGATCCTGACCACAGTTGCCAATGAGGCTCCTTGTCTAGGGTTTCGGGGCTAGATGAACAGGTGAATAATTTTACTAAAAAACCCAGCTGCTAAGGTCTTCTGCTCTTGCCCCCTCACCCCTTTATGGTTCTTGTTGCTATTTACTAAACAACCCCGATACTTTTCATAAATAGATCTAGGGAGCAGTCATCTGGTTAACTGCAAGCACAAGCTACAGCCAGATGTTATCCTATATTTCCCCAGATTCCTCATTCCAGGGGGGCTTCCCTTGCCCCTAACTGCCTACATGCCTGCTTGTATCCTGCCTGATGGGGATAACACAAACTAGTTATTTAGCTGTTTGCTCACAAACACCGGCATGTATTGAGCACTTACCAGAATTCAGGCACTGAACTAAGTATATGGCTCATTTCCTTGTTGAAACAGAACCTTTGATTTTTAATAGGAAGGAAGCAAACACAGTGTGTACATGTGGGACCCCTAGGCTCAACCTGTCCCAGTATAAACCCTGAGACCACAAGTACCTCCCTGTGTGATCTCCTATGTTGATCATCTTTACAGAGGCTAGGATATTAACTGCTCTTGGTAATAAGAGTCATTTTGACCATGCAAGTGGAAGCTCTCGTATAGAGATTGGCATATAGTGGACATATACAAACATTACCTATTTGTTCGAGATCAGGAAACAAAGGCTGAAAACAAATACCTTGTTCAAGATCACGAACAACTAATAAGAAAAGTCAAACTGGAATTTAAACCCGAAATTGTTTCACACCAGTATTTTTGTTTTTCCCACCTAATCAGTAAGCTAACGAGGATTTTAAAATCGCACAATATTTTCAGCCTTCTTTATTGTGGGTTTTTGCTCAGAGGGCCGCATGGGAAGCAAACACCATTTAGAAAATATTAACTTTCTGACCTTGTGGGTTTTTTTTTTAAAGATATTAGAAGTAAGTGTTTAAGGGATTAAATACAGAATCATTACATGCTTTTTTCTAAGTATTGGGGGTTGAATTCAGGGCCTTTACACTAAGCTGTGTTCCAGCTCTTCTTTATTTTTACAAACAGGCCAGTAAGTTGCCCAGGCTTGGCTCAAAATTGTGATCCTCCTGCCACAGCCTCCCAGATGGCTAAGGTTATAGGATTGCACCACTGCAGCTGATAAATGTACACAGAACTAGGTTGATGATGACTTCGGTAGCCAGGAGTATTAACACAGCTGTCATACAAGAGTTGATCATTCTCCCGCCAGGAGTATTAACACAGCTGTCATACAAGAGTTGATCATTCTCCCATATGATAGACTAGCTAAGTTTCAAAGGGAAAATAATTCTTTTGGAGGAAAATAGGACACTTTCATGATTGGGGGCTAAACAAATATTTCTTAGGACTTTAAGAACAGTAGCCACAAATAAAATGATAAATTGGACTTCACCACTAACTGAAAAAGAAAGCCACAGAGATACTTGCAATACTTATGACCAACAAAGGATTCTTATCCAGAATATATAAAGTACTCTACAAATCATTACGAAAAGCCAGGTGACTCCATATGATAGTGGGCAAAAGACATAGATATACACTTCTCAAAAGTGTTAATTAAAATGGCCAACAGTGTAAGCATATTTTTTTTAGTTATCAAACACAAAGAATTTTCAATATCAAATAAATCCAGAAAAGTCAAACGTTATGCAGAGAGAAATGAGTGCAAAGAATGTAGGTGTCATTCCTCAAGGATAATCCTGTGTAAATGCACAACGTAATCAACTACAAGGCATAAAATGTAGGAGTAAGGTTTAAAGTGCATGGCTATACCATAGCTTAATTCTAAATACAATGAACAAGAAAGCTTCAGAAGACACCAAAATACCCATCAACAGTCCAATGGAAACATAAACTGTGGTATTTATACAATGGAACACTACTCATTTATAAAGCCAGGCAGGTTGGCATTTTTGTAGGTAAATGGAGGCAACTTGAGACCATCATGCTTAGTGAAGTGAGTCAGAAGCAGAAGGTGAAATATCAAATGGTTTCTCTGATATGAGAGACCCAGATCACAACTGTTTTCCTAGAACTTAGTGTGGGAAATAATGGGAACTGGAGGGGACAGGGGAGGGTCGAAAAGAGAGAAGGAAAGGATTTGTAACTTTGCCATGATATGTATGTGCACAAAATACTCAAGTTCAATGTAAACTTTATATTTTGCACTTATACATATCAATAAAATGGGGGGGGAAGAGGTGACAATGAGCGTGTCCTTACGGATGAGTGACTGGGTGGGCTAATCAGGAGCCCCCCATTTGAGAGGCCTGGTAGGTGGCCGTATCAGTGATAGAAGGTAGGAAGAGCCACGCTCGAAGAAAGCCTAAGCAACTCCCCCACAGCGATGTCGCTCAATGACGGGTAAGACATAAATAAGAGCATCTTCTGTGAGCCAAGAGAAAAGTGACCAAGGCTGTTTCTGTTTCATTAACTTACTCTGACCTAGCTCCTATTCTGGATCATAACTTCTGGTCTTTCCCCCCGCCTGGCTGCCACCAGGCCTTTCTCTCTTTTGCAGACCCCCCCTCTCCCGCCCCCAAACTCCTCCTGACTATTCCACACTTTCTTCAGAAGAAAGGGTTGAGCTGATACTATTACAGTTGATACTATTACAGCCAATTTGGTTTCCTTTGGAAAAACTCATGACTAGTGAACCTACTTCTATAGGTCGTCAGCCTACAGAAGCTTCTGGACAGGTAGACTGTGCGCTATTTCAGCTGATTCAGCCTGATAGCAGGATGCAAACTGCCCCTTCTTTAAACGATGTCAGTGTTGGGCTTCACTGAAATAATGAAAACACTGTTGACGAGTTGGCAAGACTTTCAAAGCAGCCCTTTTATCCCTGGCGGTGAGGGCACACAGGGTTGACCTCTTTTGCATCAGTCATTCCAGTTCACGGCACAATTGTATCTTTGTTCTTCTCCAGAAAACAGCAAATCCTCCTGGAGCCATTCAGTAAAGGGATTTTAAAAACAAAAGCAAATAAAAATCCCATTACATCCATATTTTTCAGAGAAAATACACAACCTCCAAGTGAGTCTTAAATGGAATTAGAAGATACGTTTTAACGTAGACATGCACAGGTGTGTGTGACATTCAGTGACATGTTTTGTTTCCTGTAGCCCATTTTGGGCTATAGGAATTTTTTATTTTGGTATTTCTTCCCTTTTTCCTCCTTTCTTCCTTTTTGTCCAGTATAAATATCAATAAATCATCTCTCTTCCTTAAAATTTCATTATACTCTAATGGATGGAAGCGGGAAGCAGGAGAAAGACTACAAAGCCTTAAAGAAGATTTGAACTGGATTGCAAAGAAAAAAATATTCAAGAAAGTGGCCTAAGTTCTTCAACAAAGTTTCAAAACAGCCCTCTGATAAGTGTCCTCTCTTGCCTCTGACCCGGTGACACTGTTCTCACAGGCTTGTCTTAAGGCCTGCCAGACAAAGGATGGGTATTCTGAATGAAAGAGAGTGGTCTTTTCCTTCAAGCCCCAAAAGATCCCTTTTCTCTTCCTACATGTGGCAATATGGAGGGGAAGAGTGTGCCCAATGTAGGAAGAAGCAACATGCTAGGAACACAGTGCATGTGGGCTGCAGACTTAAAGAGAAGGCAAAAATAATACAGGTTATTTTACATTTATGGCATAAAATTTTGAATAACAAATTTTATGGGAGCAGGAAGTAAGCTATTGATTTCATTTTCCTATGTGCCCTGACTAAGCCCTGCATCTATGGTCACTGTCTGTACATGACAACTTCCGAGAGAGTCACTGAAAACTGTGTGGACATGATGGACGATGCCAAGTCATGGGTCAGGATGTAGCCAGCACGAAACAGCGGATGCGAGGGAACTGCAAGAGCAAAACATCCTGTATGGTTTCTGCACAGGTAAGTTGTGAGGAGCTACAACAGTATGGTATTATAATAACTGTGATGCTCTTTTTCTTGCAGTCAGAGATGTAAGCTAGCCAGAAATAGTACAACCAACAATAAAAAGCATGAAACAAGAGCTCCTGGTCTTAAACAGGAGCAAATGGGGGCTAGAAGCTATGAAAAATCTTTTCATTCATGGATCAAAATAAATCAGGAAATTTTTTATGGATAGGAAATAGTTATGGGTGCTTTTCCTGCACTCATTTTCAAAATTTTTATCAGTTTTCCTTCATGAGCCTATAAGTTTGCTAATACATTAAAGTCAAATAATTTATTGTGTATTTAGGGCCCCCCAATATTTAGCCAATAATTGAACCCTGATAAGTCCTTCATGTTTTATTTGATCTGCTGTAATAACATCCTAATAGATCTCTCAGCTTTCTAATTTCTTCACTTTGCAGTGCCTCTCCCAAGTTGTCAAAGAATGTTCTTCTAAAAGGCAAAGTCAGTCAAGTTTTTCCAGCTCATAATAATGTCCCAGAAACTAAACCAAATTCCTTAGTTCAGTGCATAATTTCTTTCCTAATATGGCTCTCCTTGTCCCTTTCAAGTTCCTCTTCTATACTACTCCATAGCTACGCTCTATTCTAAATATATGATTGGCAATTTTCAAACCCCTTGCTGTTTTAAAGTATTTTTCTGTTCCTTGGTGTTAGTTAGCTATAATAAACACCTGAAATAATCAACGTATAAAGACAAAGTGTTCCCTTTAGTGCAAGTTTAATAAATTTTAGCCCGATTGACCCTGTTCCACGTCATGGTGGGAGTGCATGGTGGAACAAGATCAGTCACCTCAGGCTACAGAGTGAGAGAGTGAAGGAAGTCAGTGAGGGGGACACCTGGGATCTCACTATCCTTTCCAACACAAAAGGCAAGCGCACAATGATCTGAAGACTTCTCACCAGGCTCCGCTTCCCATTAACTACACTCTAGCGAGCCTCTAGGGGACTTAAGTTACAAACTACAGCACTTGAGGTTTTTTTTAAAATCATCACTTGACTTCCTAAATGATTCCTAAATCTTTGGCAAGTCTCACCCAGGCTCCCACCACTCTCCTGAATGTCTCCTTCCACCTGACTTCTCTCACAGAGAGAAAGCAAGAGCAGACAGTCTAGCTAGGAAGAGGGGGGGAGGTTTGAGGTTTGAGGTCAGAGTGTGTGGGGTTAAGTTCACAGAATGCCTCAGACAATCTTATTCTGAGAATTTAGAATAGGAGGAGGCTATTTGATGCCTCTTCTATCTCATCAAGTGAATTGTGCCTTCAAAAATTCACTCCTTTGTATAGTCACTTCATACACTTGATCTGGACTGTTCCATGACCCACTTAACCAATAAATAAAGTCAGAAGACTCATTAAGCTTCTTCAGAGTCTAAGTTATTAGAAGGTACAGCAGTTCCTGATTTTGTGCTTTGGAAACCCCTGAATGCTGGGTAAGAGGCTCATTATCCTCTGGAGAGACCATCTGAGGAGGCCAGAAGGAAAGGGTGAATCCCCCAGATCATGTAGTGAGAGTGAGAGACCTAGATATCAGTAGCCCAGCCGCTCTGGCTTCTAGCTATCCTTTTCAAGGAGCCAGACACATGAATGAACGTCCTGGATGTCCCGAGACCATTCACAGATGCAAGAGTCCTGTGAGACTTGCATCTGATCCCAGCCATTCTATGGAATCATGAGAAGTAATAAAGTTTTTAACTAACTACTAAATTAACTGACAAGATAAGTAAACTAAGACTCAGAGGGTGAGAGTGGGTCTTAGCATGAAGCATCTGCGAGTTGTCATGCAGAGGATGTAGTGCAACCACTGTTGGCAAACTCCATGTCTGGCACAGTAAAGCAGGGGTCAGAGAATGAAAAGGCGAGCGGAATACAGTACCAGGCATCCAGCAATAGGGCACACGGGGTTTTTTTTTTTTTGGCTAATCTATGCAAATCTACCACTTCCTATCACAATATCCTTGTTAATCTCCTCCCCTGATCAAGGGAGATAACAGTAAACAATTCACTATGACCTCTATAAATAGCTGGGACAGGCAGTAAGGTAAGATATCCATCCAGCTTGCAAGAAGGCTAAGGAAGACAGCATCTGATTAGATGCTACAGCAGAAATGTCTGAAGCTCATTACCAGTTAGTCCTTTGCTCTTTTGGTCAAGGACGCAGAGTCCATCCCAGTTAATTTGGCTTTATTCCACGGCCACAGACTAAACCTTTAACCTCCACCAGCTGTCCAAATTGGATGTCCTCCATTAGTCTTGGAAAAGATAGAACAAGACACCATGTCCAGATCACAGCTTTTTTCCTGGGAAATGCTGTGCTGTGAAATGAGCCCATCTGTAACGGTAGCACCACCAGAACAATGACAGGGTTCTACAATTTTTCCGGTTGCCTCCTTCTCCACGCACCATCCTGACTTTGTTTCTTTGTCTGAATTTCATATTTTTAAAAAATAGGGCAACAGCCTCTTCAGTCCCTGAGGTTTAAAGCTTGGGCATCATTTTCGTTGCCGTTCTGGTGATTGTCCCCTATCATCAAGCAGAGCTTGGCATCATTCCTGAAATGTTCTTTAGCTCTTCTAAGCTCTCCTCTTTCCTGTCTCCACAGTTCTAGGCAGTTTTAAACTCCCTAGTTTGGAGATGAATGCCAATACTTCTTAATGGATATTGCAGCTTTTACCACTTCCAACTCCCTCCCAGTTCTGTTTCACATTTCTGCAAGAACATTTTTCAGGAAACATATTCTGACAATGTCATTTTCTCAGCTCACAACTTACCAGCAATTCTCTAAAAAATGCAGCAGGCTTATGAACTCAGATTATTTAAGCATGATGGAGTGAGTCTAAGACACTGAGTTGCCTGGATCCTCTAGCAAGTGGAAAGCATGGAACCTGCTAAAGGCTTTTATATTCCATATTTTATAAGTATTATTCTGACCACAAAATTTCACCAAATAAAGTCCAGATTCAACAGTCTAATCTCCAAAGTTTTCCATGACTACATTCCAACCTTTCAGATGCAGAGTTTTCAATACTGCCGTGCAGCTCAGGGTCAGCACATGCCTAGCAGAGGGGCGGCCAATCTTTCACATATATTTGCCCTGAATCATAGTCCTTTGTCCCAGTGGGCTCAGGTACAGCCTCAAGCTCCTCTGCAATACAATACTTCAGAGAACAAATGCAAACTGGGTTGACTTAATCGCAAAAATTTCAGTCCAGGTTCCCTGTACCATGCTTATCAAGCAAACCAGAGTATGCCAGCATTTTGAAATGAACAGCCTAGGTTCCTTCTTGGTTTTTCTCTTGACCATCTGGATGTTACGTCACAGGCTACTGTGCTGCAGATTAAGTTCCATTTTAGGTGAGTTGCCCTGCCAATCACTGCAAGTCATGGCCAGAAACTGATCCTGCTTATGGTAGTTTGCTCCAAAGAGAATCTTGGATTAGCGCCCCATCTTGGCCCTGTCAGCTTTCATGGCAAGTACCCCATCTCCATATGTCACTCACTCTTGTGCTGTGGCAAATACTTGAAGCTGATCACAGAGATTCAATTCTCTCCAACATTGCTGTTTTAGGAAGACCTTCACACGCAGCTGGTCCATGGTCACTTGCTGATGTCTGTTGATAGTTACAAACTCCCTGCAAGCAACATCATCTGGTGGCCAGTTGGATTGGCTCAGTGATGTGAGAGGCCTGTGGGAGATGTATGTGCTGGGACATTCACGGTACGGCATAGGGTGAGATTTCTCCCTTGAGGACCTTGTTCCCCCTATTATGGATTGCTTCCGTGATTTGGGGGTCAGTATCACTTTTTTTTAATTCAGTCTTAGCCTAGTTTTCCTCTTTCTTTGGCAAGATTTCTGTTTTTTCTTTCTTTATTTCTAAAGCAATTGACTTTGTTTTTTGTCCTAAAGGAGAAAGTACGACACATGCTGATAGAATCACCTAGGCTAATTACAAAAAAAAAACACAAGGGAGGGGAAGTGGGGGTAAGAGCCACTTATTTTATAACATTTAATGGAGTCAGTTTGTCGTTGTTTATGATCCTCTTGAGAGGTCTTTAGCTGGTACCTGCTGTCGAGGGACATTTACTCAGTGTGGAATCAGGTCCTAACGACAGGCTTGAATACAGCAAAATTTGACATGATAAAGGGGGTCTGTGTCACACATCTCCTAATGCTCCTGTGATTGCCTAAGAGGCTAACGCGCCTCTTGCAGGACCTGAGAATGATGACGCCTCCGAGACAGCCATAGCTGGGGAGGTCTGAGAGTGAACTGAGTATCCTCAGCTGCTGAACTGCAGCTGGGAGCCCAGAACTCAAAGACCACTGTGGTTTCAACCCATCAAGTATATTTCATCTGTTAAGAATTTCTGGTTGGGGGGATTCACTTTATTCATTTATTTTTTAGTCAGGAATCAACTGTGTTATGGACTGTGCTCCTATCAAATTCATATATGAAACTCCTCATTCCCAACGTTATTGTTTTTAGAAGTTAGACCTTCAAGGCATAATTAGGTCATGAGAATTAGGACATCATGAGTAGAATTAGTGGCCTTCCAAGGTGTGCTATGAGAGAATGATTTCTCTCTCAACCATGAGAAGACACATCCAGAAAATGGCCATCTGTAAACCAGGAAGAGGACCCCCATCAAACACCAGACACTGAATCTGTTAGCACACCGATCTTGTACTGTAGGACCATGAAAGATAGATATTATTTATAAGCTAACCAGTCTATAGTAACTTGCTATAGCAAGCTGAATGAAGTAAGATAAACTCCCATAAGAATTAGTTATATTTGAAAAGAAAGAATGAGTTAAAATTCAATCTAGGGACCACATTCCAAAAGCTCTCTATAAGAGTGGTTATTTTTTCATTTATAAAAAAAGGTGAAGGGAGCATATTATATAAAACTTGCGAGACTCCCTTGGAATGGGAATGCATTCATGTTGGTTTTTATCATGAGATTTTTATCTTGATACAAAGATATTAATGTGCTACTGTTGGTAACTGGGACAGCTTTATGAGAACTTGATGGAAACGAACCCTCACAACTCCTATGTTTCTCCAAAATCTATCCATCATTGAGAATTCACTACAACTACGACTATGGGGTCGACCCCTGGTATAGCCAGGTCACCCATATGATCCCTGGCATGGCTTAGGGCATGTCTACTTTCTCCTGGATGGAGGTCTAGGCGGAGGATACTAATTAGTCTCAAGGACCCCAGAGTCTAGAGGTTGCATTTATGAAAACACATGTACTATTTTAAACATAATTTTTATTTTTAAGTAAAAATGATCATTTTCTCAAATTAACTGAAATGGTCTCTTTTACAGAAAAGAAAATGCAGTTTTAGCAACAGAAAATACTCAGCTCCTATCTCTACATCTCTAACTCTTTGTTTGATAACCAATGGGATAACTCAATTGAAATAATACTCTACCATTCAGGCTTCATGCCTACAAAAGCCTCTCTTCTGGTTAAAGACAGAGACCTGTGGTATTTAACAAACTGCAAAACAATGACCCAGTAAATATGACAGAAAATGACAAAATTATATCCTTCTTCTGTTCATTATAATGATTTTAGGTTATAGTCAAAATTCTATTCAGGAATTTGCCAGGCATGGGAGCACACACCTGTAATCTCAGGACTCTGGGAGGCTGAGTTAAGTGAATCACAAGTTTAACACAACCTTAACCAACAAGTTTAACCCAATCAACTTAGTGACAGTGTCTTAATGTAAACATTAAAAGTAGACTGGGAATGTAGTTCAGTACAAAGGCCATGGATTAAATGCCTTGTATAAGAAAGAAAGAAAAGAGAACAAAAGAAGGATGAAAGAAAGGTTTTGGTGAAAAACTTAAGATATCACAAAGGAAAAAAACTAGGAAAAATCTAGAGAGAAAGTTGTCACATATAATGGCATGTTTAATTTTTTGCATGGTAGTAATAGTCAATTCCCTCATACCTTTGGCTTCCACATCTTTTAGGTTCATCATCATTCAATCTATTTCTCTGCAAATATTTAGATTTTTATTTACTGCTCTATATAAAGCTAAAGCAGCTCCCTTGTCTTCTCTCCTGTCCTATTCCCCCTACACACTGCTTTAAATGGCATGCAAGGGTGTAAGGTGTGTGATGTTGTCTGAGTTAGCATGAGTTCTGGGCTGCAAATAAATCATAAATATTTCATGTCACTCATGAATTATTCATTTTGCTTGTTCTTTCTATAGAACACTGTACATCAAAATAAAATCCAAACCACTGCAATGTTAGGTGGTTTCAGATCATTAAGATGATGAATTATTCAGCCTAGTAGAAAGATTTTTAAAAATCTGTCTTCCTAAAGGCTCTTAACATGTAGAAGAAGTAGCGGTCTTCCCTATGCCACAGAGAACATGTGGAGCTGAAAGAAACAGTCCTAATAATGTGGGGCAGGGACTTCAACTTTTGACATAGAAAATAATGCTTTCTCTGTCTTTGTGCTTACAGTCCAATTCCATGGCTATCTCATAGAAATTTTCTCCTCTTTTAGAAATGAAGAAAAGGTCGTACCTAGCTTACTAAAACCCCCAAGTTCAAAGTGTCATTCAAAGGTTGGTTTGAACAATTAAAATACATTTTCCCAAAGAACCAAGGTGAGTGGTTCTGTGCCCAGGCTACCTCACAGGAAGTTGACTCATAAAGTACCAGAAATGTGTGCCTAATGATGACCCAGGAAGTGATCAGAGAGAGGCAACTGTTCGAGATTTCAGCTTCAAATAGGGAGATACAGCTTTTCATTCTTCCTTTGTCACTGCCTTCCTGAGCTATTAAGTCACCTACTCTGGAGCTTGTTCCAGCCACGCCAGGCTTGGAAGTGACAAGGAGAAGGTCAGTACATGGACAAGCCCAGGTGGGAGTTGATTCTTAGGTCTAGTGTTCTACTAGTTCAAAATCATGGCTCATGCATGTTTCATGTGCACATATTTTGTAGCAATATTTCTTTAGATTTTTAAAAGAGTTTTTGGCAATCAGACTCAAGAAAAAGTGTTTAGAATCACCACTTTAGCAGGTAGGAAGAAGGAATGGGCGGGACTTCTTGCCAGCACATTCCTTCAGTATCATTTCGCCAATCTTGGCGGTCTCCCAAGACAGAATAATAAGGAGACTTTCCTTTGTTAATGCCTGATTTTAAAATCAAGGCTCCTGTCCTCTCTGATGTCTATGGAAATGTACCTCTGCTCTGGAAGTATTTTCATATAATCCTTGCTGTCCCTGCTGCCTATAAAGAAGGGAACATTAACTCAGAATTAGACTCTTGCTTTCTTTATCACCTTTTGTTCTCCCCTTTTCTCCCTTCTTCCCTCTCTCCTTCCTCCATCGCATTTCTGTTTTCTCTCACTCTCCAACTCTTCTTCCATTCTCTCTACCACCTGCCCCCGCCCCCTCTCTCTCAATAATAAGGACACAGAGAAGCTTAATACCCACAGAGGTCAGATAAGGCCCACGTATCTTTCAGAGGATAGTTTTTGCTTTAGAAAGTGTCTTCTAGTCTGTCTATTCTGAGCAGTGTCTTTAAGTCTGGAGGGTGGAAAAAGGTAGAAGTGGGACAAGAGTCATCTCAGGCAGCTTGAATCAAGGCTGCAGAGCCTGCCAAAAACCTTAGGCAGTTCATTTCTCTACTTGTTCATTTCAATTCATTTCATTATCAAGTATCTGCCATATTCAGAGAATTGTGTTGGGCTCTGAAGGATGCAGAGAAGAAAGATTTGTTCTTCCTCTATAAGGACAATATTGTAGGAAGAGAGGTGCACAGATGAACAATTACAAGCTACAGTTGTTATAAAATATGTACACATTCATGTATGAAACCAAGGAACCAGATTTTTAATTTTTAAGAGTGCTTTGGGAGAGTGAATGAAATTCTATTTTAAGAGGCAAAGTGTGGGTAGAAGTACCAGAATTCTAATTCGAAGGCAAAATATTTGGTCCTTTGTCTTTAGTTTCATTATTGTATCATGATGAAAGTGATAAGGGAACCTCTGGGGTCATGGTCAAGGAAAAGGACACCTGGACAAACTGATGGTGCTGGCCTGGGCTTGAATCCTCACCCAACTTCACATTACCTCAGCTGGCCAGTGTTCCCTGGGAATCCATTCCATGACCGTGACATGAGACAGATAGTATCTACCACAGGAATCAATGGTGGACTTCTCATTAAATTGGCAGCCAAGTAACAGAGCTGCAAAATGTCTCCTCATGGATCCACTTAAAGAGTTGATAACATTGTCAAAAACCGCTTGTTTAATGTGGTTAGGACAGGGAGGAGCAGCACAACAATTGAAAGGAGGCCATGCAAAGACCAGAAACCCCAAAAAACAGAAATGGAGGCAAAAAGCATCCCAGGAAGCTGCCTCAGGCCAAATGTGAACTGCTGGGAGCTGATGGCCTCCTCAGAGGAAAGCCACCCAGAATCCAGAACCCCTTACTGAGCCTGAGAAGAAGGAACACCCCAACAACTGAAAGGAGGCCACAGAAGGTCAGAAATCCCAAAGACAAGACATACAGGAAGCGGAGAAAAACAACATCCTAGGAAGAAGCCCCAGGCAGACTCAGCATGGCCCTGAGCTTCCAGCATCCACAGATGAAAAAAAGCCCAGAGCCCGAACCCACAGACCAAGATAAGCACAGATCTGAAAGAAGTTGAAATTGACAGCAGGTAGTAGCCTCCTAGTGAACACAAAGCTTACTCAGAATATAGAAGCCACAAATGAAAAGTTAGCTGAGGTAAATCAGGAAATGCAAGATATGATGGAACATTTTGATAGACAAGAGGAAAATTTCCAAAGAAATCTAGCTGAAATTTAGGATATGAAAAATTGATCTGAAAGCAGGGAAGTCAAGTCGAACATTGTGAGGACAAAATTTCAGACCCTGAAGACAAGGCCAAGGAAGCAAATGCTATAATTAAGCATGACTCTAAAATTATAAATGAGCAATGATAGCTGGATAAAACAGCTGATGGATGATTCAAAGAGAACCAACCTCAGAATTATGGGTGTGAGAGAAAGAGCAGAAGACAGCACCAAAGATATAAAGAATTTATTCACTGAAATCATGCAAGAAAAATTTCCCAAATTTTGGGAAAGAAATTAGTTTTCAGATACAAGAAGCTTATATAATACCAAATAACTTCAACAAGCAACAAAGACTCGCCACAACATATCACAATCAAAACTTCTGAAATACAACATAAAGAGAGAAAATTAAAGCAGCAAGATCAAAACAGACATCATTTTACTAAGGAAAATCCATCTAATTTACTGCATTTTTCTCAGTGCAAACTTTAAAGGCTAGGAGAGCCTGGAGCAAAATCTTTTAAGCTTTAGAAGATAGCATGTGTCAACCCAGGTTGCTGTATCCAGCAAACTTACCCCTGAAAACTGAAGAAGTGACAATGTTTCATGACTTATGATTCTAAAAATACACTTCTTCAATCATGAATTTTAAGTGAGGGGCACTTAGCCCCACCACTTATGAATGAATGTCTTTTCCAATGTATTTGAAAACCAGGATTTCTATTCTGCAGAATTGAAGGAGCCTTTCTCAAACTTTTGCTTTGGGATTATTATGTGATTCGTATTTACTAACATGAGAAGGCTACTTATTTCCAAAAAAATTAAATTTTTTTGAATATCGACTATGTATTAAATACTACACATTGATTTTAGTTTCCCTATAATCTCACAACAGCCTAGGAGGTAGTTACTATTATTATCCCATTTTACAAAAGTGAGATATGAGATTAGTGTACTTACCTGCCAGCCTACATCAGAGGAGCCAGAGTCTGAAACCAACCTACTCAACTTTGGAGCTCCACACTAGAGTAACCTGCTACTGCGGAGCCCTTGCTCATGCAGAGGAGTTTTCTTTCTTGTTGGTGGTAACAAGGATCATTTCTGTGAACTATGGGAGTAGTCTGGCATGGTTTTTTTATATACACAAATAAAGTATACAAAAAACGTTACGCTTGCTCATTCTATGAATATATCTTGCTGATAAAAAGGAAGTCTGGAAAAGTGTAAGGGCATAATGTAGAGGAAGAAGTAAGCACTCAAGATCGCTCCAGAAGGCTCCACCAGAGCCAGGGAACAGGAATTTAAAAGAGCTGGTTATGGTTAGCGTAAAGAACGCATGCCAGGTTATGCAGCCTTGCCCCATGGAGGAGTGGGTTTCTTTTTACTGGAAGTAGCACTGGGGAGGTGACACAAACCAAAAACAGCAAACCAGCATGACATATGCATCAAACAGACTGGGGTCACAACCTTGACTCTAAGAAGGACCGTTCAGGCACAACAATGGCTGTGTGGGTTAATTAAAACATTTTATTAAACAATAAATATTAGAATATTTTAAATCAGACCTAAATAAGAAACCAGAAATACTGAAACTGCCACAGGACAATATAAATAAAATACCCGAAGCCACTGGCTCATACAAAGACTTCCTAAACGAGATTCCAAAAAGTACAGGAAATAATATCAAGAATTAACAAACGATTTGATAAGACTACATCAAATCAAAAAGCTCCTGTGTGGCAAAGGAAACAATTAACAGTGAAGACACAACCCACAAAGTAGGAGAACAAACTTTGTATACTACTCTTCTGATATAGGATTGATATCCAGAATGTATAAATAACTTTTAAAAATTCATAAAAGCAATGAACCCAATAAAAATTGAGTGAATATCTTTGGGGTATCTTCCCAAAAGAGTTACAGTCATAATTCATCAATGATGCACGCGTATCCATGTTTATAGCAGTATAATTTGCAGTAGGCAAATCTTGGAAGAAGCCAATATGCCTGAGTACAGATGACTGGATAAAGATGTGGTGTACACACAAAGTGGAATACTATTTTATGTCATAAAGAATGACAAATTCAAGTCAGTTGTAGAAACACGGATGCATCTTGAGACCATTACACTCATCAAAATGAATCAGACCCAGAAAGTTAAATATCATATGGTTTCTTTAATATGAGAAAACCAAACCATGAAAAAGTAAGAGGTATTGAAAAAAGTAAAAAGAGGGAAAGGGAAAGTTGCGAAGGGTGAGAGGGTAGGAACGGGAAAAGAGATATAATATGTAAATTTAAAAATCGGGTAAATGAACCGGATAGACACTCCTCAAAAGTTTAAGTGGCCTAAAAAGTGTATGTAAAATGTTCAACACCTCTAGTCATCAGTTAAATGCAAAATAAAACTACATTTAAATCCCATCTTGCCCAAAGCAAAGTAAATATCATCAAGGATACAAAAAAAAAAAAGAATGATGGCAAGAATGCAGAAGAAAAGGAACCCTCTCTTATTGTTGGTGGAAATGTAAACTAGGACAGTCACTATGGGAATCAATATGGAGGTTCTTCAAAAAATTAAACATATGAATATATGTATACAACAGAGAACTACTCTGCCATAAAGACAGACAGATTTGAGTCTCTCATAGGTAAATGGACACAACTTGAGACCATTATGTTTAGTGATGTGAATCAGACTAAATGTTGCATGATTTCTCTAACATGAGAAACCCAGAATACAAATGAATAATAAAGTGAATGGGATACTGGGAGTCAGAAAGGGTAGGGGGAAGGTGAAGAAGGGGGAAGGGAAGGGAATGTAAAGTTGATGTGATATTTATAGGAAGAAAACTCCCAAGTTCTATGTAACCACTGTGTGGTGCATATGTACATAATTTAATAAAAATGAGGGGAGAAATATCACTTGACCCAACAATATCACTCAGGCATGTGCTTGAAAGAATTAAAGACTACACTATCTCAGATATATGTATACCTGCTTTTTATAGCTGCACAAAGTTCTGGAAATAGCCTAGATGCTCAACAACAGATAAATAAATAATGTGATATGTGATGGAAATGTGATAGGGCTGGAATCCATCATGTTAAGTGAAATTAGCCAGACTCAAAAAGTTAAATATCACATTTTGTCTTATATGAATAATCAACAATTACATACATACATATTTATACACATTTATCCTATTGCAGTTTGGATCTGAAGTGTCCCTGAAAAGCCTTCTGTGCCCATAGCTACTGTGTGCTGGTGGGAGGTGGGGTGCAGCTGGAAGGAGCAGATGCTTGGGGACTGACCTGGAGAAGCACGTGCTAGTTCTGCCCTTTCTCCAGCACTTGGCTCTGTTCTGCCATGCCATGAAGAGCTCTTTCTCCAGCTCCAGGCCCACCACATAGTTCCACCATTTCCAGCCACTTGCCCATGAATGGACTATGACCTTCTGAAACTGTGAGCAAAAATAAATCCTTTCTTTCTAAAGTTGTGAGTGTCAGGTATTCTGTCCCATCAACAGGAGAGAAACTAAGACACATACATACTTACTTACATAAGCTTTTTCCTGAATGTTGGAGTTTGCCTCCCCACCACCACCAACAAACCTGGCATCCAGGATTTCTCCCAGAACTTGGCCCCGGCACAGCAACACCCTACCCCAAGGTCAGGTTACTAAAGGGTTAATATCTAGTGCTGCAGAGAATCCAGGAGCCTCCAAGACAGAGACAGTACCTGCTCCCTGGTCTGCGTGCTGCTCACACTAGTGGTAAACATTTTCTACCTGACCCCTGGCTCTCCCACCTCTCCTCTCCTGCCCTACTGGCTCAGAGACAGAATACTTGACTTTACGGCCTCAATTTCTTCTTCAAGTAAATGAGACACGAGGATGCGACCCGGAGTGCCGATGTGATACGAGAATCAAATGACAGTGTAAATTAAGTGACTGCCTCAGAGAGCGCTATCGTTACTAAATGAGATCACCCTTAAAAAGCATATCACAGGGTTATGCTTGTGGTGAAGACTCCATAAATACTAAGCATCATAATTAATATTATTTAGTGGCTGACCATTAGAGAACTCGCTGAATCGCCCTTCCCCAAAGGGCAGGCATCGGGCAGCTCTGACTATGTCCAGATGGATGGAGCTATTTTTATGGACCCAGCTTGCCCTAGGGCTACAACTGTGTCATCAGTCTTGAATCATACCAGACAGAGGAGAGTTCAGATCCGCCTTTGCATAGCCTTGTAATTTATACACCCTATTTGAGACTTCCCAGAAGAATCAGAACTGTCTCCCTTGGCTTGTGTCCACCTCCGCATGGCTGGCAACCATTTTTTACTTCCATGGATCCACTGTACAAGACATGGCCAAAATCCATTGTCAACATTTAAGTTTTAAAATTTATTAGAGTAAAACACATTGCCATTGATTTCCTCAAAATGTTCCCACTCATTTTGAACACAGTTCACTTTCTGATGCTGATTTAGAAGTTCTTTTTTTGAGAGTGTTATGGCTACCTCAGTATCCAGAACTGATTCAAAACATTTAGTTTTGATGGTCGTTTTGACTTTGGGGAGGAGCTACAAGTTGTATGGTGCCAGATCCTGTGAATAAGGTGGATGGGACACATTGTACAGTTTTTACAAGCGTATTTTTCCTTGGAAGGCATTCAGATTCAGCATGTTTTTTTTTTTTTTTAATCACATCTTGTAAAGACACTCATGATAAAAAGATTCCCAGAATTTCCTAAGAGGCAAGAGTTATGGGATAAGTGTAGTCAAAGCACACGGGAGTATTTTGATGAGTAATAATGGCAATGTGTATCATACTTTAATAAATGCTTTTAAAATTTCAACATTCACTGTAAATTTCCAGAACTCCCCATACCATCGCCAGGAAGCATTCCCGCACCGGTGTCTCTACCTCCTGAAAGACCACAACACCTACACACATGATTCTCCCGTCTTAACAAAGCTCTTATTTCATACTGTGGACATAACTTTTGTAGTCTGAGGTGTGACAAGTTCCCTTTTCATTCTTCTTAATTTCAAGAGTAGAAGAGTTCTTACTATAGATTTTTGTGACCTCAGCATGACTTTCTTTCCTTATTAAGAACTTTCACTTCTTCGTTAAAGGGACTTATAGCTTCCCTTAGACATATCTAAATTACCAACATTACTACTTGTTAAACTATTCACTACGGAATCATTATTCAGTAAAGTGAGTTACTTGAACACAAACATCATGATCTCTGGACAGTCTATCTGGCATCCAAGATGGCTGCTAAATGAGTAATGGGCAGGTGGCATATACAGTATAAATGTACAGAATAAAGGACTGAGTCACATTAGGGTGGGCAGAGAAGGGCAGCGTGAGATTTCATCACACTACTCAGAATGGCAAGCAGTTTAAAACTCATAAAATTTTTAACTGTGAAACTTTCTATGTAATATTTTTGGGTCCTCGCTGACCATAGGTCATTGAAACCCTGAAAAGAGAAACTTCAGATAAGTGGGGACTGAGACATTTTCTCTGTGCCATTCCAGAATTCCTTTGGCCCACTTGAGATACATGAGATACCCATCTGGAGTCCTGCTCTGTCCTCTGTGAAATGTAGGCTTTTCATCTTACAGTTCCCTCCTTACTGAAACTTGTCCACATGTCACTACCAGTCCTGGCTGCTTCCAGTCATTAAAGGGAGACATCAAAATTTTAAGGAAGAGAATCCAAGCCCTGAGACTACCTGAAGCCAGGTTCTCATCGGTCCCCATCTAAGGTGAGAATGGCAAGTGTGTCCTGTTCCCACAGCTGTCAGAGAAGATCGTGGGCACACACAAAGGCAGTTAGGGATGTTCATCATCCATGAGGTGGTGGTCATCTTACTTTGACTGGGAAATGGTTAACAAAGACATAGAGGGAAGAAGTACATGGATAGACCTTTCTATATGGGTGCAGGATGTGGAGATATTTGGTCTCACATAAGTGCTCATAAAAAGGTAATATCAACAGAAGAGGATGTTAACAGACAAGTGGATAGGATGACCTGTTCTGTGAATAGCAGTCAAACTTGCCTTAGTCACGACTCTCATCACCTAAGGGGCTCATGTACGGAGTAGCTATAGTGGCAGAGATGAAGATTAAGAGTGGGCTCAGCAACACTGGCTTCCACTCAACTGGGTACAGCCACTGCTGAATGCCTACCCTTCCAAGAGCAGCGATTAGCACTAAATCCCCAATAGATCACAGGGTCATCAGCCTGTGACTTAGTGGCGGATTGATTATACTGGACCACCTACATGAAGAGAAGGGTAGCAGACAGTCATTATAGGATGGATTTACCTTCTCTACATGTAATGCTTCTGCCAAACCAAACATCAATGAACTTACAGAATGCCTCATTCACCATCCTGTTATTCCATAAAGCATTGCTTCTGTCTAAGGAAGATACTTTACAGCCAAAGAAATGCAGCAATGTGCTCTTGCTCATGGAATTCACTGGTCTTACCACATTCCCCACCACCCAGCAGGCAGTTGGATTGGTAGAACAGCGGGATGACATTTTGAACATGCAGTTTCAGTATCAGCAATGGGCAATATCCTGCAGGGCTAGGGCAAGGTTCCCCAGAAGGCTGTGGCTGCTCTGAATCAGGATTTAATATGTGCTTCTGTTTCTCCCCTTGCCGAGATTCACCTATTCAGGAATCAGAAAGTGGAAATGATACCACTCACCATTACCTCTAGTGATCTAACAACCCACGAGCAAAAATTTTGCTTCTTATTCATGTAACCTTATGCTTTTTCTCATCTGATTTTAATTCCAGAGAGAGAAAGGTATTTCCCAGGAGGAAAAGTAGCTATTCCATTCAGCTGGAAGCTAAGACCTCTCCCATGGCCATTGTGGGCTCCTCACGCCTCTGAGTCAAGTTAAAAAGAGATTTGTGGTGCTGGCAAGGGTAGTTGAAGTAGGCTAGCAAAGGAAAACTCCACACAGTGGATCAGGCAGAATATGTTTAAAGGTCTGTAGATCTATTAGCATATCTCCAAGAATCACCACGTCCTGTTTTTAAGGTCAATAAAAACTACAACATCTCAATAAACAGGCAGGATAACAAATGGCCCCGAACCTTTAGGAATGAAGGTATAGATTACATTGTCAAAGAAAGAACCATGAACACTCAAGGTGCTTGTTAAAGGGCAGTGAAATAAGAATAAGTAGTCAAAGAAGTTAGCTATTAGTACCGGCTATGACAATGTGACCTTTCTAGAAGCAAGAATTGTAATTATTTGAGTCTTTCCACTTTTGTTAATATACTTGCGTGTACATTCACATATATTAAGCAAATATATTTTTCCTTCTTGGTAAAAATGTTGAATTCTTATTATCGATACTTAAACATAAACTCTATATTATAATATTTAAACTATGGAATGTCAGAAGCATAAGTGTTACCAAAAGAAAAAAACTTTGCCTTCTATTTTGGAGAGGAAATTAGGCATTTCTGTTTGTATGCAGGATAGCTGTATCATGTAAAGCAGTGGTTCCCAACGTTTTTAATGCCAGGGACTTGTCTAGTTGAAAGCTGTTCTCCGAAGGACAAGGGTTGGGGTAAATAGTACTTTTTGGGCCTTGTTATGCAGTAGGTTGTTGAAGGATAGCAGGAAGGTAGCAGGGAACAAAGCTCCACCTCCCGGCAGATCATCAGTGGCATTAGAACCTAACAGGAGCGTGCTGACAGGAGGAGAGCTTCGCTCATTCTTCACCTCCTATTTGTGGCTCATCTGTCCTGGTAGCTCCATATTTGCAAGGCCATGGACTGGCACGGGATCCCTGCTGAGGTGTTGTAGACCCCTGATGTAAGGCACAACTATGAACTTGCTACTTCACTTGAAGATTCAGTATGAATTCAGGAGATGCATTCTAGTTGGCAAGGAGTAGATTGTGACGGTTCATTGTGCCAACAAGTTAAATGGGTTAAGAAACATCCAGCAGATTGGTAGAGCACAATTCTGATGTGTCTGTGGATGAGTGAAGGGGAGGCAAGCAAGCTGAAGGGAAGACCTATCCTGATTGTGAGTGACACCAACCAATAGGCCTGCAGCCTGGATGGAGGACAAAGGAAAAGAAGAAAAAAAAAATGTGCCCACTCCAGGCTTCACAAGCACGTGCGTCCTTTGTAGTTGTTGCCCTTGAACATGAGCTTCAGGTCTCCAGTTTCTTCAGCTCTTCGGTGCAGACCCACACCAGTGGCTCTCCAGCAAGCTTCCAAACCTCAGATCTTGGGGAGCTGCTGTGTTTTTGACCCCTCTTGGTTTTCATCCTGGCTTCCCTCTCCTTGGGCTGAATAGATACTGGGTCCTCTGGCTCTCTAGCACACAGGGGGCCACTATGGACTTTCCTGGCTGTCATCTATAAAGTCATGTGCTATTCCCTTTGCACAATTATGTTTCTTATTTCCTGGTCCTCCAGAAAACCCTAACTAATACATAACCACAGCAGGAATGCTACACAGGAGCATAAGAGTTGGGTGTGCACATGACAGAGATAGTCGCTGCCGCTGGGAGCTTCCCCTTAACACAGGACAAGCAAAGTGGTCTGACATTCTTAGGTGTCACTGAGGGGTAGGGCAAAGGGAGGCACTCCTGTTCAAGGCTTTTCAAGGCTTGCAAGAGGGTCATGTCAATCAAGGCCAGAGAAAGAGGGTGAACATAAGAGGAGGAACTGGATGAGAATTGCATGAAACATGCATTATACAATTAGGGCAAAGAGCAGCGAGGAAGTCTGAATGTGAGTACTAGGTTGGCCTCTAAGGAACTCACACATGGAGGCAAAATGGGCAAAAGGAACCCTACCACAGTACTCGGGGAGATGTAAACTGGTATAACCACTATGGAAAACAGAATTGAGTTTCGAAAGAAAGAAAGAAAGAAAGAAAGAAAGAAAGAAAGAAAGAAAGAAAGAGAAAATAGCCAAAATAGCCATTCCATTTTACCCAATTATACTACTTCTGGGTATCTTTCCAGAAAAAGTTAAAAGCACCATATAACAAAGCTACATACATATCAGTGTTCAAAGAAGCACAATTAACAATAGATAAATCATGGAAGCTACCAATGTCCATCGACAGATCATGAATAAAGAAAATGGGTATGTGTACCCAAAGAAAAACTACTCTGCCCTAAAGAAAGACAAATTTGAGTCATCTATAGGAAAATGGATGCACATTGAGACCATTAAGAGACCTGAGTGAGGTGAATCAGGCCTAGGAGACTGAATATGACATGATTTTACTAATACAAGAAATCCAAAGTTTAAGTAAGTGAAAGAGCTAAATAAGGGAGATGTCAGGAAGGGAGGAAACGGATTTGTGGACAGGGAGAGGGGAGTGGAAGGAGCGGGGCAGAGTGGGCAGGGAGAAGAGGAAAGAGAGTGATGATTATTTAATACCTGCATGCACAATGTCTTCAGTTTAACGTAACCATTGTGTACTGCAAGCATACATGAATAAAAATAACCACTTTTGGGAAGAAAGAAAAAGGGGCAGTTTGGGGCTATTTCCTATGAGAAGACACTTAGCCGCCAAGAGCAGTGTGGAAGTAGCATGGCTGAGGGACATCTCACTGCTTTCCCATCGTTCTTCTCCTTTACCCTTTGTCCCAAATGTGAAGAAATCCATAGAATCCTGGGGCAGAGAATCAGCACAGACATGAGAAAGACCCTTCTTGAACGCAAGGCGCTGAACTGCAGTCAGGCAAGAGCAGGAGAAAAGGAAGAAGCTTTAGATGATACGTGGAAAGTTTGACATAAAATGGGTCTGAACTTTCTCGTTACTGCAAGGGGAATTCTGATACTTGGAGTGCCTGGTTAAGCAAAGGAGTATGCTTGAGACATTACCAAATTACAGGGAAAGGAAAATCAACACAACACAAAATAAAAACAAAACAAAACACAACAAAATATGGATACTTTCTGATTCAATCCAGACTCCTGGGTCATTCTTATTTTTTAAATCAGCGACCTTTGCACTACACACATGCTACAAAGAATGGAAATATGACCAAGGCACTCGGTTGCCAGATAACAAGAGTGGTAGAATTCCCTCTGAGATCAGAACATGTGTTTTGTTCTCTGCATATTTCAGCTTCCCCTGGGCCCAGATCTCTTTGCCTCAGGGATGTTTTTGCTTGGAGGTGGAAAGCAGAAATACAGGAAGACAGCATGTCTCTTCTATCTTTTGTGGAAGGTTTGTGAAATTTCTGGTGAAAATATGAGGTACCTCATTAAGAAAGGCAAAAAGAGTGGAATGTCTGAGGATCAAAAAAGGAGAGAGATTTACTACAAATGGAAAAGGAATAGAATTCATCTGGGTCTATGAATAGCATGGACTGTCTGTCTTAGTCACTTTTTCCTCACTGGGACATATCACCTGACACCCACAACTGACGATAGGTCTCACTCTGGTCATGATCAGCTGGTAATGGCAGAAGGGCTTGTGGAAGGGCTGGTGTCCTCTACAGAGGACAAGAAGCAGAGGGATGGGGAGCAGCTGGAGCAAGGAGGAATAGACCTTCCTTCTTGGCCAAACACCCTCGGTGACCTGCCCCTCCCACCTGGGGCCTACCATTCAACACCAGAGAAAATAAACAGATTAACCCACTCCATCCAATTCACCTTCATAATCTAATCCACTTCCAAATATTTGAGGCTTTGGGGACATTCCAGATGCAAACGTGACACCACCCTTTCTCAGAAAGAGATCGGAAGGAAAGAATTGGGGCTCATTTCAAGGGTGAGTTACAGTCAATGGGTTTCCTTCAAAAACAAACAAAAAAAAATTGGAAGGCTTGAATGATGAGGCCAAATGATGGCCTGGAAAGTCAGACTTTTACCCCTCATTATCCAAGTTCATCAAGACCCCCTGTAGGGGTTGTGGGTATAGTACAGTGGTTAAAATGCTTTCCTAGCATGCACATGGCCTGGGTTTGAATCTCCAGAAAAGCTTAAAAATTAATGGGTATGGTGACACACACCATAATCCCAGCACTTTGGAGGCTGAGGCAAGAGGATTGCCTTGAGTTCAAGGCAGACTGACTAAATGGTAAGTTCAGGACCAGCTAGAACTACAGAGTCTGTTTCAAAAAGAAAATACACAGTATGTTGTTTACATTTTCATTCATCTCTAGAGAATACTGTAGTCTCCACCAATATGAATATAGTCAGACACAATTTTTAATTGACATTTATTGGGCAACTGAATTTGTAGCTGTAAGTCATGTTCACTACATAAGAAAAGAAAAAGCCAAATTTTATGTGTCTTCACAAATGACATAATAAAGGTACAGGTTAAGAGGTTGAGAAGAGAAAGAGGACTCATCCAGATAGAGGTCATGAGCAAATGACCTTATGGAGGAAAAAGGATACATGAGATACATTTTTAATGATGTGTAAAGTTTTCAAATGGAGTAGGAGTAGCGAGATAAGTGTTAGGCATCCCAGGAGGAAGGCACAGTAGAACAGTGTCAGCATGTGCACAGAGTTGGCAAAGGACACAGAAGCACTTTCCTGCAGTGATCCACAGAAGGTGCTTCAGGCAGAGTGGGGAGGAGAAACGACTGAACGGGCCAGAGTAGGAAGTGGTTTGTATTCATCCTGGCAGCAGCAGGAAAGCATTGACAAAATTTAAAGAATATTGTAACATGACCAGAGCTGGTTTTATGGGAAAAAAATTACTCTGGCAAAAGTACACGGTTGGATGAAATGGGAAGATGACTGAGGGGGCACGGAGGGCAGAAGGTCAAGGTCAGGAAGGCTGTGACAGGCCACTGGCAGTTGTCACGGATTACAGAAACAGCTGTGAAAGACAAGAGGGAGCCAGATCCGGCTGAACCCAGGGCGATGTGGGTGTGGAACACGACAGACTTCTTAAGTGTCACGCCAGCTGACTGAGAGAAGCGTAATGCCCTCACCAAAATGGAAGGTCATAGAAGAAAATCTAATTTAAAACTGATAAGTAATAGATGAGGCTCCTCTTGGTAGTGGAATTTGCAACCAATTGCCAAAATGGGGATAGACAAAGGGGTAGCTGTGTCTTACTAGCAAGGTCCCGGTGGTCTCCCTTCATGAAGGTCTTGGGTGATTTGGGGAGGGAGGTGTGGCTGGACTGAGGCAACAAAGGCACAGAAAAGTGTAGGACCAAGCACAGGAAAGAATGTGGGTCAGCAATCTTTGAGTCAGCCCGCATAGCAAAGCTGAGGAGAACTGGTTTTGAAGAAGATTCTGACCAGTTGGGACTCTCTTCCATTGTCTCCAGTTGTGTCTTGAGCCCTGAGCCTCTATATCCCCTCTAGCACTTTTCAAGTTTCCTGGCCCTGTGGACTTTACTCAAAAGCAACCAGGTATGTTTTGGAGAGCTACAGAGACATCCTAGATTTGAAGAGGGGTGCTGCCACTTTATACTTGCCTCACCTGTTTTCTTAACCATTCAGTCTCTATTTAGTTACAGAAAGGAGGAGAAGCAGGAAAAAAGGAAGCGAAGAAGAAGAAAAGGAGGAAGGGATGAATGTAATTAGTAACTACTTTGTAGATTATTTGGTTTTTGTTGTTTTGTGAAGAAGAAATGAGACAGTGCATAATAAAGCACCCAGAAAATTTGACTAGTAAGGATTTAACTCTCAACAAATATTAGTCATTTCTTCTTTTCCAAATATGACAGTAGTGGTTCCCTGTAGAAATGGCAATGCCCCAGTAGAGTTACGCCAAGTTGGAGCATAGAAATCTGTGTTCTGGCTCTGGCTAGTTAGTAAGCAGGTGAAAACCCTAGACTGGCCCTTCATCCAAGACTTGTTGGCTCAGGTTTCACACCATTAAAATTAAAGAGTTGGCCTAAGTTATTGTTCGCTAATTTTTACCACCCACCCAAGTATTTCTGAACCTCTGTCTACTTGGGGTATACAATGTGTTTTGACTCATACAATAGTGATCATACTTCAGTGAAGCAGGCTAATGTATCCATCATCTTTAATTGTTACTTTTGTGTGCATGATAAAAATCACCTAAAACCTAATCTCTTAGCAAAATTTCAGCATAAAATATTGACTATAGTTCTCCTGCTGTAATTTTATCTCTGGATTTACTCATCCTACATAATTGTGTCCTTATACTCTTGGGCCTCCAACTCCACATTTCTTCATTCCTATCACACTTGCCATTTCTATACACTTGAACCTTTTTTGGTTTTGCTATATAAACATTTTTTTAGAGTCCACACATAAATGAGATATGAAGTATTTTTCTTTCATTTTGTGTGTCTGGCTTATTCTGCCTAGCCTAATGTCTTTCAAGTTCAACTACAGTTTCACTAATAACAAGATTTCTTTTCTAAGGCTGAATAGAATTTCATTGTGTATACACTGCAATTTCTTTATCCATTCGTCACTGGACATGATCCCAAGAGGTCCCCAAAGAGATGGGAAGCTCACCCTACCTACTGAATAAGGAATATGTTTACCAACTCCCATTACAGAAAAAGAATTTTTTAGGATTAGTCAGTAAGAGGAACGAGAAAGATTTATTTAAGACAGGAAAGTACACAGTCAAAGAAATAAGAGTCCAGGTCCTGATGGAGAGAAAAAGAGACATGTACATTGCAGCTGGAGCAGGGTGTGTTTATGGGAACATGAGGAGGAAGCCCATGCAACTTATGAAAGCAAGGTAAAGGGACTCGATTTGCAGGTGAAAGGTTATGGCTTTTCCTAGGAAAGAGTGGTGGCCCATTCACTGATGATGGTCACCACAGGTAATAAAAGGATTTCAGGGTGTCCCCAGGATGAGCTATCTCTATCTGTGAGATTCAGGCATGGGCTGTGTTAACGTGCACACGATTTACAGGTGTTCGCACTGGCCACTTATTGAGCAGCTTCCTGAGGCTGTAGGTGATAGGAAGAAGCACAATTTACTGGTAAAAGCCAGAGGCTCAGAGCCCAGTTACAGTCTCATTGTCTTTAAGGGTCTTAGGGGAAAAAAAAAAAGAGAAACTTATACTGGAGTTGTGTTCTAAAGCTGTAGTTATTAACAATAAATTTTAAAACTACAAGTTGTCTTGGTTTTTTTTCTACCAATTTTTATTTCTCCTTTCCTACCTCATACTCAGATATCTGTCAGTGGGCACTCAGGCAGTTTCCACATCTTGCTTACTGTGAACGATGTGAACGTGGGGAAGCTGATAACTTTCCAAGGTAGTGATTTCATTTCCTTTAGTTATTTATTCAGAAGAGGTTTGCTCGATCATATGGTCCTTCTGCTTTTAGGTTTTTTTTTGAGGAACCTCTATACTACTTCACTATTTTCCACCATGGATGTATTAAATTCCATTCCCCAAATCAGTGCACAGGGGTTCCTTTTTCTCCTCACTCTAACCAACACTTGTTCTCTCTTACTTGTTTGATAATTATCATCCTAATAGTAATGAGGTGATAGCTCATTTGCATTTCACTGGTAATTAGTGACATTACCTGAAAGGGATGTGTTATTCTTTCCTCATGCCTTCTATCTTTTGAAAGATTATTTTTTAACCAAAAAGATTATTTTTAAACCAAATTTGTGAAATAACTGATTCTTTTCTTATGCAATCCCCAGTGTTCCTAAACTGGATTGGTAATATTGTTCAAAGCAGCTGACATACAATCGATACAAGAAAATGTGCAGTGGATACTAGTAGGGTCATGAGAAAAAAAACATGTGGACATTAGTACCACTATCTTGAAATGTTAATTTCGAGGTTGGATATCACTAGACAAGCTAGTCTTTAAGGTTCACTTAAATACTTTCTGCATCTATAAAGAGATAGTTTCTACTGTGTGTCTTTTAGAGAATTTAATCAAGTGCTTTGTCCTTAAATATAGTTTGGAAGATAAAGCTAAGAGAAGAAACCGAGACCTGCTAAGCACTAGCCTGGGCATTCGAACCTTCAACACAATGGGCAATTAGGAAAGAGGTCAGCATGGCCTGGAATAGTCAGATACAATCAATGATTACACAAGATGGTTCTTTAATGATGGTCATATTTTATGTGCCCCAAAAGAAACAGCATGGACATTCAGGGTTTGGATAAGAAAAGAATTTTGTCATCAGATACAAAGAAAATAGATGTTAATAACAGAAAAATAACAGAATGCTCTCATTTTCCCAATTGCTTCCCCTAAGGGAAAAGAAGTATCTATGTCTGTCCTCTTACTTCTAGGCTTAGAGGATAAAAATCAAAAATGTTATGTGATTAAAATGATGTGTTTTCTTCTCTAACTTTATTTCTAGCCTCTCTTCCCCTGCAAAAATCCACACACTAGGCATTTCAGAAGATGGCAATCCATCTACCCAAGTTTCCCAAGCTCTAAACCAGGAGTCATCTTGATTTCTTCCTTATCTCCAACATTCTTCCAGAACCTTACAGACTCCAATTCTAAAATGTCCACATTATCTGTATAAAATGCAGGTTTGATTGTTGTTACTTCTCTGCTTAAAATATTTAGCGGCACCTTCTTTTATCTTGACACCCAATTCTTCCTGATCTACTGATACCCTTTCCAGCCTCATCTCTACTCCTTTTTCTCCTTTCCTCCATGTGGGAGCTCAAAAGCCAGAATTCCTGGAGGCAGTAAGACCAGGCATTGCTTGTAAAAACTTAAGGTAATAATCAATAGTGATAATGATAATATGGATTTAGAAATAGTGACTAGAACACAAACAACTTAATGACTAGTGAAGCTTAAAGGTATACAAAAAGTCAAAGCTAGGATGGTGACGATGGTGGTGATGGTGGCAGTGGCGTCAGAGATAATGACACCAGTAATGATTACAACAACAGCAACCATTTTTGTACACTTAGTACGTGTGAAGTAGTTTTGAGAATTTATATGTGTTAATTTATATAATATTCAAAATAACCCTATGAGATCAGAGTTATTTTTATCCACGTTACATATAGGCTTGTCCAAATTTACACAGGATACTTCCAGACAGCCTGGCTTCAGAACCACACACAATTGTAAGTAGAGGGCAAAATTGCCTCCTTTGACACGTCAAGCCAAAGGCCATCTCCCATACACGCCATACTCCTTTGAGCCTGTATGTCTTTCTCATTCTTCTGCAAAATGCCCTTATCCTATCCTTTGATGGAAATTGTCTTTAGGATACAGGTTATGCTACCTCCTGGAGAAGTCTTCTGTTTCTCCACTGACCTTTGGAAGATCATTTCCTTTTATTCTCTTGCCTGACTGTAGAGTGTGCAAAGTGCTGTTGGTGAACATGCCGCATTATGCATCAACTGTTTGTTAGCACATCTCTCTTCCCTCACCGACTCAACAATGAGCATCATAATGACAGAATCTGTCACATTCATCTCTCACCCCAGGACCTAGCAGTGTGACTGGCCTATAGTGGGGGCTCCATAAAGGTTGTTAAATAAATGCATGACTCAGGGAATACATGAATCACAGCGTGGAGGTGAAACTCATCTCTCTGCCAAGTTATTCATGTGGTGCTGGTCTGAGATCCTAATGTGGAACAGACAGAGATGAACATTGGAGAGATAAGCACAGCATGGAAACCAGGTATGATGGCACAAACTTGTAATCCCAGCACTCTGGGTGGCCCAGTTAGAAGAATTCCAGTTCAAGCCCAGCCTAGGCAACTTAGTGAGATCCTGTATCAAAAAATTTAAAAAAAAGAATGTAAAGGGCTGAGAATGTAGCTCAGTGCAAAGGCCCAATCTTCAGTACAACAACAACAACAGCAACAACAAACTAGAGGTCAGAGATGAACTTTACCACGGCACACCCCAAGAAGTCAGCAAAATGACTCTCAGATTAGCCAAGCAGGGGAGCAACTGCAGGAGACAGATGCAAGGAGAATGTCCTGAAATCAAATGTGAAAGGAACAAACAGATGTTGCCCTTGTTTCTGGGCAGCAGATTCATCAATTCCACTGCCACTAACTTCCTAGAATATAGCAGTTGTTGACTCATTCCCCTTTTCCTAGAACTTCTGAAAATATGTGAACTGTGAAATAAATGCTATTACCAGACTTAACAGGGCAAGAAATCATCATTTGCATGTGACATGTAATGAAGATCAACTCAACATTTCCACAACAGGAGCCAAAATTTCTTGAATTCCAAAATGTGGTCTCTGAATATTCATCCCATTCACATGGTTGAATGGGTGACCTTGATCCTCCTTCAACTATCACATACCCCATTTATCCAGTGTTCATGTCCCCTGCACATTGTGTGGACACCATCTTGCAGGCCTTTCTAACACCCCACATCACCACTGTTTTTGAAGGTATCTCCCATGTGGGATAGGCTGCTAGGGTCATTTTGTCATCTGCTTCTCATACTCCCCAGCATTCTAGGGCAAGAGGATGGGTTAAATCCTCTCTCTCTCTCTCTCTCTCTGTCAACATCATTTCCTACCTTTAGTGTTTTCCCTTGGCTGGCCCGAAGACCACTTTGGATACCCATTTGGAATCCTTTTCAGATACTGGAATTCCAAATACTCTCTGCACATAGCTCTATCAATATGAACCTCTGTAATATATACATTAGAGCTACACACTTGTTGGCCAAGTATAAGAGCTGAAATGCAAGGGAGTCATTCCAAACTATTTTTCATGGGAGAGGTTTTGTTTGAAAAGGTACCTGTTTCACACATTTCAGACATCAGTGTCATAGAGATGCATCCTGGTGTCTGGCCACATGAACTATTGCATACTCCCTTTATCCAATGTTCAAAGAGAGACTATTATTGAGCACTTTTGAGATTACAGAACAGAAAGGCATTACAGAAATGGGCAATTAAATTAACCTGACATATATCAGCATGATTAAGATTATTAAAATTTTGTCATATTTTCAGAGTGGTCGGCAACAATTCTGACTGTCCTGCAGCTTGTCCAGGAACTCCTGGACCTCCTATGATCCCAAATTTAAAGATTGGGTCTTGGTCCAGGGTACCCTATAGCACCTGGGCCCAGTCTATCTGACCTGACATGCCAAGGCCTTGTCATTCTTGTTGTCAGGCTTTCGGAGGATGCTGCTACCAATGGGATGTTTCAGGAAAATTATTCAGGTTGCAGTGTAGAAGTTAGAGAAGACTAGAGCCGAGTAACTCAGCAACAAATCTGTTTTCATCAGAAGTTCAAGTGCTAAGTACCTGCATGTGTCAATCTGCTTCCTATCAGTGTAACAATCTGAGGTAGTTACTTTAGAAAGAGAAAAGTTTCATTTTTATTCTCAGTTTTAAACTTTCCAGTTCACTATCCATTGGCCCCATTGCTTTTGGACCTCTGGTAAGGCAGCCTGGTAGAGATCATGGAGTAACTTAGGCTTTGGGTTTTCCCTGGGCCTTACCACGGTGAAGCCTTGAGTTCTCTCATTGTGGCCTTGAGGCTTTCTGTGGTAAACACACTTACGCTGACTTGGCTCAGCTGGGCCCTCCCTATGTTAGCTTAAGACCCCTGTTATGTAACTGCTGGGTAGAATGCAACTTTTGTCTGTATTACTATATAAGCTCTGGGTTTATCTGTTGTGAGGAGGCAACTTACGGAGGCAACATTTGCAGGCTTATGGCAGTGACCTATGCAGATAATTTATTGACATAACTCATGGAGACAATGTGTGCCTGCCATATACTCTGCTGTATCTGGACAAAGGTGACTGGACTTCTGTAGTACCTCACTCTCTCTTCAAACTGACCAGATCCAAAATTGATCCTTGTACTGCAGCCCCGACAAAGCCCATTATGATGAGTATATGTGGCAGAGGACATTGGCTCATTTCTTGGCTGGAGAGGCAAAGAAAGAGAGAGACACCACGGTCCTTCTATCCTATTACTCCCGTAGGCATTCCCTCAATGACCTGAAGTTTTACCATACCCCGATTTCATTTTCCTAAAGACAAAGTCTCCAACACATGGACCCTTGGGGAACATTTAAGATCCAGCTAGCACCGGACTAATGTGTCAAAAGAGGGAAAATTAATTTTAGCAGCCTGTCGAAGCAAGAGGGACAAAGCTCCCTTCAGATTACGTGTGTTCAGGACTCAGTCTTTGGGAAACAAGACAAATAAAAACTCTGTTCCATTCTTTGGTTAACAAGGTCAGATCAAGACCATCAGCAACATCAGTTTATTTCTGAGCCAGACATCTAGATTAAGAAAACTAGCAAATTTTTACTTCAGTTCAGTCTAGTATGAGTTTATGTCAACAAGTAGACTCTTAGAGGGCTAAAGGAACGTATGAGAAAGGGACTATAGATCACACAGAGTTAAGAAGGTGGAAGCACAGTGATCAGCAGAGGGAAGGGAGGAACAGAAAAAACAGTGTTGGGAGTCATCAAATTACAAAATAATATAATTAAGAGCATAAAGAGCATGAAGACTGAAAACAAGTGTGTATTTCTACTAGAAATGACCAGAGAGGAAAGACTGCAGGAATTAAGATGGAGATAGCTGAAGAAAAATCAGATGATAGCACTCTGGACCATTGAATTCCCAAATTTTCCAGGACCAGGCATGATTAATTCACCATAAGGTGGTTCGGAGACAGCAGAAATCCGCAGTGTAGTTTAGTGGCCATCATACTATCTAAATGAAAACTTAAGAGAGCCCAAATTAAGCTCTGCCAAGACCTTAAGTTTTGTAATTATGCATTTAAATTATGCATCTTTCAACTGTCTTTTAAACATTAAATGGCTGACACCTGGAGGGCAGGGACAGTTCTGTGGCTTTCATTAAGCCAACACTGGATACTACAGGAGCAGCACTTCACCTGGACATTAAATCTTTAGTAGGAATGTTGTTTATCACCTAGGCTGAATTCTGAATGTAAAACAGGTGTGGACCTCAGGGTCTCCCTGAATAAAAGAAGTACTGGAAATACCCAATCCAGTAAGCAACCATTCCATTATTCCAGTTGTCATGCTGGGTCTTCTTTAGCTAGGACTGAATTTCTAAGGAATTATCTCAGAATCATGGGAGTTTGAGTATTATATGAGACCTCAAGTCACTAACCCCTCCCATTCTTGGAAAATTTTAGGCCCAGCTTTACTATGAATCCATGACACTCATAATGATTTTCAGGGTTTTTAACACCACTGGAGGCGATGTTACATCTCCTAGTATCTAAAACTCTTGAATTTCCTCAACTTACACACCTCCAGTGATGACCTTGTCTTTGGCTCCCTTACTCAGAGACAAGTCTAAACTTTAGGAATGAGAAAAATGGTATTTATCCAGTCTTCTATTCCAGCTTCCAATTCTGGAGTCACAATCTGATGTCTTTGGAGTCACTTCTCTTGTTATCTCAATTGAAATATTTTTTCAACTTAATTGGGATCTCCAACATACTGATCCTACAGTCTTTTTGCTCCCCAAGATCTCTGATATATCCTCACTTCCAGAATGAGGACTAGGGTAAGAGAGAACAGATGATGCAAATGAAGGAGGCCCTTGCTGTTAAGAGTTTGGCCACAGCTTACTAGGTACTCGTATAATTTTGTCTCCCTTGACTGAGGCACCCTAGGAACCTGCCTTGGGCCGTACCCAACCTCCTTCCAACTCATGTCCCTTCTTACCTAGGTTATATGGCCCTCTGTCTCCCTCCTATTTACCTCTTAAACCACCACCCTGGCCTATACCTATCCTTGGCTTACTCAAGCCAGCATCTGAGAGACTCACGGGTAGAGAAAAATGGACACCTACCTTGACTGTTTCAGTGAACCTTGACCTCAGAAGGAATCAGACTGTGCTCCTGAAGCATCTCTCCACATGCTCTAGGCCAGGGATTTTCAGAGCACGTCCATGGCCCAACCGCATCAGGATTACTGGGAACTTGTTAGAAACGCCAGTTCTTAAGTGTTCCCTCCAACCTGAATTAGAAACTCTGAAGGCACAGCATACACTGATGGAGTTCTTCAGGTAATATTAACGTCCTCGAGTTTGAAAACTGTTTCCTGGTCAGCTCATTTTCCTGCTCTCGAGATAATTTTGTACTTCTACTCTGTTCTCTAACCTCAAATAGTCCCTTCCCCCTCACCCCCGTGTTTTCTACCTCTTACTTGGATCTTGGATATATCGAGAAGATGAGAATTTTCTAACTCTCCCGAGGAGCCTGTGCTTATACCTCACACCTGGTCAGCCTTGTGCTACTAAACTCCACAAGTGCTCATCAGACTCCTGTGAAGTAGACCCCAATCTCTCACTCTCACAAGCACTCAAATCCCCGCAGCTGTGCTTTCTCTTTCCACTAGGTTATTTTCCTTGAGGATATCTTTCTATTTTTAAGTAAAGACAAAAGAAATTCTCCCTTCACTCTACATCTGCTTTCAGCTATTGTCCCCTTTTCTCTGATGTCCTTTAAGCAAAATTTCACAAGTCTTATCTTTAGTATCTGCCTCTAATTCTTCTGTCAAGGAGCTACTCCAGTTAGACTCTTACGGCCACAACCCTACTGAAAATTGCCATGTCTTTCCACAGCCAAAACTAGGAGTCAGTTCTAAATCCTCATCTTACCTCCTTCAGGAGTTTCCTGCAGTCTTTCTTTCGGGTTCTATGCCACTTCGGTTTTTCTATGACTTCATTGGCTGCTTCTTCTCAAACGTGTTTGTTTTTTTCTTTCCTGATAATCTGAAAACTTGAGTCTTCCAGAACTCAGGCACTGGTCATTTTCCTATCTCTGGCTACATTTTCTTCCTAATAAATCTCATCTAAGTCATAGCTGTAAATGGCATTCATATATTAATGACTCCACCATTGGTATCATAAGGCTGGAACTCTCTCATGATTTGTGTACTCAGTCACTGTGTATTTCTGCATCACCAATAAACTCAATGTTTTCATGTCCCTCTATTAGCAGCCATAGAGCTCTGCAAATAGAATTTCCATCTCTTTAGTTGCTCGGGTAAAACCTTGAAATCATTGTGGATTCCTCTCTTCTAATCCTACGCACATCCCTTAGAAAAGTTCTTTTGGTTGTGTCGACAAAATATGCCTAGAATCTGGCTGCTTACAGCTACATACTCAAGCCACCAGTACCTTAGTCCTAGATGACAGCAATAGCATTTTATTAGTCTCCCAGCTTCCACCTTTCCATAACGTATTATTCATACAGAAGCTGAAATGATCTGCAAGGAATATAAATCAGGTCATATTACTCTTCTGCTCAAAAACCCTCCAATGGCATGTCACCCATTGGGAATCAAATGCTACTGCTTGACCCCGATGTGGATACACTCTGGGCCCCTCTGGCATCATGTTCTCCTACTCTCTAACCTCTCTGGCCCCGTGCCATGTCTAGACAGGCTGACCACTTGTTCCCTTTCCGATACTTACACAACTCCCTTCTCTATTCAAACCTTAGGTCATCACACCCACAAAAGAGCAGCTCCACCCCAGGAGGGAAGCTACGGGTCCCACAGAAGGAGGTAAACAATGTAGCAGAGTCTCGTATCTATTCACCAAAAGGGTTCTCCCTTTCTTCCATCATAGTAGCACGTAGCTGAATCTACAGCTGCTGAGATTGCATTTCCGAGTCACCCCTGTGTCCAAGCATGGTCAATATAACTACAGAATTGGGAGCAATCAGTGGGAAAGACAGGATTGGAAGGAAGCAGAAACAGATACCTCAAGTGATTTTCTTTTTGTACTGGAGATTAAACCCAGGGCCTTCACACGGAGCTACATCCCCAGCCTCTTTTTATTGTTTGAGACACGATTTCACTGCTTCATTAAGTTGCCAAACCTGGGCTCCTGCTTGCGATCCTATTGTGCCATGCTAGGATTACAGGTGTGCTCCATCACACACAGCTTGTGATTTTGAATCAATTGAATGCTACCTATTCAAAAGCGCAACTAAAATTTAAAATAAACAAGGTGTGATGGCACACACCTGTAATACCAGCACACAGGAGGCTGTGAGTTCCAGGCCAGTCTGGGCTATATAGTGAGTTTAGAACCAGCCTGTATTATACAACAGGAAATTTTCACACAAAAATTACAACAAAGACCTGTCAGGTGCACAGAAATGCTTCTGAAATATTAAGGACTCTGACCTAAGGAAATGCAAAATGACCATGAGATAAACATTGTTGTGAGAAACATACGGACACATCAGTAGGATTTTGACAATAAAAAAAGAACACATTAAAAGAAATCCCAGAATATTCTTTTAGCTCTACCTGGCTTTGAATTTTCGCACAGTTGTGGAACATTTCTGCTTTTAGGGCTACCAAGAGATGTGATCAGACGAAGCAGCCCAGGAAGCAGTGCAGCATTTGTTTCCTTGGGGAATTTCCACATCCTATGTCTGCCTCTTTGTGCGGACTCACCCTCATTCTGGTCAGCACACCAAGAAGGGCGGTCTCAGGGGATGAGTCAAGGCAAGCTTGTGAATGCGATTATATTACTTACACTAACAACTGTCCCGGGAACTAGAATATTTCAAATCCATATGACCAAATTTTCCTTGAAGGGTGGTACATAGGAAGTAAGATAAAAACCAGGTGCTTGCTCTGCAAGCATGAACCCAGAATAAGAGGAAACAAAGGGCCGCACAATTCTCTTCCCAATCTGCTCATGCTCTGGTTCTCTGTGACCCAGATTTCCTTTCTGAGCCCCCAACCAATTTATCCAGCTGCCAGCTCATCTCCACTAGGATGTTCATCCTGACATATCAAAGTGGAATTGCTACTTTCCGTCTCCTGTGTTGACTCAGCTCAGTAACATCTCAAGTCTTCCACTTGCTCATGACAAAAACATAAAAAACCCCCACTAACTCCTATTTTCCCCACAAATTGACCAGTAAATCCTACTGGTTCCAAGACTTCAGGATTTCAAACACATCCATTTCTCATCACTGCCAGTCTGGCCACCCAGAACAGCCCACTTCATTTCCGACCACCAACAGCCTCCTAAGGGTCACCTTTGCTTCTAGCTCAGTCTGTGGTTCTCTAGATTGATTTCTCCCAAGATTTTTATTTTAAAAACTTTAAATCCCACAAAAAAGTAAAAGGGTATAATGAATACTTAACATCATCAGCTAGACTCACCGATTACCATTTTGCCTACTGTGCGCATGTACAAACATGAACACATGCTTCACTGAAGCATTTGGAAGCAAGTTGCAGACATCACAACATATTATTCCTAAGTACCTCAGCATGTGTGTCCCAGGAACAAGGGCCTTCTCCTAAATGACTAAGTCACTCTTTGGAAATGCAAATCATATCATGTAATTCCCCTGTTCAATTTCCTCCAAAGATCGTCCTTCACACAAAGCGAACTATCAAGTCCAAAGGTCCTACACAATCTGGCCTTGGCCTACTCCTTCGATTTCATCTTCTAGCTCTCTCTCGCTAGCTTTCCCCTAGCAGTTACACCTTCAGTAGGAATAGTAAACGCCATACTGACAGAAGTGATAACTCAAATCTCAGAAATATAATACAAATATTTGTATTCGTGTTACATTTTAGAAATGCATCAGTGACTCTGTTCTCATGTTGCCTTTTTCTCACTCTTACATCTAGGCTAACACAGCAGCTAGTATCAGAAACAGGGCCAATCATCATGACAGAGAGGAAAAAGTTTTAGGGTACTTCACCCAGGTTGTGCCCATAAATTGTACATGCCATCTCTGACTCACTGTCTAGAACTAGTCAACTGTTTCTATCCATCCACAAAGAACCAAGATACATACAAGCAATGCTCCCCCTAAAAGAGAAACCAGAACATTTGGCAAACAGCACTAATGAATGTCAGACTGACCTCTCCATTCCCTGAACATACAAGTTCATGCTAATCTCTAAGCTTCCATTTCCTGTTCCATTTGCTTAGAATTCTTTTCTTCACTGATCTTGATGTAACTCTCTTCCTTATTTCTCTGGTTTATTTATTTTTGATTTTTTCCTGAATTATTCCTTTATTAGTATATATTTGTGATACATAATAGTAACAAGCAGTTTGACAAATTGGCGCATTTACCTTGATCATTTTTACTTCAATGGCACTTCCTCAGAGATGTCTCCCTTACCACCCAACCCAAAATAATGCCACATTTCCTCTTATACCCTTCCTCACTTGATATTTTTCTCTTATTAAGCCTTTTTGAAGCAAGAAACTATTATTAATGTATGTATGCTTTTTTTATTAACTGCCTTCTTCATCAGAATGTAAACTCCATGCTGATTTTCACATATCCGCCTACATATTTCCAGCACAGTGCCTGGCATAGGAGGTGTTCTGTGTGCTACGAAGTTCAGCGAGTGAGTGATTGACTAGACCTAGAGCCTACTGCAATACTGAACTGTGGCTCCCTCCTCAGAAGATATACCCAGACAACTTTTGTCTCAGTGGCTCCATTTTTGCACATTTCCAGCGCTGCCTAAATTCTGATGGATGCAATTTTTCTTAAAATACTAAATTGCTACAGAACTGTACCAGCCTGTAAAATATCCTGTTCTCCTCTAAGTGGCTATGTGTTTGTTCTAAATATTTATTTATGAACTTTATAGAGTAACTCTCACAACTATTTCCAAATTTGTGCCAAAAACTTTTTCCAGTTCCAAGATGGGTTGAAACTCCATTAAAGGAAACTATTGAGAAAAACCAATGTTCTATCAGCTCTACCACTGAATAAAAACTCTTCAGTCTGCCAGGCATACACCTCTAATCCCAGCACTCAGGAGGGTGAAGCAGAAAGAGGGCAAGTTTGAGGTCAGCCTGAGCTACATAAGGATTTCAAGTCCAGACTGGATTGTTAATGAGACCCTGCCTCTTCTATTAAATCTACTCCCCAGACAAGAAGATAAAACTTGAGATGGAAAGAAGTCTCTTCGATTCACAACTTCAGAGCTCACTAAGGAGTAGTAAAGTCCCTGCTCTTGGGTCCATGAGACTCCTCTACTTAGGTTTGCATGTAATGTCTAATCCTTATAATGAAGAAATCTAGTGAAAATGCTTTAGTAAAGAATATAAAAAGTGCTGAGGTGATTAAATGAAATAGTCTTCTGTTAATTTGACTAAAGAAATGAAAGAAGTAGAGGAAAGGGAAGGAAATGAATTATTCTAGGTAAATAGGATGAAGATAGTAGGTCTAATCGGCGGAGACTGGAAGCCCCTAAGGCAGTATGCATACAGTAGCTCACAGTGGTTAATCAGGTAGAACCGGACTCTATGTCAAAATGTGAGTTAGATGCTACCAGGTGTACATCCCCAGAAGGACATCTATAATTGCAGCAATAGGAAGAGAATACAAGTTTTAAAGTTTTTCTTTTAATGTCCTATTAGAGAAATCTTTACCAATCCAAGGGTGAGGCCTTTGGCAGGGTAACTAAAATATCTCAGCAAAAATACTGAATTTCAGTAATTCATTCCTAGATAATACATATTTAAATATGTACATATATTAGATATGTAAAAATTATATTAATGGCTAAAAGTACAGGTAAAAATTGAGCAATCTATAAAATAAAATAAAAACTTTTATTATACCATAATGATGCATCAAAGAAACAATTTTTTTTTTTTTTTGAGACAGGGTCTTGCTCTGTTGCCCTGGCTGGTCCTGAGCTCACTATATAGCTCAGACTGGCCTTGGGCTCATAGCAATTCTCCTGCCTCAGCTTGCTGTGAGCTGGGACTATAGGCATGTGCTATAATGACTGGCTTTATGCGATGCTGGGGAATTGAACTCAGGGCCTTGTGTGCCCTTCCTCCAGCCCACAGGAGATTTTCAGGTTATCACTTTTCTAACTTATAAAAAACTTGCTTTCAATAAATCCTTACAAAATGTTTAAATAGTATAAGACACTTAATTCTTTAAATAGCGTAGGAGCCAAACCTTGGGTTTCTCATCTGCCTCTAACAAAGGAAGAAGGAAAGAACCATTTAATATACCTGTATGAAATGAGTTGTTGTCATAGGATAGAAAAGTTCATGAAAGAAATTTTTGGGATGATGGAACATCATGTATCTTGATTATGGTGGTGGTTAAGAAAGTGTATGTGCTTGCCAAAAATTATAGAACCCTACACTGAAGAAGGCGGAGTTGACTACAATGTAAATAAAGTCTCAACGAGCTTGGCCTCTTGTTTTAGCATTCAGCCACTGTAACAAAATACCTGAGATAACCTAAAATAGGGGAAAGTTTAATTCACATCTTTTGGAGGTTACAGCCCATACTCAGCTGGCACTTGAGCACAGCACTATTCTCTTATCTAGAAGAGTCCCCCTTTTTTCTTTTTAAAAAATTCTTTTAAAAATTCTTTTAAGTTGACAAAATTGTATTATACATGTGCTGTACGAATCACATCATTACCAGCTTTGTGATAACAATTTATATCTGCTCTCTTAGCATTGTTCAAGAATCCAAATATCGGGGAATGGCTCAGCGGTTAAAGCGCTTGAGCAAGTGCTAAGTACCTGAGTTCGATTCCCCAGCACCATATAAGATGGGTGTGGTGGCGCAGGCCTGTAATCCTAGCCCTCGGGAGGCTGAGACAGGAGGATTGAGTCCAAGGCCAGCCTGGGCTCTGAAGTGAATTCAGGACCAGCCTGGACCACAGAACGAGACCCTGTCTCAAAAAAACAAAACAAAAAAGAATCCAAATATTAAGTGTAATCCTTGTGTTTGCTGTATATTAGATTCTCTTCCTAGCTAAAATTTTGTATTCTTCTATCATTATCTCTACCCCCTTGAAAACAAAGCAAAGAAGCCCCCTCACTCCCTGGTAAGTAGTATTCCGCTCTCAACTTTTATGAGGTCAATCTTTCAGATTGCACATGTGAGGGAGATCATGTGGTATTTGTTCTTGTGTGCCTTGCTATTTCACTGAACATGATGTTCTTAAGGTCCACCCATGTTGTTGCAAATGACAGGATCTCTGAATAGTGACCCTGTAGGGCTGGATGGTGTTGCACTGGGTCTACACCAGCTGCTCTACATCTATTTATCCATACATGTATGCTTGGGTTAATTCCGTATCTTAAATACTGTGAACAGAGTTGTAATAAACATGGTGGTGTACATATCTCTTCAACACACTGATTTCATTTCTTTTATTTCTTCATACTCAGTAGTGGGGATAATGAATCATTTGGTAGTTCTATTTTTACATTTTTGAGGAATTTCCATATTGTTTTCCATAGTAGCTATAGTAACTTACATTCCCACTGATAGTATCCCTTTTATCCACACCCTTGTCAATAGTTTTGTCTTTTTGATGACAGTCTGACAAGTGTGAAATGGTGTCATAATGTTGTTATAATATGTATGTTCCTGTTAATGAGAGCATGGGACCACTTTTCATACACTCCTTATTTGTCTGGGAATCTCTTCCTCTTTGAACAGGAGGCTTTGGAAGGGGTTAAAGAGCAAAGAAAAAACAAATCAAGCTTAGTAATTAGTAAGATAACACATATCATAGTCCAATGACCCTCATATTTTCATTAAAAGATTTGAGGTTTTATACAGTAAATACAGTTGCTTAAACACCAATCTAGACACTGAGTGTGAAAATGTTCAGGCATTGTATTTATATAAAACCTAAAAGAAGATTTGCTTCTTCTTTTTCTCTTTTAATGAAAATTCACCAAGCACAAGTTTATGAAAATCCCTTCACTGAAGCTGTGGGAGATCAAAAGATATATAAGATACAGATCTTGACACTAACAAGCTTTTGAATTCATAGGGGGACAGCCCCACATCATGAAAAGATTTCCAAAAATATATAACATTACATAAGGGTTGAACAGGAAGCACTTATCAAATACAGATTTTGGCAGGCCAAACAAGGACTTCTTGTGGCTGAAAAAAGACAGGAATAGTGTATCGGAGGAAATGAACTTCAATTGGAGTTTGAAAGAAGAAATTTAAAAGAATAATGTAAGACATGAAAATGTGAGGAGAAAGTTCAAGAGAAAGAGTAACAGTGTAAACTAAGGGACAACTACACAAAGGGATTTAACTGGGATGGCCTGTGGCTCCAAGTCTGAGGGGATATAGTCAAAGAAACAGCACAGCAATTGAAAGTAATTCAGATCACCAGTGGAATCTTTCAAAAGCTGTCCACAGGGATCAAACCAATTGGCATTCCCGGAGCACTGTTTCCTAAAATACCCTTTCTACATACCTTGGGGTCCAGCACCTCTCACATGTTGTCGACATTAACCAGGCCAGAGGTTGGTAAGCCTTCCTTTTGTGAAAGGCCAGATGTTTCAGACTTTTCAGGTCAGACAGGTTCTGTTGTAAAAACTCACCTCAGCAGTTGTAGCACAGGGCACCCATAGGTGAGAAGTGCATTGATGGAAACATGCTATGTTTCAATAAAATGTTATCAATAACAGGCAGTAGGCTGTCTTGGACCCACAGTTGATGCCCGACTTATCCAAAACCCCAGAGTTGATGCCACCTCAACCCGAGGGCATCATTTTCTTTTGTATTCTTCCTGCTACCCTTTTTCTTCATCTCGCTCACAATTAAACTGGATGCTTTGTGATGCCAACTCCTGTTTTGTGTTAAGAATCAGGGCCAGTGATCACAGAAAGGCAGAACAAGAACCCCAGATATACTGGGGAGCTACCTACTGTTTCTAATCCAAGTGATAGTGAGTCAACGCAAGAGATATTTTAAGAAAATTAATCTGGCAGCACTGAGTAGGATGGACTGTAGTGGATATTAACAGAAAGCAAAAGACTAGGAGGTTATTGCAAGAAATTATGTAATACATGAAGTTTAAACTGTAACATCAGCTAGAAAAGGAAAGAGGAATGAGTGTGGGACAAAACATGACAAAAAATGGCTGAAATTGACACTGATTTGATGGAGAGGAAGAAGGCAGAGGATAGGATCAAAGATAGGATTAATAGCTACAAGGCTAAGGAAAACACCTGAACAATTTCTACTTTTGAGTTCCCTTCCTTGCCCTATAAATGTTGGCATTCCTCAGATTCCTCCCACTCCTCTTTGTCCTTTCTCTTGTTTTGTAAAAATTTCCCAAGTGACATAATTCAATGACCTTGACTTCTCTGCTGATGCCTTCCAAATTTGTTGTGTTCATCCCAAATGTGAGCTACAGATCCCCTGATCACTTCTCTTTCTGGTGTTCAGAAAGACCTATAGGCCCCTTAACTCAGAATCCAGTTGGGATTTAATTTTATACTACTCTCAAGCCATTACATTGGACTGTCACTGTTTCATGGACACAGGCAGAGGAAAAAAGCTGCCTAGGTCAGAGATGAAGGTCCTTATTATAGCACAGCCATCAGCATGGGCATCGTGACGCATGCTGACACTGAATGTGCTGGCTCCCCAGGTCCCACCAGGTGAGATGAGGGGCCAGAGGGCCAGGTTTGCCAAGCAGTGGACTGCACTGTAGGAAAAGATACAAAGCCTAAGCAGCCCATTATCTTATAGCAAGTAGTGAGCAGCTCTGCTGTTTGCCCCGAAAGGATCCCTCAAGGATGCTTGGGGCAAAAGCAAAGCCAAGAAATGGTCCAGGCAAACAACGATCATGGTCTTCATTCTTAGCATATTTAGTAACATTCATAGAAACAAAGGAGACCTGTAGAAGAATGTCTCTTCCAACACTCAGCGTGTCCAAAACAGAATTTACTAACTTCTTCCTAAATCTCTTCTGTTTCTAGTTTTTTTTTTTTCCAAATAATCCATCGCTTCTTGGCCTTGTGTATATACAAATATTGCAAACCAGCCGTCAGAGGGTCTCCCTGTTGCTTACTCCCCTCATCTAATCTACCACTCTATTAGTTTCCTATGGCTGTTGTCACAAATGATCACAAGCTGGATGGCTTAAAACAAAACAATTTTTTTTTACTTCATGTTATGATGGCCACAAGTCTGAAATCAAGGCACTGGAAGGCTGCACTCCCTCGGAAGATTCTTGAGGAGAATCTGTTCTTTGCCCCTTCCAGCTGCTAGTGGCTTCATGTGATTCTTAGTTAATATTCACATTAATTTCTGTGTAGCCACATCACCTCCCCTTCTCTTGTCAGTTCTATCTCAGCCACACTCTTTTAAGAATATTTGCCAGTGGATTTTGAACTTGTGTGGATAATACAGAAAAAACTTCTCTGCTCAAAAATCTTTAATTTAGGGGCTAGTGTGTAGCTTAGTAGTAGAGCACTTACCCAGTATGGACAAGGCTCCAGGTTCAAGCCCAGCACTGAAAATGACCTTTAATCGTATCTTTTGCATATAAAGGTAATATCCATAGTTTCTGAGGATTTTCGTGTCAGCATATGTTTTGGGATCCCACCACTGAGTTGACTACAGCCAAAAATTTCTCTAAAGGTTCTTGCATAATCATTTTTATACAACAAATACATGTTGAATTTAGGATTTGTCTGCATAGAAATAATGATTAAAGCTGTGAAAATAGGTGAGTCTCAATTCAGGAGAAAAGAAGGAGCTATTATTTATGGAGCTAAGTGTTCTCATTTACTTTTTAAAAATTATCACCTAATTCCTGTAAAGGAGGTGTTTCATTTTATGCACAAAGAAACATATGTTCACAGAGGGCAAGGAATTTTGAGTTACTGTGGTAATAAGTGACACTTTCAGCATTTAAATTCAGATGTGAACAAGAAAACAAATCCGTTCACTTTTATTATATTACAATTCACAGACTACTTTAAGGGCCATGGGCCTTCAATACGTATGTGGGATATGTGAATGAGTAAATGAGCAAATGTAGATTTTCTGGAGGAACTGGGCATAAAAATTCTCAATGAATGTCTGAAGCCCAAGTGGCAAGCCAGCAAGGTGAAGAATACCCAGGCTCCAGCATCTGGAAATAACTTCTGTGGTGCAGCAGTTTCCTGAGGGCGGCCTCTCAGGACGCAACGGAAGGAGATATCGACTACGAACCACACAGAGAGCAGTGGAGGCTTGAGACAAGGACAGCCTGGAAGCATGGTGGGAACCACTCAAATAATGAGGTAGATGTGGAAGACAACCCCTGAAAACTAAGGCCAGGACAGTCTCAATTTTCAGAGCTGGAGTTTTTCCTGATTGCAGGCTGGATCTGTAATGGTCCCCCTAAGGCCTCGTGAAATTAATTTGATGTTGTGCATTATCTGTGGAACTATGTGCTGTTCGTAGGGGTGGCCTTGCCGGGAGGTGTGCGTTATGCACATGTGGTGGATTATATGTGCGTGGTAGATTACAAGTGTGTGGCCTAGAAGGACATATACTCTTGCTGTGGGCTCTTCAGGTGGTACAGATCCTTCCTTCCTCATGTGGCTTGTGAATGTCGGGTATCCTGTCCCAGCAATGAGAAAGTAACTAAGACATTGTTTGCACCAGGAAAATAATTAGTCCAAAGCTTGAAGCAAACTGTATAAAATGTTTAATGACTTGACTGTGGCAACTAGGTGGGAAAGGTAAGAACCTTGAAGGTCCTGTCACTTGCTGAATTGAAGTATTTTCTAGTATACTCAAAGTGGACCATGAGAAAAAAACCCCTATATTTGAAAACAAAAGCTGTGAAAATAGTGCTGCTGCTGCTAACGCTGATGACAGCAATGGCAACAATGGGTGAACAGATCATTAACCAGGGAGAGAGAGACAAACACCGAGAGACAGCAAGAGTTCCTTGAATGTCTGTGTGGCGGGCACTTTCAAAAATTCTATCATTTTAGAAAGTATAAGCCCTACGAATGAAATTTTAGTGTAACTGCTTTGTAGGAAACCTAGACTCAGCAAGGTGCACTAATTTACCTAATGTGCTTCACATAGCTACTAAGCAGCTATGCCAAATTCAAACCCAGGTCGCGCAACTTCACCGTTCATGATTTTAATTGCTAACTTACTGTGTCTCCTTTTTAATATTGTCAATATGTTAAAAGATCCTCACATACAGAAAAGAAGCTCAGACTTAAGTTTCACATATTCACTCAGTTATTGGGTTGACAAAGATTCCATGAACATAAGAAATCCACTGCATCCTCACGGTCCCCAAAGACTCATCCTACTGAAAAATCAACATACAGCACAGATGACCTAAAATAGGTAACACGAGAACGGAATTCCCTTTTTTTCCCAGCTCTTTTGGATTTGTAGTTCAATACCCGGAGTTCTAGTCTAGGGAGCACATTTGCCCGTGACAATCATCGCCTGCCTTCCCAGTGAGCTAAGGCGGGCTTGGTGCAGTCCAGTGAAAGGCAACACTAGCAGCTTCATCTCAAAACCTTGAGCTTCTTCTTTTGCCAAGGGAACAGGAATGCAGTAAGTAGGAGGCAGGAGTAAAGGAGAAAATGTCAGGTAAACCCACATCCTAATGCTACCCAATGACTTGAGAAGGGTTACTGATAGATTGTTGGGGGATTAAATGAGAATAGAATATGCAGGAAACGAATGGTGGTATTCCATAGGAGACACAGCTGATGGTATCTGGTTCCAAAGTGGACTGACACAGCCACCCTCCTTTCATGTTCCGATCACTCCTGCAAGGGCATGGAGCTTTGCTGTCCATGCCAGGGATGTCCTGCTACTGTATGGAATGGGATATACCAAACTTACGGAGGGACAAGCACAGAGGAACATTCGTTTTCTGATGAGAAAGGGCCCGGTAACCTCTCTTAGCCAAAATCTTGCCCTTTCTTGGCTGATTTCTCCCCTTCCCCTTTGTCAAAACCAATGTTTTAGCTGGCCTAGAGCTAAAGAAGCAGACACCACAAAGTGCATCCTGTGATCTCTCCCTTCCTCTCTGCATTTACATTGCAGCCTTTTCCTTCAGTGGCCTGGTGTTCAGGACTGATGCCTCCCAGTGTGATCAGTCATTTCTGTGACTCAGCAACTGTTTAGGCAGTTGCTCTTGGGCTCATGTAAAGTTGTTCTAATGTGCTTCAAGTTACAAACTTGGAGCCCCTCTTAACTGTAAATACAACTAATACAGCAGATTTTCAGTTTTTACCATGATTCAAGATGTTAGATAGGGTACATGGTGACCTGTCCTCCTCTTCTAAGATCCAATTGCAATGACAGAAGTTGTAAACAAAACAAAATAGCACTGGAAACTCACTGGAGACTCGGAACAGGCCTTCAGAGGGCTAGACATATTAAGAAATAGCACAAAAATAGAAAGTGGGAAGATGGGTTGACTAAGAAGGCCCAGAAGACAGGCAAAGCTTCAAGCCCTGAACCAACATGTACACTCCACCTCTATTTTTGAATTGAGTCTTTTGTTTTCTCATTGTTGGGTTTTAAGAGATCTTTGTATAATTTGGGCATAAGCTTTTTATAAGATATGTGTTATGCAAGTATTTCTTTCAGTTTATAGTTTATTTTGATCCTCTTAATAGTTTTTTTTCCAGAGCAGAAGCTTTTAATCATAATGAAGCCTAATTATTCATTTTTTTTAAAAAAATTCAAGGATCATTCCTTTGATGTGATATCAAAAAACTCATTACCAAATTTAAAGACACAGATTTTTTTTTCTATTTTTGTTAAGTTTTAGAGTATTGCATCTTATATTTAGGTCTATGATCCAGTTTGAGTAATCTTGGCTAAAACTATATTTAAAAAAGGAAACGAAGGGAAAGTAACAGGGAATTTTTGTCCTACATGTCTACTGAGGGCATGGGAACCTAAATCTTTAGGATTTATGAAGCACTTTATATTTCACAAGCACTTCTACTTAAATTACCTAGTTAATTTCCAAGAATAACAATGATCTCTTTTAAAAATTATCATTATTAAGAGATTAGAAAGCTCACGAAGAGATTTTTCATGAGTTTCTCCAGGGAAAGCTAGTCACCTAGGGAAAAACATTCTAATCCTTTCAGTTCTCTCAACTGAAAGGCACCGAAACCCAGTGACTGCTGGGTAGAAGCTTCTCTCTGGTGTGAATTCTGCCTGTGATAAGCTGACAAGATGTTGAGGCCTTGACTGAGTGCAAGTTTCCTCCACTTCTCTCTGTTGCCACCTATTGGTGTGTATGTGTGTTTGTTCCTTAGTTCTGTATGCATCCTTTCAGCTGTGGGAGGGCAGCTCCGCAGACTCTCATGAGGAGGAAGAAATAGGAGAAAGCCCTTCCTGCCTTTCACTGAACGGGGGCTGTGGCTGACAGTTGTTTCCTCAAGCTAGAATGAATATTAACGTAACCTGGTAGGCAGTCCTGGAATTGCGGAGAGTCTGGTCACCTTCCCCTCCATAACCCTGAAGTAGCAGGTACTTCAAGGAAATGTCTGTGAATAGGTGTGTAAGCTGGGCAGGCCACATAGTAAAATAAAATTTGATTAGAATATTAAAGTAGAGTGGACTTGATCATTCTGATTAGGACAACTTACATGGAAGTTAACTGGGCACATAGTTAATGATACATGGTTAATATTGTGCTACATGGTAATTATGAATAAATGGGAGGGGCTCAATGTAAATAACCATAATTAGTATTACTTTTTCAGTTAATTTTTTTCTCCTTTCTACACTGCTGATTTATCAACATCTGTATCAGTGTCCATGTTGATATTTACTGATATCATGTTGTGTTTATTCATTACAATCTATGAATACAAAGACCCAGGCACACTGACACACATGGACACACACATACACCTACATGTTGGGTATGTGTGTACATGTTAAAAAAATTAAGAGTGTGGATCCAACTCTGAAATGAGGATTCTTTGGTCCCTGGTTTTACTTACCCATTCTTCACAGCAGAGATTTTCTGTGCTCCAATTTCCTTTCTTTCCATCCCTGGATAGATTGATACCTTTAGAGAACTGACAGCTTGACCACCAGTGGAAGTAATCTGACCTCCCATCTAATTTGGAAATTTCATGTTAAGTATGGTAGTGGGAAGGGGGTAAGAAAACATGATTTTATATTAGTTTATCAGTTACTTTCTTAATCACCATCATCTTAATCATAATGAAAACCTGTAATTTTGGATTTTAATATATACTAAATTCAATGGTATCACCTTTATATGCATAATCTCCCTAAATTTTGAGGTATGTGTTATTCAGCTTCTAAATGAGAAACTTAGGCTTATTCAGGTTAGGTATTTGCCTGATATCACAGAGTGGAAAGCTAGAGCCTGAATTCTGGGGATTTCGATTCTGAAATCTATAATTGTATGTATTTTGTTATTCTATCATAATACAAATGGTGAGAATACCTATTTCCTTCCCCTAAAATCCTGATATTTCACCAGTGACTTTGTGCATAGAGCAGATTTTTCTTTTTCTTAAAGGAAGAAGTTAATGGGCATTGGCTACTTGAAAGGGATTTTGCAACTCAAGAGCAGAGATTTTTTTAAAAAGAGGCACAGAGTACTTGAGATGTAGCCAAATTTATCTCAACAGGTACACAGAACGGCCACAGTGACCACTTTGGTTCTGACTGGGATATTTTTAATTTTAAAAACAGTAAGAGTTAGTAAATTAGTGCTTCTTTGGGTCTTTTCCCTGAAGTTTTCACTGAATAGTAAAGATATAAGATCCCATAGCCTTAGTTCACTGGCTAAGAACTCAGTCAGCTATTAATTCAACCTGTGACTCTTGAATTTTATGTCTCAATTTCAAACTCTATAACTAAATTTGTAATAATTATCTTACCTGTTTCTTCCTGCTCCTTTTAGGGAAAGAACCCTGAGAAAAATCCTGAAATAAGTAAAAATGACATTATGTCCATTGCTTTATGTGTGACATACTTTTGTGATATAGATTTAAGTTCATTTAATGTGGCAATTCATTTTCTCAGACTTTGATATAAGCTTAACCTAAGAAATGTGATTGATGTACTGATAATTGAATGTCTTTTGTATAGCAACCCAATTGATAATAGCCAAATCCTGGAATAAGCCAATATGCCTGAGTACAGATGACTAGATAAAGAAGATGTGTACATATACATAAAGGAGTAATTCTGCCATTAGCAATGACACATTTGAGTCATTTTTAAGAAAATAGCTGCACCCTGAGGCCATTATGCTCAGCGAAATAAATCAGAAAGTTGAGCATTACATGGTTTCTCTAATATAACAAAACCAAACCATAAAATATGCAAGAGACACAGAAGTAAGAAAATGGACTTAGTAGAGAGAGAAGGGAAAGGTGGGACAAGAGGCTGGGAAGGAGAAAGGGAGATGATATGTTTTTTTTAAAAAGAACCAAATGGGGTGGTAGTGATAATTAGGGAAGAAGGGGGGAATTGTGGGAGGATCAAAAAGGTGGAGGGAAGGGATGGTAATTTTGACACGATATAAATGTGCACAAAATACTCAAGTTCAATGTAAACATTATGTATTGCACAGATACACATACACACACATTAATAAAACGAGGGAAAGCAACAACAAGGCCTAAATTTTCAGAGGAAATCTTAGCAGGACTTCTTTCAGCAGTTTGTGCTGGAGGCTGCACCTGAAAGAGGCCTTTGCATAATGGGGGTTTTCTGACTCCTGTGACTAAGGCATTTTCTGGATCACCCTCCCCTACCACTCCCCAGTGAAGGCAAATTTGACCTTTCACCTGGAGGAAGAGGCTGAAAGGGATGGGGAACAGCTGCCCTGCTCAGAGATGCCCCTTTTGGCCAGATCTAGGTTCCTCTTTCATTTTAGACCCATGCTTCCATGGTGGCCTTTGGGCCAGAATAGGACTGGCCTCTTCTCTCTTCACTCTGCCTCCCTGGCCTCAGGGAGCAGTCCGGCATAAGCGGCCACTCTAGAATCCCTAGAATCTGGCCTAAATGTGGGAAGAGTGGTCTATGGTCCTAGGAGTGTCAAATATAAGAGACACTGAAGAACTGAGAATTCCCGCTGTGGTCCTCTGTGTCCTTGTCCACTGTAGACTTTCCTCCCCCACTTTGATGGTACATGACCTTAACCCCTCATCATTACTCCAATTCATCTTGATAAAATGCAAACTGTCCAAATTATGACTGCTAATTACGAATACTTCCTGCCTTTTCTCAGAACCATCTTTGAACAAATATTCTTTAAAACAGCTGAACTTCAGCTAACCCTGCCTGCTAAATATAAAAAATTTCACCCTCCCTCCCAAGATAGAAGAGTTCTCCTCTTCAAGCATTAAGAAAAAAGTCTTACGTTATAATTTTCCCCACCCAGGATGTGAGTGGAGAGAGGCTGAGATGTTAGCAGCAAGTCTTCAATCTGTGAAGAAGCCCGAATAGAACGAAATTGATGTGCAAACAGAAGATATAAGCGCTTGAGATACAAAGACGAGAGATCGTAAGAGAGACATATCCAATGGTGCTGACTTTCCATGCTACCTTTCCCTAAGACCAGTACACCTGTTCCTTTTTTTCTTTTTGTTTTTTGTTATATCAGTGAACCAGATGGAAATGTAGAACACACACACACACACACACACACACACACACACACACACACACACACACACACAACCCAGCTCTCATATTTTGCTATTTTTATAACTCTGTAATGAAATAAGCTTGAATCTAGAAATCTCAAGAATGAGGGTAAACATCACCATGCCCTTTTAAGTGGCTCTTTCTACTTCAGAGTGGCTCATCCAACTCTTTTGGACAGCCATCAGTCAGGAATTCAGGGTTCTCCACTCATTTAATGCCACCCCTGTTCTGGGGATGGATTAGCTGCTGGTGAACCAGGGTGCTAAGGGGTTGTTAAAATGAGTAAATTAAACAACTATACAGTGAACATATCAAACTTTTTGTTTCACTTACGTAAAGAATAAACTATTATGAATCTTCTATTGGTTCAAGAGAAAGAACCCAAAGGAAAAACATATATATCGACAATCAGAAAGTCTGAAGTGGTTTTACTGATAGATATAAAACTAGCCTTTCCATAGATCTTGAAACACTTGCACTAGGTATAATACCCCAAAAAGAATGGTGAATATCAAGAACTCACACCACAATCGATGTGGGTGAGGTTGTGGGGGAAAAAAAGAACACTCTTACATTGGTGGGAGAACTGTAAACAGGTACAACCACTATGGAGGGCAGTCTAGAGACTTCTCAAACGGCTGAAAATAAATATTGCATTCAACCCAGAGATACTTCTTTGGGTATCTTTTCAAGAGTTTAAAGCAACATATAACAGAGATACATGTATACCCATGTTCATAGCAACACAACTAACAACAGCTAAAATGTGGAAGACACCAAAATACCCATCAACAGACCAATAGATACAAAAATTGGGGTACATGTACAAAATGGAATACTACTCTTCTATGAAGACAGATAGGTTTGAGGCTTTTGCAGGTAAATGGAAGCAACTTGAGACCATCATGCTCAGCAAACTGAATGAGATGCAGAAGGTTAAATATTGCCTAGTTTCTCTAACATGAGAAACCCAGTATACAGGCTTCCTATAGAACCAAATGGGTGTAATAATGGAAACTGGGGGATGAGGGAAGGAGGTGGAGGCCCAACCAAGGGGAGAGGAGAAATTGTAATGTTGATAAGGTATATATGTCCACAAAATACTCAGGTTCAATGTAACCATTGTGTACCTAATATATATATATATATACATATATATATATATGTACATATATATTATATATATTAATAAAAATGGGAAAATGGATGGGAATCTCATTTGTGTCATCACTGACCTTCCACAAGTGCTTCTACAAACCTGCAAATAACTAGTGAAAGACAATGAAAAACATAGTCCCTTTATCAAGCATACCAACTTTAAAGTGTTCTTTCTCCAGAGATTTTGCCAAGATTTCAATCTATGCAGTTTGATCCCCTGTAGAGGATCTGTAGACTGTTTCAAATAGATGTGAGATTTGAGTATCTAAATATGAGAAACTGCCTGCAAAATATGGCATGATACAATGTTGTCATATAAGAATACAGCTGTATTTTATAATCTCTCAACCCAAGTCATGAACACTAAAACACTATGCAAATTTATAGTTTTCTTTATAAATTCTGACAGGTTACCCAGGTGCGTGAAAAATTCAAGCTCTCAGTACTTCCACTTGACATGCGTATGTAGATGAAAATCTATGTCAAAACACAAGGTTCTATAGGAGAAAGAAACTGATTTACAGTTTTAAAAATCAGATAAAAAAACTTAAAACCAGCTTTGTTATCTATTCCCCAACTGTCCCCTGGACATGTTACGTATGTTAAGACACTCAAACCTGACTCTCTATACCTGGAAACTTCATGCACACCTGGTCATTAAGTAAGGGTGTAAGAAATAAAATACTCATGGGCTGGTGGGATGACTCCAAAGAGTTCCTGGTAAATCTCATTCATTGTCGAAGCGGGGGAGGGGGGTCAAATAAAGCACACTTAACACCTTACATCGAGTGGAGGATCAGCTTCTTGGACAGCTTTTCCACTCATTCATGAAAGACGCGGAGCCAGAAGCTGTGAGTCAGTAACTGCAAAGGTCTATCTGAGGTTCACAACAGACAAACTCTGTATTAAATGTCTGTAAGTGCCTCATTTAACTGCTTGGCCAGGGAAGGCCACCAGGGTTTACCAAAGTTGACACTGTCCCAGAGGCACACTACTAGCTCATTCTTTCATCTGTTTCATTATTCACATATATACTAAGCATGTTCTGTTATCTTCATGCTCCTAAGTCCTTAGTTTTATGTAGTCATTTACATATCTAATGTTTAAAAAATGTCTCAAGACCTCAATCCACCTACTCCAGAAGGCTCAGTTCCTTTTCTGGGATTTCTGTAAACTCCAGAGTGGTTCTGTTGCTATGATCATTTCTTGCTCAGATTTTCTGGTCCCACTTAAACTCTCAATTGCTCTCACATTCAGCTTCCTATGGTTCTTTTCATCATTCACTATCAACTTACACGGGAAAATTTTTTTTCTCTGATTTCCTTACTAGTACCAGAATTACATATGCAGCAAAAAATTCATGCAATGTTGAAATAATCAATAGTTTTATATTGCAAAACAGTTAAGAAAGTAATCTAAAATAAAATATGCTTCTTAAAACCCTTTGGAAGAAACAAATATGGCAAAAAGTTGATAAAGTGTAAAACTAGGTGGCTACCTATGGTTTATTTTTCTATGTGATCTCTAACATTTCATAAAACGTTTCTATTACAAGAGTTTAAACAACATTAGTCCTTTGGCCACAGAAGAGATCTGAACTATCTGTGTTGGGATAAAGATAGCACTGCCATAACAAAGACTCTACAAAACTAATGACACAGAAACTTACTTCACTCACACACAATAGTCGAGGTGAGCAGACTGGGTGGTGAGATGATTTCCCATGATCGCGTAGGGATCTGACTCCTTCCATCTTGCTTTTGTGTCTCCTCTAGAGCCTTAGCCTTGCCTGCGGTCACAGCTGGGCTGAGAACAGACCACATTCCCACTCACAGGTAAGACAAAGAACAGAGATGCGGGGCAATCATACTATTTTTTAATCTGTGCACATAAGTTGCACATATCACATTCACTTATCCCTTTTAGTTTGTGCATCCAGCTACCTGTAATAGAATTTAGGGTGGTTATCACCTTTTGGTATTACAAAGCTGCAATGAATAACTACGTATGCAGTTTGCCAGCTGTAGTTTGTCTCCTCTACTGAGCTGTGATGATGCAGAAGATAAATAATACACATACCCCTTGCGGAGGAAGCCAATTCTGATAAAAACTGAGGCTAAAACTGCATTCTTCTACTTCCCTTTTCATCTAAAACATAGATACCACATTTCCTAAATAATGATTAAATACCTCCTCTGGTTGAAGCATTAATAGTTTAAGGATGCTCAAGTTTTGTTTTTTGGGGTTTTTTTTTTTGTTTGTTTGTTTGTTTTGAGTAGTGAGGACTGAATCCAGTGCCTCTGCACCGGGCTAGCTCCTCAGTCCTTTTAATTTTTTTTTTTTTAAATTTTGAGACAAGTTCTCACCAACTTGCCCAGGCTGCGCTTTGGATTTAGGAACTTCCTACCTCGGCCTCCCAGGGTGCCTCCTTGCAAATTCAAGGGCTTACTGCCTACTGTTCTCAAAATAAAAGTGATTCATTCAGGCTCAGTGAGTGAAATCAGGTTCCTAAAGGTTACTGGAGAAAATGTATTAGTGAGAGGTGGACCCATACATAACTTCAGAAAAAAAAAAAAACTCATCTTTGAAAAGTTAATACATTTTCTTCTTACTCTCTCATGATATAGCAAACTGTACTGTGCAAAGACAGCTGCGTCAAAATAATCCATCCCATACACTCTTACGATGGGACACTGGCACTCTTTCATTGAATGGTGAGGTTGCACTCTCCTCCTTTAAACATCAGCTAACCTCTTTGACCACTCACCAGAGAAAATTCAAAGTTGTCCAGTTAAGTTCAGTTAACCCTAAAACCGTGAGAGGTAATAGAATGATTTACATTCAGTAAGGGTTTATTCACTATGCAGCAGTACGAAAGAGGAAAAGATTTTAAATAACTGCCTTCATGTTTCCATGTTTCATTTACCTAGTAGTACCTTTACATTGCACTACATCCTTAGTCCAGTTTTTATTTTTGATGGTGAGACAGTCTAAGTCATTAAGTTGCCCAGGATGAACTCAAACTTGAAATTCTCCTGCCTCTCAGGGCTGGGATTACAGGTCTATGCCACCAGACACAGCTTTGATTCTTTAATTTTTATTCCTATTTACTGTAATGTTATCTGTTCTGATTGCTGGTTACCTCAATCAAGTCTTCAAATGAAGAGCATAAATTTAATGAAATCACATTTTTAAAGCTTACTGATATAAGCTCCCTGGTATTATTCTGTAAACAAGGGTAATTCATGAAGGCCCTATTATCATAACTGAGGGATATTTTCAATTAAATAAAAGCCAGGTAACTTTGTATAGGTATATATTTTCTGTTCATCTCCGAACAGATCGTCTGCCCATGAAAGTTTAAGATATAACATCATCTATGAGGACCCAAAGATTAATTCATTCATTACACACATTCAAAAAATAAATAAATAGGTCCTTAACTTATTTATTGGATAGTGAGTGTACAAAATGTTAAGTACTAATCATACAAGACTCAGTCACACCTTATGTCAGTTTTCTGAACTACTGACACTTCACACTTATTAAATGTCTACCATATAAAATGCACTGGGCATAACTAGAAAAGCCTTTGAATATCTTCAGCAACTAAAGAGTATATGTAACAATAACAAAATAAAACAAGATGACATGACAGGCTAATTAAAAAATAAAAGAAAAATATTACACAGCATAGGCTCATTTATCTAAGAATTCAACAAGAGATCACTTTTTTCTTATTTATAGAAATCCACCTTATACCACAAACCTTTATTTAGAACTATATTCAATAAAAATATCATGAGATATTATACGATAGGAATGGTAATTTTTAAAAATACATTATTAGTCATTACTCAGTTTTTTCCTCTCAGTTTTAAATTTAATTCAAGTAGTGTACCCATCTACAAATCTTTGAATAAAAGAACATGACAACATGGTATACTTAACATCTATCACAGTATCACTACCACAGTATCACTCCAATAAGCAGCTGATAAGAATTTTTGAGGAAGTAAATTGGAAACATGCACTAAGGGAAATAGGTTCAAGATAATATTTATTTCACAAGAACTTCTGAACATTTGGAGTAAACAAAGCACAGTTTTGGTTATTTCAAAGAACTAATACAAGCAGAAGACACTGTTATTAGCCATGGCTAGATGCATAATACTATCTTCACTTGTAAGTTTTTAAAATAAAACAGGAGCATCGGTAAAGTCACACTGAAATTACTGTCAAATAAATTATTACTACTGACCTCTGGCTATGCACCAAACACAAGAAAAACTAGTATGTACATGAAACATCTTTACAAGATTTTAGAATCTAGGAGAAAATAAAAAGTATAAATTTTGTATCTTTTCTGGTAATAACTTTTAACGACAGAGACAAAGAATTCCCAATGTTCAACTCTATTTCTAATAACATGTATTTAGTAAATGGTAAAAATCTACTTGAGGCTTCCAAATGAAATAGAAAACAACTGATACATGATAATAAAAATTAATTTATATGCTTTGTTAAATAAAAATTGAGACTTCTGTAAGTTATGGAAGTGTGTAAAATATTTTAAATGAAGCAAATAGTATGCTTGTTTGATTGTTGGCAATTTTGAAGACCTCATCCATGTTTGAGGCTACATGACTTTCTAAACTAAATAGAGAAAAGCAAAGGAAAGAATGAAAAGTGGGAAAAAAAAGATTGAAAAATAAAAGCAACAATAACAAAACCCTCTTTAAGACACACAGACTAACACAGAGCGGAGATAAAGACACAAACGGGGAAGGAGACACATTTAACCGGATGTTGGGTGCCCCTCAATTTTGCTGCATAAAGTAGTACAGTGTTCACATCTGAATGGTCCGGCGGTTTTAGCATACTTCTAAGACTTTTGAAATAATGTTGTTATTCCTAAGTAAGTTGAAATCATTTGGGAGTCAGCAGTTAAATGCCTGCTTTACTTTACGGCTCTCCTGGGTTAAAAATTTGGTTATTAAGAAACTGCTGATATTACAGGTCATCCTCTGCATCTTGATCATAAATATTCTGAGGTTGTCTCTTAATATTGATTACCAAATCAATGGTTAATATTTTCATTAAACACTGAAGAACTGACGTTAGTAAATGGTATTTAACAGCTACTGATTCCAAACCTGCCTGACTGTTCAGCATGGGCTGATTAGTTTGCATTACATGGATAGTTCTCAAATACAGTTGCGGAAAGCTATACTTTCCTTTCTTAGACTTATAAAGGACTTTGGGAATGCCTAAAAGTGCATTAGCTATTAGCTTACTAATCATGGATTCTTCTGACTGCTGACATTTTTTGGCATAGTTGAGAAGATAGTAATGTAACAAGATCTCAAAATTACCACCCACAGGCAAAACACAACCTGCTGGCAGAGATGAGAAACAGTAACTCTGTGAAATACTTCTATCTAGTGGTTTAGATTCAAATGGTAACATGCACCCTTTTCTAAAAATATCTGTGACTAGAAATTGTTCACAAGAAATTTCTATTCTAACATTTCCTGTTGTAGAATTACTAGTGGAATTACTCTCAACTAATAGTTCACAGTCATCAATTACGTTTTTCTCAGAAGGTAAACATCTTAATGTTTCATCTATTTGGATTGTATGTGTTGACATCAGTTTATGTGTTGAACATGGGACGTATGTTTTTAATGGAACACGTGAAACTATCAAATCTGGATATGTTTTTAAATATGTCTGAGTTTTGTCCAACTTATCATTCTTTACAACTGTATTTCGATATGGCTTTTGCACGAAATGATTTCCAATGTCAAGTATCTGATTACTTTCTCTAATATTTTTATTAATAAAAGGACTTGATGTATCATTATGGTTACTGCCTTTTATCACATAATGTAGATCTATGTCTTTAAATAACTGCCGAAGCATTTTAAAAGCACCATGTAAAGCATTTTGATGTTGTTCAATAAGACCCTGAACTGGTCCACAAAGAATCAGACAGTGTGGTCTAAATGTCCATGTATTAATCAGGTCAAAATGAACATATCTTTTGGATCTAAGAAAAAAGGGCTTACAAAACCTTACTAAAGCAGTGTTAGAAATTTCACACTGTGAAGAGACCTGTGGAAATCTAAGTGGAGAAAGATCAATGACTCTTTGAATAAGAGAAACTTCCTCTGATGATAAACACTCCACCACTGATATACCACTAAGACCTGCATAATAAATAACCAAATCTGGTTGTTTCACACTAGACAGGAGCAATCTTACATTATGACTAAGTAAATATTCCATTATTGCTTTTGTCTTTTGCATAATCCAAATCTGAGATGTCTGAAATTGTGCTTCTGAATTTAGATGAAACTCTGATGCAGAAGTTGAAAAAAAAGGCTGAATGATTTCTTTTACTACTGCTACTCTTATGTCACCATCTGTTGGACAATAGACAGAAAAATCTCTGTGAAGCAGAAGGCCATCTATGATCCTAGAATCTGACAAAGGAAGACCAGTGACACCAATATTCAACTCAATAAAACAGTCATCCACTAACTCCAGTACTTCAATTCCACTTTTAGAAGTCATACACTTGAAAAAGTAGTCACACATCAATTGCGAAATAAATCTATGATTATTTCTTCCAACTCGTCCACAAAAATACGCTTCTAACAGTAGCTCTAAAGAGCTCCTACATAATGTTCTCTCTCTAGCAGAGGAAGAAAATATGGACAAAAAGTGGCTACTTAAATACTGATCCATAATGTAGTCTAGTATTTGTGTCTGAAACATTAGTAGGGCTTGAGAAATAAATTTCCATCGGCAACAATTTTTCCAATGCCTTTCATGGACTTGAGTATTTTCAGGAACTAAAGAATCCTTTTCTGTACCTGTAATTGCACGAAGTCCTCTGAGTAAGTGGCAAAGAAGGATAATAAATGTTTTTGCACCATCTCCTGTTTTTTTGAGATGACTGGAAACACAGGCCACTATTATCCTGTACCAAAAATAAATAAATAAATAAATAAATAATTCATATTTTCAGAAGACTGCTTCCCACCTTGTATTAAGACTCCTGGCTACAGGCATAAAGTAAGACTACTGTCTCTCTGACAAACAGTCCTATTTTTATTTTCCTCCCTTTTCAAGTTACTTTGGCCTATTCCAAGATTCTGGGTTTGGGAGGAGGAGGAGTATTTGAGATATAGTATTCTCTAGGGTATTGTCTAATTCCAAGCAGATGATAGTCTCACTAGGGGTTATTTTTCCAGGAACATGGCCTCGAAAAGTGACTATCTGGGAAGAGGGGCGGGAGCGAGGAGGTTCAGGCTAGACCGGACGCAGATACCTGGCTACGGGATGCTTTAAGTGCAGTGCCTCCAGGAGGCGGCCTCCATCTCGACTGAGGAGCACCTCACCGGTGGGCTTCGTACACAAAACTTGCCGCCCCTCAGGACCCACGCAGCGGCTCACAATGGATTCCAACACCTCGGCCACCTGCAAAGCCGCCTCTACGGACACCGCGACAGCCATAGAACTTAGGGTTTCACCCAAGGCCAAATACTAACTTGCGAAACAGAAGAACACACAGCAACTGGCGCGGCGCGCACGGAAACGGAAAAGGCGGAGAGAAAACCGGAAGCCAAGCACCAAAGCCGGAAGCCAGGAATCGAAGCCGGAAGCCAGGCACCACAGCCGGAAGCCAGGGACCAAAGCAAGTCGGAAGCCTTTCTCGCAGGAGTTCGTGTCTGGGCAAGACGGCTGTTCTTCAGCTTGCTCAGCGAGAACGCTGAGCTACAGTACAAATTGGATCAAACGGTCAATCTCGCGTATAGATAGGAAAGAGGCTAGGGTTCTGCAGAAGCTGTCTTTGGGTCGGAAACTAATCCTTCCTCGGCTCGCGAGGTGAATCTCGGGGTTTTTCAGCCGTCCCTGTATCTTCGTCTCCCGGGAATATTTCTATGTAACAGCGGGCAGAACTTGGACGACTCCCATCGCCGAAAGCTACTTGTTTCATGGCAAAACCTTTGCATTGGATTTACGCATCATCTGGCCACATAACTGCTGTAGACGCTCTTCACGTAAATATTTTCGGGATTTTAGACAGATAGGGGCTGCGGGCCAGTGCCAAGAGTATCGTTATGTCTCTTTCGGGGATTTTATCACAAATCCTGTCCTCACAATAACACGAGGAAACCTCAGTCGCTAGTTTAACCACTTCTTTAGCCAGAATGATAGAGGACTCAAATTGATTTTGTGACATCGATGTTTAAGGGTTTATGCTTTCACACACATTGACCTACGATATGGAAAGAACCTATTGTATTGTGTCATGAATTCAACAAAGACTTACTAAAAGTATGGGTTTGGGGTTCAGACCTCAGTTTTCTCTGCCATTTCCTTGTGACATTCATGTAACCTCTTTGGTCCTTACTGTTCTCATCTTCCAAAAACATAAGGAAGTTACATGTAAAAGAAAAACCTCAAAGTTTTGAGGTGAATGTTTACAAAGTAGTTCCCATAGTACCTAGCATGTAGAAAGCACAACAGTCATTTACTGATAGTATATCCACCAAATTCCTGTGGCAGATCACCACTCTTCTGGCCCATTATACTTTAAGAAAGGAAGGGTATCCCAGGATCCCTGTGTCTTTTAAGACACAGATATTTCAATCAGTATAAAGATGTAACACATAACACCTATGAGAGTAAAAATGTCAGTGTTAGCAAGAAGATAATCTTGTAAATATTTCATTGAGGTTGAATACTGAAGGGTTGTTTTTCTCATTCCTATACACAGACTAGGAAAAAAAAAAAAAACTGTTGGCCCTCTCTTATTGTAACTACGGAGAGCAAGTACCATTTGGATCCTGAGGGGAATGTAAAAATAGGAAGGGAGAAGGTGGAGGAAAAAAAGAGGAATGGCTGAGTCCTTGGAACTTATCTACTGTGGACTCTGAAGGAAAACAGATTTCGCATGGGGTTAGTACAGATGATTGTTTAACAGGAAGCTTTACTTCTGACTCTGTTTAGCACAAGGGGTTATAGTAAATATATATTCAAGCAGTGGTTAGTCCAGACATTTATAAGTGTTATAATCAGATTTCTGTTTATGTATACAATGGAGATACTTACTCAAATTTATGTTTTTAATCTAATAGTAAGAACGTACTGTCACTGCTAAGTATTTAGTTTTTGGAGTCATTTAACTATGAGTTGCAGCTAATTCATGTATAAAGTTTGCTAGGGGCTAGAGAAATAGCACAGCAGAATGCTTGCCTAACAAACACAAGGACCTCAGTGCAGTTTCCCACACCACATAAACTGGGTTGGTAGGAGGACCATAGTGAGTTTGAGGCTTGCGTGAGCTGGCCTAGACTACAGAGGGAGACTCTGCCTCAAAAATAAATAAGTAGATAAAATAAATATTAGGGATTCTGTTAAATCTCTCTCAGGATCTTTCCCCATCCTTTGAAACTCTCCCCCCAAAAGCAAAAAAATAAGAGTAGGACAATTTAGTTACCATATTTTGTATTAAAAATAATCTGATCAAAGTTTGCTTTTTAAAAATTTTATTTAGAATGCTTAGGTGTAGAAGTTAGCATAATTTTACAGATTAGAAAAATTCAATTCTTTTCTCTCTGCAAACATTTGTAACAGGTTAGGAATAATAGATTAGAAACATAATACATTACAAAACAATAGCCTACAGTGATCTGTACATTTATTATGCACCTTACAGAAAAGAACTCGACGGTGTGCTGTACTTAAACTGCTGATAACATACTTTTATAATACAAAACTGACCAGTGATAGTGCTTGAATTTAAGAATGGCAATTGAACAGAATATATTAAATGTATATTTAGCATGCTAAAAAGTGAAAAAATTTCAACTGAGATTCTGTGGCTCATCAGTTCAAATATTTCATGGCATTTTTCTAAATGAAAAATTTTAATATTGCAATACTAGAATATTACATGATAAATGAAGAAATGTTTTAGTATATTCACATTCATTTTGTCTTGGGTTTCTTGTGGCTCTTCTGAATATGTTAATTATTAATGAGACACTGGTCCTGTACAATTTTAACAGTCTGTCCTCAAAAACTGTAACAAAAATTGTTAAGAGTAACAAAAAGTAAATTAAATATACTAAACACACAATATGTAGAGCAAAATGAAATCAAATTACATAGTAGTGGCAAGTTTTACATTTTAAAGAATCTCTTTTTTACACATAGTCAAATAAGATAGAATTTGAGATGTAAACTTATTTCTGTGGGGTTCCTCCATTGTTTAAAATTGAAAAACTTTAAATAAATACTAATATTTTATTTCTGTACATTTAACGTAATTCAAAATAACCTACAATCTCATGTATGACTCATCAATAATGCCATCACTACTGTATATCAACAAAGAAAACCTCAGTACTATTCATTGCTCACTAGAAAAGCTAAACAATGGAAAAAATGGAATTTTACACATTTGTTTTCTTAAGTGTTGAAGAAGATATTCTTCAAAAAGTTAAAACTGCCTCCACAAAATTTTGTGTGTACGGCACAAGTTGACACCAAAACAGTGTGAATTCCATCGAAAAGGCACTGTTTACAATATTCAGAATAATCTGACATGTCTACTTCAATGTCTGAGAGTTAAGACTACATTTGAAATAGGTAAAAAGACAAACCCTTATAAAAGTACAGCATTACTGTTAGATATATTTTACCTATATAAAAGGAAATAAAGTGACGCAGAAAAATGACCCTTTATGACATGTAAGCCTATAAACATTTGAATCATACAGTTCCGTAACACAAAACTGACAAAAAATATTTTCTTAAAGGCACAAAAGCATGAGAATTAAATAAAGGTTGTATTTTACAAGGCCAATTTTTCAATGGAATGCAATTGTCAACTGAGCTGTGACAAAGATTACACTGTACCTCTATAAGTGATACAAAAAAGTACTGATATGAAATATAAGTATTAATAGAATATTGCTGTAACATTTCACACACCTTATTGTCTTTTTCTAGCTAGAAACATCTTGCTAAATGGTGAATAACTAAAGACAGTACATTTAACAGTGAGGAAAAAAATGCATACGTCAATAATTGTTACTCATCTAAATTTTCGTGTGAAAATTTGGATAAATACAATGGTTCATAAGGTCATAAAATCCAGAACTAGTACAAGGCTCTCAGATAGTTGGGAACTGCAAATCATATTATCAATCCATGTGCGAAGGAAGAACATTCAAAGTCAATTACATATTATGGCTAAATACAAAGTTATTTATGTGTTTTAGATTCATGTACTACACCTGTTATAAGTACTGATCTAAAATTAAGCCATCGATTCCTGAGTTTTTATTTTCAGTTCATAAAAAGGAACTTACATACCTAAAAGCATAAGAGGATTATTAGGTCAGATATATGCTTTTAGTGTACAATAAACAGTCATAAATAACCCTGCTCTTTAGTCTTTGATTCCAGGGTAAGAACCCATAACATATGCCCTAAAAAGAAAATTAAAATATGAAATAATTATCTTTCCCATCTTAAAAGACAGCCATACAGATGAAACACTGTTCAGACCAAGTGAAAATAACATACAATAACACACAAGCCCAAAATCCTAAGGCAGGTCTCCAATAAAATTTTAAGTTCCAGGATTTAATGATGAAGTGATTTTTGTGATCAGCCAATTGAGTTATATATAAATTAACACTAATTTAAACCATAAAAGATGAAATTTTACAATATTTACATAATATCACAAGTCAATGAATAGGCAGTGAGCATAATGTTGGTAAGAGAATGTGAATACAAAACATATATTGACAGAATATGAAATATAACCCAAAAACTCACCCATTAGATAGTCACGAAAATACTGGATACAGGTACATCCTAGTTATGCTGTCATCTATTTAAAAACATTTTCGTTTGTACATACGGAATACAGCACTGTTTTGCTAACACTACATAGGAAGTGGTTTTCTATAGAAATCTAAGGATATGTAAGACAGTTATATTAGAAAAGAAACCCCAAGGTTGTCATTTTTACTCTTCACAATTCAGTAATCACCCCTTGAATTTCTATTTATCATGGCAAAAAGATTTAATTGCAAATGTACTACTGTATCCTCCTTGTCTCTTTTGTGAGATGGCAGATGTAGCCAAAAAATTATTATTCTGATCTTGTTTTCATTTTCATAACCACTTCAATATCTATACTTTCAGAATTCAAAGATTTATTTTAGGACAAGTTGTTCTTAAACCTAACAAAATTGTTCTTCAAAAAATTTTTAAAATTTACGTGAAAACACAAAGTCAAAATATTAAACTGATGGGAAAAAACCCTTAGGAAGAAATCTGCCTGAGCCTGAAAAAAAAAAATTAATTGTGGTTTTGCCACAGAATGAAGGGACTAAGAACAGAGGAGGATAATAAAGAATTAAACTTCAGAGACTGATACTCTTACATTATCAGCTTATTGCACATTTCAAGGAAACCAGTTTTAATGTATACATAAAGGCCATCACCCAGTGTCTTTATTGCCATTCTCCATTTGGCTCTTGAAGTAAAATATTACTTACAATATTTTGTATTCTACTCACTGAACACACTAGGGTCTAAATGATAGATAATTTTTTCATGATGAAAAAATCATGAATTATCAGTATTATATTTCTATAAATGTCTAGAATTTGGCCTTAAGTTATAGATCTGCAGACTTAAAAATGAGAAAAAAAGGACCACATTTTTTCAGCAAGTGCTTAAGGTGGTATTATAACTAATAAGTCCAAGTAACATATCAGGTTTTTATACTGATAGATGCATAAGTACATATACATCTATATCTACAACTATTAAATTAAACCTAGGGATTAAAAAAATCTTGTGTAAACTTTAAAAATTTGCCACACGTCTTTAAATATATTAATTTTGACCACTCATATATTTTTTTATTTTTGCTGTTTCTACGAAAACAACTAAGCTGGGTACTTTGGAAATCATTTTTACTGTATAGTATACTGAATTATTTATAGTATGTCTATTATTCCATCATTCTCCAGTTTAATTCCTCCATAAAATTTTGTGCCTGTTTTATGAAGAAAGTAGATTACTATATACACAAGACTGATAGCATTTTTGTTAAGAACAATGTTAACACTATACCTCAGCATATACTACAGAATACAAAGACTACTATCAGGTAATAGTACATAAGAGACAACTGTGTACACACATGGATTATATTCAAATGTAGACATATTCTCAAAAAAAGCTAGAAATGTCCTGGCACTTAACATATAGCTCACTTTAATAACCAAATGGGATAGTGCTTGTTTCAGGTTAAGGATAAAATATAAAAAGGTAGATAGCACTACATTCAGTTCCTAGATTTTTTGTTTTAGAAATATTGTGATATTTTAATAAAGACCAAACCAACTTGAACATTGGTCCCAGGACAAATTTTGATATTTCTAGTTGACTGATTCAACGTGGAGAACTACTTGAACATGAAGTTTATTATGACTTGAAGCAAAATCAGGAGGAAAATGATGAAGTAGTCTTTTTGCTGTAGAAAATAATCCGTGGCAGGTGTGCTTGAAATGAAATGATTTCGAAGAGCCATAATATTTCTATAAAAATAAGCAACAAATTTTATAATGAACTTCAATAATGCCAATAAAAACAACTTGAAAAGCTAAAAACACTTAATTACATATCTAAAGTAACTAATTCAATCAGTAACTACTCAAGCAAGGATCTAATTATGATACAAGAACCTTTATTAGGTTTTGTCTACACTTGAATTCCCACTTTATATCAAGCATATTAAAGCTTAATAATATAATACTTAAAAGTATCAAATATACATGATGATATAGAATTCTCTATTACAAATGTGGTTTTAAAGTAAGATCTTGCTTCTTAGTTGGTTCCTTAATTTTTTTTATCTTTAGGGAGATGAGATAGGGGTAGAAGAAAACTAAATTCCACAAGGAAAAGACAAGAGAACAGATTTTTTTTCCATAACACTCCAAATTTGGAGAATGCTATATAGGCATTTCATATGCTGACAGAAGTGTCTATCTGGTCATAAAATGAACTTATAATACCCTCAAGCAACCTTAAATGCTTTTAGCTAAAAGCAACTGAAGCTCTATTTTCTTTTTTGAGGGGCTTGTGCTAGCAAAGTATTTTGTTAGTATTAAGATATAGAAAGAAAGCAAAACAATAAGATATATGAATATAGTTAAATTGGGACACTTGAACACTGTTTAATAGCTACTGGTATCTACAGTGCTGCTATGGTTTGGATCTGGAGTATCCCTCAAAAGCCTCATGTATTTGGATGTAGGTGGGTCACTGTGGAACTGTGTATTGTTGGGAGGTAGGGCCTGGCTGGAGAGGATAAGATGCTTGAGGTTCGACTCGGAAAGTGTGTCATCTTGTTGAGACTTGGAGTGCCACAGGGCAGAGCTTTCAGGTATTTATTATCGACTCCTGGACCAGGAAGTAAGGTATGGGGAGTGTGGGGTCCCAGCATGCAGCTTGAAGTAATTAAAACAAGAAGAAACATTGCTACAGCTTTTTTTGCGGGGAAAGCTCTGGCCTTGACTGAGTCTGTAGACTCTGCTAGCTCCTACTTCACTTGGTTTCTTTCTGTCTGCAATGCCTGAAACAGGACTGCAGCCTCTGCCATGTGCCTTCTCCATTGCTGGTTGCCCCATGAATGGACCATATGAGACCTTCTGAAACTGTGAGCTAAATAAATCTTGCTTCCCTTAAACTCTTATATATATTCCAGCACCAAATGAGGGTAACTAAAGCAAATGTGTAACACACATTCCCTGCTCTGCAGGAGCCCAGAGTGCAACAGGATAGACAGACACAACTCTGAAGTGTAGTGAGCATCAAAAGAAGTTTGTGGAGGGAGGTATGCAAGCTGAGGTGAGGGACCATTTAACTGTACAGAGCAGGCTGAGTAATTAGAAATGTCACCCAAAAAATGTCATTTGAATTTACTCTTGAAAGAGATTTTCTTGATGGCAAAGTTAGGAACAAGGGCATTCTGTGAATTCAGTGGAGGCAGAGGTCCAAAGATGAGACGGCACAGAACATCCTGGGAGATGCAGGGCATTTCTTGGTACAGAAGCACGAGAGAGATGACAGCAAGCAGGAAGGGAAGTGAGTAAACCATAAGGTTTCTGTGAGTAGACTTTTTTAAAAAAAGTATTAAGAATATACTCTTAGCACTGAGTGTTGAATACAAATAAGCAGATGGGGTTAGTACTAAACATTTAAAACATTCAGTCAACATAAGAGGTAACCTGTCTGGACCCATGCTAGCCTTAGCCATGGAACAGGATCAGGACCACATCTCTTGAAAGGAGCCTCCCTGTTACTGAGCCATGGGGTGATGTGAAAGAGAGGATCTGGGATTGCAAGATGAATACTCATGGACTTAGGGCAGTTGCTGTCTACCCACAGTTATAGCAGTATTTAAATAGTTTAACAACTGGTACATTACATATTAGCCATACACAAAGGGGAATGTACAAGCAAATCTTTGCTAACTTTCTCACAGTCTCATTCCTTGCATGCTGCAGCAGGGAGATACAGTGATTCTAATTCTACCCTCCCAAAGAAAAAAACACCTCCCTCTCACCCAGGAAGAATTTCATCAAATGAAAGAGGCCCAGGTTCTATTTTAGCTTAGCAATGTTATAAAAATGTAAAGTGGGGTTGTGTATGATAGCACATGCCTGTAATTCTAACACTTGGGAGGCTGAGGGAGAGAGAAATGCGAGTATGAGCCCATCCTGGGCAATTTAGCAACTTGATGAGATCCTGTCTCAACAAAACAAAAAACTAAAGGACTGTGGGTACAGCTTAGTGTGAAGGCCCTTAGTTCACTTCTCAGTACCACAGAAAAATAAAGTTTATATTGGATTTCCTACACAAGGGGTTTTTTTCCTCCTTTAGACTGAAATCACTGTTAGTATTATATTACCTTTTAATTTCTTCCTGTGTTTGTTTTATAGATTCAATGGAACTCTGAATGTCTCCCAGTTCTATACCTTTCTTTCTTCGTGTACTTGGTTTTACAGATTGAGCTGAAAGATATATAGAATGTTAATTATAATCAAACACAATCTGTGGTTAAACTTAATGATTTTTTTATAATAAAAATGTTCTAGGCATTAGTTTGCGTGGGCTATAGATTAGCATAGTGAAAGTGATGTTTTGTAGGCTTGAAGTTTCATATCATTGCAAAACTAAAACACTACAAACATACTTATAAAGTCACTAGAAATTAAATTTTGACACCATTAAGTTTTATTTCTTTAACTCATCTAAAAGTATGTATTAATTGTGGAGAGGTTTCTTCCATCGCTTGTCTGGATTTGAAAAAATCAGCTTTTTAAGCCCCTTTTCAATTTCTTCAAGTCTCCTTCATTTCCCCAGTAACTTTAACCCTCTTCATACAGTCTTGAATATTGCCAACCAGCAAGCTGGATTGGTTTTTCAAATCTTGTTTCACATCCATTCCTTCCTTTCCATGTCGCTTACAGCTTACTCTCTAAGTTTCAGCTTTTTCATTTTTAAAATGGAGATAATAGTAATAATACCAAAACTTCACATAGTTGTGAGGTGTTTTCAACATACAGTCTTGCACAAATCTATTACTCAATAAATGCCAGGTGACACATTATAGATAATACAGTGGTGTGGATAAGACAGAAATTCTCAGAGGAAATACATACGTATATGCAGATACCCTTTCTTATGGGCTATATGACTTTGGGCAGGTTACTTATGTCCTGGTTGCCTTTCTTATAAAATGTAAAAAGTAACACTATAACTATACTCCCAATGGGACCATATGACTTCTACACCTTATTCCTTTACTCTTCCGGTATATTGCCACAATCCCATGCTCCAAGTATAGATTTCCATAATCCACTAGAAATCCTAGCAATTCAGAGGTTCTTTTGAAATGAATTGAGCTTCCTCCCTTTTAAACTATCACTTATCATATAATTTCTTGGTACTTGCTGTTGTATTCACCTCTAGTGTTACCTCTGTAGGTAAAAACATTTTACCTTAATGTAAGTGTGTTAGAAACTATTTGCTCATAAAGTTTAAAGAATTACCTTAATTCTCTCTTAAGTATATCTTGATGTAATTCAAAAGAGATTACATACTATCTGACTTGACCAAGAATGTCACACTATTTAATCTTTTAGCCCATAGTTTTATAAAGCTCTACTTTAACTTGTCTAGAACTTCTAAGCACTACTAATTTACTCTAAGAATATAAAACTTTTCTGAAGTGTGGAATTCAGTTCAAAGATTAAAAAATGTTTCTGAATTCAATCCAGGGAAGCAGGAATAGCTGCTCAGAGGCTAACCAGGCCAAGGGCTGTGACCCCAGGTCGTTCTTGTCTGCATGGATCACCTGTTTTCATCTCTACACCTCCACCTGGTTGCCTGCCTTTACAGCTCCTCTGTGATCTAGAACAACTGTTACTTCCTACCCTGCCTTTCCCAAAGCTCTTAAAATATTTTCTTGTGTTAATTTGGAAAACCACTTTCATATATTAGTTGAGTAAGATTGTTTTACAAATTAAACTCATATGAATAGTCTGCAATAAGTACTTTTACCTTCACTTCCAGATGAGTCCTGGATGTCAGGTTCTGGGGACGAATAGCCTTTTGTCACTTTCTTCTGCTGCCTGGCTGGCTTATGTTTCATTTTTGGGACACTAACCTGAAAAAAAAACATGCTGTAATGTGTGTTTGCCCTGAAACTTGTAATTAAACATTTGTCAAGAGTTTCCACAGGCATGATCTTCAGATAAGAACAAAGAAGAAATAGTCTACTGAAAAGTGAATAAATATGTTGCACTTATGCAAACATGTATAAAGTAAAAAGCACATACTTCTTTTAACAGAAAACAATGTGGCACAAACACTAAAAAGCAAGACATAAAATGAATAAACCCACTGTCGTGTGTGCCCAACCTACCTGATCTCAGTCACTAAATCTGTACCCACTGTTTACTAGCTTCTTTGCCCTTCCAAAGATATTTTTAAGCAGACATAAATACAAATACGTATCTCCTCAACTGTTGTAACTACAGCAGATAGTCTTCCCACAAGAATATTAAATAATGTTATAAAAATCATACTTATCTTGTTCTCAGTTAGATAGAAACGTTCCCACTGAGTGATGTTAGGGTTCTAAGGAAATTTTGGTTATTTCTAATAATATCTGGGTAATATAGAAAGCATCTTATAGTATGTAGATATGACACTATGTTTTGCAGGGCATATTTAAACTTACTATAAGAATGTAAGCATGCACACACAAGTCTCAAAAGTATATCAAATTACCAAGTAGAACTAGATTTTCTAAATTTTCCTTAGAACAGTAAACTTTAGTCTCTGTCTTATTAATGACTTTGCAATTCTGATCATCAGCCCTAAATCAAAAAACCTAAGAGCAATCAAAGATAGTAGAACCGTAAGTGCCAGGTGATGCATGCGCTGCCTCCAGCTGCAGGAGGCCTGTGTTCCTGGGGTCCTACACTCTTCTTACCTCATCACCTTTTTCACAGAATTATCTTTAAGTACTTATTGTTTGACATAACTTTGCATAATCTTATAAATGTACTTAAAATAAAAAAATTATGGTACATAATGAACAGATAGGTTATGGATTCAGCTAATACTCCCCCTTCAAAGGCTAGAGATTTTCTAAAAATTTTAACATATTACATAGAATATAAATCCACATTTGTAGAGTAGGTTTGAATTGAGATTGATAAGGACTAATGAGAAACTTACTCAAAATGACCAAGGGGGCAATACAAAGGGAGTTACAGACATACTGTAAGGATTATAGCTAGAAGTACAGATGTCTTTTGTATAATCTTTGGTTATTAAAATAAATGTTACTTTTTTGGTATTTAGGATACATATTGCCACTTTAAAGAATCGTGTTTAATTCAGTGGTATTATTTCATCATGTTTTATGAGTATCACCAGTATTTCTAAAACATTTTTCTTATCTTCAAGATTGTAACAAGCAATTATCTCCCCATTTGCCTCCTTCCTTCAGTCTCTGGTAAACTTTACTTTCCTTTCTGTCTCTATGAATTTGCCTATTAGAAAATCATGTATTTGTCCTTTTGAGTTTGGCTCATTCCAAGTAGCATTATATTTTCAAGGTTCATTCAGCTGGGCATGTAGCAGAGCATCCTGCAATCAACATTGATATACAAGTATTTATAGTTTCATTTGTTTTTAGTTCTTTTTGGCACAGAATTACCGGGTCATGTGGTAATTCTACAGTTAGTCCTCAAGGAATTATTAAACTGTTTTCTCCAGTGGCTGCTACATTTTACATTCCCACCAGTGATAAATATGTTCACGATTTTTCCAAATCCTCACCAACTCTTGCAATTTTATTATTACTTTTCTAGTAAGTACAGTAGTATGTTGAAACATGTAGTAGTACACTTTGGTTTTCACTTATATCATTTTTGTTGTGATCAATATGTTAAATATCTTTTCCCATGTCTCTTCGCCATTTGTATCAATTCTGTGAAGAAATGTCTGATCGTGCCCTTTGCCCATTTCTAAACTGAGCTGTCTTTTGTTGAGTTCTTTGGGGTCTGGGGAATGTAATTCAGTGGTTAAAGTGCTTGCCTAGTAAGGGCAAGGGCCCACCTCTGATTCCCCAGCACCACATCAGCAGGGCATGGTGCGCCTATAATCCCAGTATTTGGGTGGCTGAGGCAGAAGACTGCCTTGAGCTCAAGTCCAGCCTGGGCTACAGAGTGAAGCACTGTCTCAAAAAAAAAAAAAAAAAAAAAAGATTCTTTATGTATTGTGATTAAACCATTATCACATACAAATTAGCAAATACTTTCTTTCTGTAGATTGCTTCTCTACCTCCTGGTACGCTAGCCAAGAACTGTACCATTGAGTTACATTCCTGTCTCCCAAATTTTTATTTCTCTCTTTCAATCTGTTATTATTACTTGTATTTTTAATGTCATATCTCAGAATCCATTACTAAATACAAAGTCAGGAAGATTTACCCTTGCTTTCTTCTAGTTTCATGGTTTTAACTCTCATTTTAGGTGTACATTCATTTTATTTTAAAATAATGTAGATGATCTCTCACAGATAAAACTTTAGTCGTTCTAGCACCATTTGTTAGAGTCTTTTCTCATTAAGTGTGTTTTACATCACTGTAAAAATTAAATTGTGTAGGTTTTATTTTAGACTTAGTTGTATCCCATCAGTGTATATATCATGCCTATCCTTAAATCAGTATAATCATTGTTATTACTATAGCTTTGTAGTAAATTTTGAAAAAGGAAAGCATGAGTTCTCCAAATGTTTTCTTTTTCAAGTCCATTTTGGCTATTAAAGGCTCCTTACAATTTCTTATGATAGGAGAATCTAATTTTCCATTTCAAAAAAAAGAATGTTGCAATATAGATAGGGATTTGCTGAACCTGTTGATTGCTTTGGGTAGTATGTAGTATGACATCTTAACAATACTTATCTGAGAGATGGGATAACTTTCCATTTACTCAGCCCTTTAATCCTTTAGCCATGTTTTACAGTTTTCACAGTATAAGTTTTTTTATTTCCTAGGTTAAATTTATTCCTAGATATTTTCTTGTTTTAGATGCTACTGTGATTTAAATTACTTTCTTCTTTTCTTTCTGGAATTCTTTTATTTTTTGAGATAGGGCCTTGCTCAGTAGCCCAGGCGGGTCCTGAACTCACTCTGTAGCCCACATTGGCCTTCAACTCATGGCAATCCTCTTGCCTCAGCCTCCAAGAGTGTTGGGATTACAGCCGTGCACCAACACGCCCAGTTTAACTGGTACTGTGGAACTGAACTCAGTCATTAGCACTTGACCATAGTGCTTGTTAGGCAAGAGCTTTAACTGCTGAGCCATTCCTCCAACCCTCTTTCTGGAATTCTTTACTGCAGGTGTATAAAAACACAACAGACATTTATATGTTCATCTTAGGATGTGATCCTGGGGCACTCTAACATGGAGCTATATTCCTATCCATTTTTACTTTTGAGTTAGGGTCTCACTAAGTTGCCCAGATTTGCTTTAAACTTGAGATTTTCTTGCTTCAGCTCCTAAGCACTAAGATTACCAGTGTGTGCCTCTGTGCCCAGTTTCTGTGCTGATCTTTATATGCTGAATTTGCTCACTGGCTCTTTCTTGTGGATTGAGATTTTTTTGTACATACAATCATGTTATCTGTTAATAACTGCATGTGATAAGCTACTGCTTTTCTGCTGCTTTTGAGGTTGTCTCTTTGGCTCCTGACAGCTTGCCTTATTGTGAATCTCTGAGTTAAACCTCTTTAGAGCCTGTTAAGCTTCTTGGGTTTACAGTCATATCTTTTATTGTATCTAGTTATCTGGAGGCCTTCTTTCCTTGAATATTCACCCATTTCTATCTGTCTTCCTTTTGGACTCCCAGAATGAATATAGTCACCGACATACCAGTGTATCATAGCTTTCTTAGGTTTTGTTCATTTCATATTTTTAGATTACATAATTTCAATTGTTTTCATCACTAAATTTGCTGATTTTTTTTTGACACAAGGTCTTGCTCTGTAGCCCGGGCTGGTTCTGAACTCACTACAAAGCCCAGGCTGGCCTTGGACTCATGGCAAATCCTGGTGCCTCAGTCTCCTGAGTGGTGGGATTACAGGCGAGTGTGTGCCACCACACCCAGCTTTAAATTTGCTGATTCTATATTTTGCCTGCTCCAATTTGTTGCTTCTCTAGTGAATTTTTCATTTGTTACTGTATTTTTCAGTTCTACAATTTGTTTGGAGCCAGACGTGCTAAAGTAATCTCAGTTTATTGTGAGCCTGATGCCAGAAGATTATCAATTTAAGGCTAGTCTGAGAAACTTAGAGATGCTCTGTCTCAAAATAAAGAGAAATGGCAGGGGATAAAGCCAATAGGTAGAGTGCTTGTCTAGAATGTATGAAGTCCTGGATTCAACCCTAAATACTTAAAAAAAAAAAATCTTTGTGTAATTTCTCTTTATTGATATTCTCAGGTATGAGTGCCCTACAAGATGACCTTAGGTACTAAGTAATTTGACAGATTAAAAGAAATATATACATCCACACAAATATAATTACTAGACCTTATTTACGTTATATGTGATATATGATACACACACACACACACACACACACACACACACACATTCTATATATGATCTTCTCTGCTCTGCTGTGCTCTCTCTGGAGCCAGGAACTCATACTGGAAATGCAGTAATCTTATTAGCTTGAGGGATACCAGGGATAGGTGGAGCAAGGGCAATTAAAATGCTGTAAGCTTCCCTGTTGTTTTAGCCCACTCCTTTCTTAGTACACTGGTGCTTTTGTTGGTACATACCTCTCATTGTTTTACAAAATTTTGTTACCATAGGTTTTGCTTGCTTGTCTGTCTATCTATTTTGAGGACAAGAGCTTAGAGCTGCGTACTCTGCCATTTTGCTTATCCGAAAATTTAAAAATTGAAACTAAATTATAAGTATTGATTGCCATAGATACTAAATATTTAACAAATTTATCAGCCAAGCAGACCAAGTTACGGCTTTACTACATACCATTGGAGTGCGATGTTTCACTTTGGTCTGGATGACACCATCTTTTTCAAATTGTATCATATCATTAAGTGGGTCCCATGGTCGAGTACTAAATAAATGAAGGGAAAAACCCAAATACTTGTTTAATAACCAAAGAAATTAATAAACATAGTTCTAATACTAAGACTTGCCCATTCCGAAACTTCTGAACCTTAGCTTATCAATTTCACATTAACATTATGTGGTGGCTAACAAATATTGTGGAAATGAACCCTGACAATATGATGTGAAATCAATTCCTTCTAGTTACTTACTCTGCAAACTTGTAATGCCATTCTCCCGTGAGAGGGTCAGTCTCAAATAACTTGCAGGCCCACTCCTCATTTTTTGCTTTCCGATCTCTGGCAGCCTGCCGTTGGGCTTCTTCCAAGACACACTTCTCTTGAGTAGCTTCTGTTTGGTCTTTGGCATTTATGGCTCGAGTTACACGCTGCCAGAGTCTAACACATATGCAAAAATGGTATTAAACAAGAGCAAAAAACCCCCAAATCGATATATATCAGGTTTGAATCCTGTTGAGAGGAAATGAAAATCATGTATATTTTTGGAATGGATGAAGCTTACATACTTATGTATTATGCCTTGAGTAGAAAGACATCTGTTCAGAAGACTAATTTCTTTCCTGCAAGAGAAATTTATTCCATGTGGTCTTAACGTATGTTAGTGAATGCTGTTGACTGAAGACAATGAAAATGTAGTGCAGGCAGGACTGAAAATATTACATTTTTAACAACCTGTCCAGATGATCCCTGTAAATAACATTTAAGCTCTATTGGCCTCATAAAGATCCATCAGTGCAAAGCAGGACTTCTCATCCCTAGATGCAAGAATTATCAAACAAGTTTTAAAATCAGAATTTCTGGGAGCAGGACCAAGTATTACCATGTGTTTCTTTAATGCTCCCTACATTATTTTAATGTGCCACCAGTGTTGAGCACCAGTGATTTAACAAAAAAGGCTTTGAAGAAAGTAATTTCCTCCATTAAAATATAGTATTTTCATTAAATAGTGAAAGTATAACATGTATATTCTATTCATCCTATTCATGAGAAGGTAACATACGGAAATCAAAAGAATGAAGACTCTGGAATAACTAAGGCTGAGGCTGAATCCTAGATCTGCTCTTTTTCAGCTGGTGAACCTAAAGTTTCCTATCCTGTCTAAGTCTTATTTCTTCATTTTAAATATATTCTGAACTGTTATCTCAAAAGCCCTCCTTGCAAAACAGCTTTAAATGGATAGTTTCACGTAGTTATGGCTAAAATGGGATTTTTTCTTCTTTTTTTGTATCAGTAGAGATCAATCTCAGGGCATTTGCACTTTGCTACATTGCCAGCCCCTTTTTATTTTTTATTTTGAGAGAAGATCTCACTGATGCGCTAAGTTGTTCAGGGTGGACTCAAACTGGTAATCTTGCTGTCTCAGCCTCCCAAAACGCTGGAATTACAAATGTATGCCTCTGTTCCATGCTCTGAAATGGAATTTTTAGAACTGGCACATACATATTTCTTGTCTTTGGTAATCTCAACTTCAGGTGTAGGAAGAAAAATAAAGGCAACTTGAATGTCCACGAGAGAGAAAGACGTATACATAGGGGTACACAATGAGGAAAAGGAGCACAAACTGCCTGTAAAGTAAGCATAATGTAAGCTGGCAAAGGATCTTTTACATAACGCTCTTGCTCCTAATACAAAGAGATAGAAAGTGTATTATACAGTACAGTTTTTTTGACTCACAAGTATAAGTGATCTAGCAAAAATTTCATTATTCAAGAACAGAAAACTATGCATTAATTATTGCCTAGCTAATTTAAGTCCTTTGGAAGCCAGCACATCCAGTGGCACTGTTCCTATGTTTCAGTGAATAGTGCAAAAGAGATTGTATACCACTTCCTTCACAGAGAGTTCTACATGCCTAAATTAGCTTAGCACGTAGTCACCAGGAGCTGGGAGGCATAGCTCAGTTAAAGTGCTTGCTTAGCAAGTGCAAGGCCATGGGTTTGATTTCCCCGCACCACATAAGCCAGGCATGGGGATGCATGTCTATAATTTCAGCACTTGAGTGGCTATGAGAACTGCCATGTTGCCATGAGTTCAAGGCCAGCCTGGGCTACATAGCAAGTCCAGTAATAGCTTGGACTACAGAGCAAGACCCTATCTTAAGAAACAAACACAAATAGCAGAGCTATAGAGCAAGACTCTGTCTCAAAAACAAAACAAAAACAAAAAAACCAAAAAACCAACCAAACAAACAAAAAAACAGGGAGAAACTAAGACTCACTAATTGATGCTATCATTTTATGCAAACAAATATTTAAGGTACTGAAGAAGAAAAAATAGGACATTTTAGTTTTGAGTTCGCAGAAGAAACACATTATTTTTTATTGTGCATGCCATTCACATACACAAAAACAGAACAGTACCACATCCTACAAGTGATAAACTTCATTTTGATGGTACTGGGGGTTGATCCAGGACCTCACGTATGTTAGGCAAAGGCTCTACCTGTGAGCTACATTCCCAACCGCCTGCCTCATTTTTAAACTTTGAGACAGGATCTCCCTAAGTCGTCCAGTCTGGTCTCAAACTTAAAAGCCTCTTGCCTCAGGCTCCTGAGTAGTTGGGATTATAGGCATGTTCCACCGTGCCTATTTACAAATGATGAATTTTTAATTTACATACCATATCCCTTTCCTCTTCCATCCTCTCACTCCCTCCCCACTTTGCCTTTCCCTCTAGTCAAAGTCCATTTTCTTACTTTCTTCTGTATCATATTTTTTTTTAGGGTTTGGTTTTCTTAACTTAGAGAAACAATATGATATTTAACTTTCTGGGTTTGATTCATTTTGCTGAGTATAATGGTCTAAAGGTGCACCCATTTTCCTACAAATGACTCAAATTTGTCATTTTTAAATGATAAACTATTTTTGCAGAATTACAAGAGAACAGTGACTACAATATTAAGTGATTAGAAAACCATAAAGTGATTAAAAACCAATCTTTGATCTTTATGAAGGCAGAAGAAAAACAGCATACATACTTCTCTGATTCGAAGTCATCCTGCTCTTCAGCTTTTACAGTGTGCCTTATTAGTCTCCACTGTCTGATGTCAGGCGTTGGGTTCCAAAAAACCTCTGAACTGTCAGTCTTTTTGTCATTAATAAAAACTTCACTATCCTACATTTAAGGAAAATAAACATTAAAATATAGAAATACTTTTATTTAGAAGGAAACTATACAATCATTTTTCCTATTAATTAGACATTTTAAAAACAAACATAACTAGTGATTTTCTGAAACTCCCCAAATTTTTTTAATTTTTATAAAATACATTAAATTTAAATATGTCCTACTAGCAATTTAAAAATTTGGTTAAAACATGGAGAGTTCATGAGATTTTACATGTTTCAATAAGTAAATTTCAAATATTACATGCAAAGCCCCACTACCATCTTCAAATTGTTACAGAGGTAGTGTTTGCTGCAGCTATGAAGAGATGATGTTGACTATGGAGGGACTTAAAATACATGTTAAAAAACTTGAAAGAGCATTTCTTAGTATTAAGTATTTTAACATAATCTTTGAAGTTTTGTCTTTTAAAAAAACTGCTTTTTTTCTCCCCCAAATACAAGAAAGATAGAAGTCAATTCTTCATATTCTGCTGGTTATACTGCAGCTAACAACATGCATTCGTGTTCCCGGCAGAGGTGCGGCCAGGTGGTACTATGGTCCTTTTTATTCATTTAAGCTCCTTTTCACAACATCACACAAGTATGAATTGCGGTCAGCAGAGAAGTAAACAGAATCCATTGCCCTCACATGCTAAAGTGTATTTTCATGTTTCTCTAAAAAAAAGTAACTCTGAGGAGTTACCCTTTCCATACAGGTGAGCAGCAGTAAAGTGCTCCGAGAAAAAAGACTGCCCTACAAGCAGAGTTCCTGGGCTGGAGTTATCGCTCCATCTCTTTAGTTATTTAAATGTTTTGTGCTGTGTCTCCTGTATAAAACTGGAATACCTCATAGAGTACGTTACATATCAGTATTAAGATGTGTAACATTCATATTTATCATATAAAGTGTTAAAACTAAATACTGTTGACAACAATAATATCAAAGTATCTATTTTAGGCTGAAGCTCCAGTTAAACATTGATGTTTTTATCAATGGGATAAGTATATTTAAAAAAAAATTTTTAAGATGTGATTAATTTGTTACCCACAGCATAAAATCCTCTTTATAAAGTTAATATATAAAAATACGAACCCAATGGCCTTCCAAAGTCGCCAGGACTTCTTTTCCCAACTTAAGCTTCCCTGATATTTGATTAACACAATCACTACTTCCTAAAAATGGCTGAAATGGAGAAACGTTGAACATGTTAAAGTTAACATGTATTTTCATACAATGCAGACAAAAAACAACAAAAAAGCAATCATATAATTACAGTATTCTTGAAGACACAAATAGTAAAATCTGGCCTCAAATTTCAGCTAGAGATTAGGGAAAAACAGAGTAGATGAAATCCAAATACATGAAGAAAGTTCACAATGACATGAATGATTCCCGTCCTGTGTTCTTCCCAGTGCTGTTCTCTCCTAGTGTTCAAGACTGTGTCCTGTCAACATGGCCTTACAGAAAGGAATAACAAAGAACTTCAAAGATTTTTTGACAGAAAAAGTACCCTTTCCTGAAACAAAACAGGCACATAACCAAAAGTCCCTCCAGAAAACATAAAATTTGAAGGCATATATGGTAGTTTAGGATTTTATATATAGCCTTCCTAATGTCTCTTAAAGATAAAACTTTGGCATACTCCAATACTAAAAGTTATCATAGATCGCTTTAGAACATCTTCATCATGGTATCTGAACATTAGGATTACCATCCAAGCATTTTGCTAGAGTGAAAAAAGAAACAGGGCAATGCGTCAACTAACACTCAAGAGCTCCTTTTTATGCTAACATGTTAATATGAAAGCAGTCTTGTCATACATACTTTAGTTCATAGGAATATTTTTATCTAGACACAATGCATAGTTATATAACAGCTATGGGCACTACAAAAATGTTTAAAACTTTTTATTCTGACTCAGAATATCAAAAATAGTGAAATATCAATATATATCCTCAACAATATCTACCCTCCTGTCTTCCAGGCCACAGGCTCTTCTAAAGTGAGACTTTGCCCCTCTCTCATCAAGAAATGGGACTGACATCCCTTCTCCCAGGATCTGGATGGGCACATAATTCTTCTATGAAAGTTGACGGAAGTCATGGAATCTGGCATCTGAGGCTGGGTCATGGAAGGCAAATACAGGTTCAAGTTGCTCTTGCCTAGGCACTTGCACTTGAAAACCTTATGTGGCTAATTAAAGTCCGACTGCCTTGAATCTGCCATGCTGTGACGAAGCCAAGTCACATGGAAAAGCTGTACATGCAGGTACCCGGATTAGCGATTACAGCATCTTAATTGTCCCAGCCCAGGCATCAGACACAGAAATGATGACTCTGTAGATGATTCCAGCCCTCAGCTAGCAAGTCATCCATATCCTGTAGTATTTCCTGGGCCTCAGCATTATGTTACAGAGATAAGCATGTCCAATATTTCCTGTCCAAATTCCTGTGTCTTAGAGCCCATGAGGGTCAGAATATGGATTTTTTAAGCCTATGAGTTTGGAGTGATGGGCATACATAGTAGTCACTACAACTATGCATTAGTAAAGACAGCTAGAATGCAAGTTGACATATACCTTCTGATACTTCTTAAAGCAATGCTTTAATTTATGGATAAATTTCTAAACCATCAATTCTTAAATCTCACTTCCTATATAAAATCAACAGTCTTATTAATTAAAATTAAAGACAAAAACAATGATGGCTGGATCTTTTGGATCTTCTTAAGCTGCTATTCAGGCTGTCCTAAAACATCTATCCAGCCTTGCCCTCATTCTTAATCCTACATAAATTGTGTTCTGAAGGAGTGGAAGAATGGCTCAGCAGTTAAAGTGCTTGCCCAACAAGCACTAAGTCAAGCACTAAGTACCCAAGTTCTATTCCCCAGCATCACATAAGCTGGGCATGGTGGCACACACCTGTAATCTCAGCACGCAGGAGGCTGAGGCAGGAGGACTGCCATGAGTGTGAGTCCAAGGCCAGCTTGGGCTCCATATTGAGTTCAGGACTAGCCTGAATTACAGAGAAAGACCCTGTTTCAAAGAAAAACAAAACAAAACAAAAAACAAAAACAAAATCCTTTTCTGAATAATAAATTCTTGATTAGGAATTAAACTGTGCTTTTTAATATTTCTAGTAAAACTCCCCTTTATTAGATGATATGACCTATGATCCTGTACTAACCTTTAGTTTAAATTCAAGTATTGCACTGTACCCGGTCTTTTGACACGTAATATTGACCGTCCCACCAAGTTCCAGTGTCATTGTGCCATAAAGAATTCCTAAAGAAAAAAAAATGACAAAAGGATGAAAAGACAGATAGGTACTGAGCTATGATAAATAGCTTGCTGGAATTTAATCTTCTTCTAAGAGAAATTTCTAAATCAAGGGCATTCTATCCCACTCAATAAAAATCTGTAATACAGACATAAAGTTTGTTCTGTGGGATCTCAATAGGTAGCAACTCACCCATAGTGTATGTGTATTCTATATCTGTAACTTCTCCTACTTTCTAAAGTATACAGACAATTCCCAAATCAATATCACAGTGCTTTTGAGCTCATTCATGTACATGTGTAAGGTGACAAATAATTTTGAGTCACCAGAGGTACTCAACACAGGTAGACGTAGAAGTAGGCAACAGTGTTGTTACAGTGCACACTCTAAAAAGGGTGCTTTTCCTTCAGGATATTTAATCATGTATGTTTCTCATTTTTGTGCTCCTTCTTAATGTTTTTCTGTTTAAAATGACCAAAATATAGCGCTGCAGAGCTAGCTAATGTTAGTAAGTATAAGATGGATATGCTGTGTGTTAAAGCATCATTCAGGGATGACTTTTAGTACCACTGGCTATTAGTTCAATGGCAGTGAAAACAACATATAATTAAGATTGTAATTAATATGGTATCTTTAAACACACTCACACAAATGGGGTTATGTACTGATTAGTTTACTCTGACAAGAAAAACCTAACAACAGTGACAAGGGAAGCAAACGGACAATACCACAAATTGGTCAGTGGCTAAAAACTGGGGAAGTTCTAAGTTAAACATGTTGTGTATGTGTGCATCTGCTACTGGATTAAGCTGTTATGGCAGCCTTAAATATGTAAACACGCAATGTTAACTTCTGAGAGAGGAAGAGACTACACAGTGTGTCTCATACTTACATGGCCATGGATCTTTCATTTTTTATAAAACAGTGACTATGTGTGAAATCAGCAACTGGATAAATAACATCTTAGAAAAATTTCCTTGCAAGAAACTGCTATGCAAACAATTTTCCCTATTGCTGGGGGGTGGTTGTAGCATGGTATATGCATGGAATAAATGATAAAAAATTTAAAAGAGTTATTTTAATGAGTTTACAATTCCAGATATTTTACTTTATGCTTACTTTTAGAACTATTCATGAAGCTCCAAGAATTACCTAGTCTGAGGCCAAAGTTGGCCACTGAATAGACAGGTTACCTGAGGATAAGATTCTTAGCCCTCCCACGTTTCTCACGTTTGAAATGAGGCCATATTAAAGAACTTCAAAGTTTTTGTGAGTCAGTTCCTAAAACTTACAAAGTTAGTTTTAAAAAGTGTGTTAGAAAGGAAGATATAAATAATGCCCAAACCAAGGGATAGAGCTAATCCAAAGTCTTAAAAAATTCAAATTGTAGCAATAACTTAAGTTCGGATCTTGACTTTGCCAATTTTTAGCTGTGATATCACAGGCAAATTAACCTCCTCTTTGCCCCTCATTTTTCTTATCCATGAAACAGGAATAATAATAATTTTACCTAACAAGATTGATGAATGACTAAGTAAGCCTATGGGAACAACATATAAATTACCGGGGTGGTAGCTAGTTGTAGATGATAGTTACTTTTTATTATCTTTATCTGTATTCTGAATTCTGCATAATAAGGAAGGTATAATACATTACTTTTAAGAAACTGACAAATGAGGATGAAAACAAATTTTTAAAACCTGTTACATTAAAAAATAGAGAATTAAAATTTTTGAAAGGGTGGTGGTACAAGAAGGTCACTGAAAATCACTTCTAAGGGCTCTGAAATAATGGATAGTTTGATTACAATTCAAAAACTGCACATAAGGCAAATACAAAGTAATTCCATTATTACAATACTGGTGAAAAAAAGGTGCTTTCAAAGTATGTCTGACTCCATCTAAAACACAGCAAATAACAGCCACACATTTCCTTACAAAAAGCTTTAAGAAATCCTTAAGTATGGTAAATATTTACCTTTACAATGAGCATATGGCATTGTCATGACATAATCTTCACCTCTATTCAAGAATGTTAACCGTGCTTCTCCCTCTAATATTGCAGATAATGAGTTTCCTGAAACCAAGGATGTTTATTAAATTTCACAAATCTACTTCAACCAACTAAAACACATTTAGGACATTTATCAGGTATCTACAGTGGAATAACATCTAAATCTCAATTAGTTTAATATGCCCAAATATATATTTGCATCTTACAACAGTATTTGATTCATGTTCCTTTTCTTACAAAAAAAAAAAAAAAGTACTTTCAAAAGGTACAGTTGTGTGTGTGATAGCTTACTACACCCAGAAGCCCATTGCAGTTAAGTACTTTGCCTCAGCCCCAGGAAACTAGTGGTCTATTTTCTAGCACTGTAGTTTCACCTACTGCAGAATTTTGAATAAGTTGTACTACAGAAGATATCGTTTATTGTGTTTGACTTATTTTACTTAGCACAATGTTTTTTAGACTCAGATAACATTATCGCATCAATATTTCATTCCGTTTTATTACTAGTTAGTGTTCTACAGTTGTGGAATTGCCATACTAGCTGATGGTCATTTAGGCTGTGCTCAGTCCTGAAGTAGGAAGAGTGCTATTAACATTTATGCCCATGCCTGTGAATATTCATGTGTAAGTCCTTGTGTGAACAAGTAATTTTCTCATGGGCAAGTACCTAAAAATAAAATATCTGAGTTTAAAAAAGTACATGTTTAACTTTAGACCATTTCCTCATGTCAAAACCCATTTGACTATATGCTTGCAGGCTGATACCTGGGCAATCTACTTAACTCTATTCATTTATCTGTCTTCTCTTTCTTCTTTTCTTCTTATTTCTGCTGTGCAGGGGATCGCACATGTAAGGCAAGCACTCTAATACTAAGCTATACCTTCAGCCTCTCATATTTATTTTATATCAACATCACATTGTACTGATTAATGCAGCTTTATACTGAAACCAGGAAGAGAAAGACCTATCATGTTCTTCCTATTTAAAATTGTTTGGGCTGGGCTGGAGGAATAGCACAGCAGTTAGACCACTTGCCTAGCAAATGCAAGGCTCTGATTTCAATTCTCTAGCATTATATAAGCTGAGCATGGTGGCATATGTTTATAATTCCAGCGCATGGGATGCTGAGACAGGAGGATTGGCTTGAATTGAGCTACACAGAATACAGCCTGGACTACAGAGCAAAACCCTGTGTCAAGAAAATGTTTTGATTGTTCTGAGCCTTTAGGTTTCCCATGTAATTTTCAAATTAGCTTGTCAATTTCTGCAGAAACTCCTCTTTAAGATATCAAGATGGTGCTGAGTCTACAGCTCACTTAGGGGACATTCATCATCTCAAAAATATTAAATGTATTTATTTATTCACATACTATATCCTTCCATTTATGTAGGGCTTCCTTAATTTTCATCAGCAGTGTTTTGTAATTTTTCCCATACAGACCTTGTACAAATTTCATAAGATTTATCACTACATAACTGGGCTATTATCCTAACTGAAGTTGCTTTTAAAATTTCAATCGGCAGTGTTCTTTTTAGTATTTAGAAACACAATAGAATTTTATATTTTGATTTTGTATCCTGAAGCCATACTAAGTTCACTTATTAGTCCTATTAGCTTTATCTTATAATCTCATAAAACTGCACATAGACAGTTTTAACTTAGACCTGGGTTGTTAGGAGCTTTTATTATGAGCAGATGTTGGAGTCTATCAAATACATTTCTGTGTCTACTGGAACCATACTTTTATTCCTCTTTATTCATTTAATACAGTGACCAGGATATATATCATTTTACATATGTACACTGTATACATATATAGATATACTATTTTCTTCTATGTATTTCTCTTTATATACGTGTGTGTATATTTCAAAACGTTATCTGATTCTGAAACTGGTGGTCCATGTATACCACTTAAGAAATATGAGCAGTTCTCCTAAATAACTGTATTTTTCAAAAAGTAGAGAACTACCTATATTTTATTGGCTCTATAGAATATTGCCTGATCATTTAAAAGTAAATGGTGCCTATTTTGAACATAGAATAACGGTACAAGAAACAATAAGTCATAAGTTAAAAAAGGATACCTACTGAAGTAGAAAATAATACCCCCAAAAATCAAGGGTGAGTTAATTAGGTAATAGAAAAATTAGTTGCTTTTGAGAACATAAAGTTATAATCTTGCCTTAATCCATACACACCATATGCATAAAAATAAATGCCAGAAAAATTAAGAAACAATGAAAACATAAAAGTCTAAAAACACACATGTGACTAATTACTTAGGCTAAGTAAGGAAGGTTATTCTAACCATGATACCAAAAGCAAACACCGTAAAAGGTAAAAGGATTGTTCACTGAAAAGTGTCAAGAAAAAGACTCTAATTTTTCCAAATTAACCAATTAATTAAAACTGACAGGAAAAACTGCATACATTTATGGTGTACAGTATGTTGTTCTGAAGTATATACACTGTCAAATGGATCAATCTAGTCACTTAACATCCGTGTTTCTTCACATCTAGCAGTAATAACACCAACATCTACTCTCAGCATTTTTCAATACAATATATTATCCTTAACTACTATCACCATGCTTTCACGAGAGTTATGGAACTTATTTTTCCTAGGACTTGCTAGGTCACTATGTTACCCAGGCTAAGCTACAAAATGCAAACCTCCTGCCTGAGCCCGAGAGTGCTGCAAATCCCACGTGTGTACCACTATGCCCAATTAAGATCAAATTTTTTAGATTCCATGGTTAAGATTATGTGGTATTTGTCTAATACAGAAATTATTTCTTATGTGATATTCTACCCAGATGTCTTTAAATTTGGTTTTAGAAAAAAATGCACTTTTCTAGATCAATATAATAAGCTCACCCAAGCCAATAACCAAAAAAAAAAAGATATTATTGTTTTATAAGTTCCTTTGTAAAGGCTAGATTTCAATTAGAATTCAAAGGGACAGGTAACTCTGACATATATAAACTGTGTGGTAAAATAGAAAAAAGAAGGCTACCTGGTGGGAATCTCACACTCAAGAATAACTTTCGTGAGGACAGAAGGCACACTCGCCAAAGCCATCTAGTGGGCAAAGAGGTGGAGGAATACAGAGTATACTGGGGAAGGACAATGGAAATAGAAAGTAAGGGCGATGTTCAGCAAAGCAAGCAAAACAGGCCGAAATCCACAAGCAAAGAAAAAGAAAGAAAGAAAGAAAGAAAGAAAGAAAGAAAGAAAGAAAGAAGACAATCTATGCCTAATCAAAAGAAACATTAAGGAAAATAAAAGACCTTTTGAAGAAAAATAGAGGCCTATACCACAATCAAGATAAAAACTACCCTTGGCTTCCCCTATCACATACATATCTCGAGTTCTCCACTCTCCTAGGTAAGAAGACCTTAGGTTTCTTAGTTTATATATTTTACTTTTTCTAACTTAGCCTTATATTTGGTTTCTCTCAGTTTTATAACTTTTCCCCCCATTTTTGTCAATATTTATATGCGATACATAATGGTTATAATAAGCTTGAATATTTTGTGCACACATATCATATATTTACTCTTTTTTAATTAAAAGAAATTTGATGTGTATTTCACAGGCTACATAATTACATTATCCCTTCCTAAAATATGTATTTTAAAAGATGAGGAAGATGGTTTCCAAGTATATATTTCTTTAGTTAAAAGTTAATTCTTTTTTTTCCCCACTTAAAAAAATTTAAAACCTAAGAAAAAGCATTTAAGGATATGTATTTTCTACTAGGATGTACCTTATGACATTATCCATTTGAACTGTCAAAATTTTTAATATTTCCACCTATAACTACATTTCTCTCTTTTTTCTTACTTTTCTTTTTTTTTAAAAAAAGAAAGGGTCTCACTCTGTAGTTCAGGCTGGTTCTGAACTCACTATGTAGCTCAACCTGGCCTTGAACTCACAGAAATCCCCCATCCCAGCCTCCCGCGTGTTAGCATTACAGGTTTGTGACACCATACCCAACTTATGTGGCACTAGGGAATTGAACCCAGGGCCTTGTGCTTGCTAGGCAAGTAACTTAACCACAAACCTACACTCCCAGACCCCTTTTCTCTATTTTCTTCCTTCATACTTAAAATTAATTAGTATGTTATTTGGCCCAAGGTTAAGTATCATTTCTGACTGACTCTATACCAAGTCTTCTGACTATACTTAAATTCTCTAGACTCTCTTAAAAGACTAAAATAAAAGATTAATCCCCTAGTTACAGTGAAATGAAACAAAAATCTTGATACAGGTAAAGGCAAAAAAAAAAAAAAAATCCCATTCTGCAGTAGGAAAGTACAGAGGGCAATCAGAGGGCAGTCATTGTGTCTTTTCACACGTGATGTCTGTGATGAGTTTGCACATATACAATGAACAGGTTTAGAAAATGAGCCATACCTCTTCATAAATAGGCAATAAAGAAACTGATTATTTAATAAAAAATGATATTTAAAATGACCAAAGTTCTTTGTTGAAAATGGTAAATAAATTCTACCTCTCTGGAAGAGTGCAGGTTGAGATGGAAGAAACTTACCATAAAACTTGGACTTGGCCAGGATACTACCACTAAGGCAAAATCCATCTTTTCGATTACTAACATAAAAGGCAGATATTGGTGGATGATGAGACACCTATTGAATAGGAAAAAAAAAAGATGTGAAAACAATGAGCATATTATTAGCTATTATCAAAAGTTTAAGTCTTATAATGAAAAAGAAGTAATAGCTAGTAATAATACAATTACATATTGATGGTTATAGTAACCAGGTTTCTATCTCCCAAGGAAATCTAATTCTTGGTACTTACACCATTAAGACGGCCCATGTCCTCCCTCATAACGAACTAAAAATCATTGTGCAAAATAATTATTTCTGCAATTAGGTTATAATGTAGCTTCTATCTTAGAGGGGCTTGAGATGGCTCTTTCTTCTTTCTCCCCACTTGCTCCCTCTTTCCCCTACTGACCTTCTCCTTCCTTCCCTCTTCCCCTTCCCATGTGCTAAACAAACAGCACCTAGATTTCTGAACTATAACGTTTTAACCCATTCAGTCTTGGCAGTAATCTGTTACATAAGTGATATTGTTACTTATTTTTATATTCCTATAGATTGCTGTATTGGTTGAAGGAAAAAACAGATTTGGCCAATACACTATTTTAATAATTGAGTGATTTCATTATATTTACATCTCATTTTTCTAAAATAAGACAAACATGGTATCATTAAAATGTTTCTCAAATTTCTAAATTTTGTTAAGAATTATAGTGAAGGACTTCCAAGCACGATTTTGGCCAAGTACAAGTTCTACTCAATGGGTGCTCAAAAGCTCACTCAAAAAGACAAGAAACAGTTAAAAATTGCCAGCTCTACTGAGCTAGGAGAGGGAGGAGAGCTCTAGGAAAGGAGCCCATGGGAAGGATGAAAACTCCACAGACGTGTCAGAAACTGAAGAACATAGCAGCTTGGGAGGCCATCCCAGTCACCTGGGAAGGGCCTTAAGGGATTCAAGCAGACTGAGATAAGCCTGGAGACAGGTGCTGCAAGAACTGACAGAAGCTGGCAGCCACAGCCCCCAATATCAAGTCTGCAGGCAGTGCAAACTGCAAACACATTGCTAGCTTCTCCTTGAAAAGGCCTTCTAGAACTTGGCAAACCAGCAGGAGCAGCACGTAGCAGCTATACAAAGAAGTGATGCACGCAAGACCCATTCGGAAAAGAGACCACATCTGGGGTTTTGGGGACACTTTTCCCCCCACATTTTATTGATATGTATACGTGCAAAATTCAAGGTTTACAATGAAGTTGAGCTTTTTGTGCACATACGTATTTTGTCAAGGTGACAAGGGCTTTACCACTCTCCTTTTGTCCCTCCCTCTACACACCCCTCCCTCCCTCCTCCCCCACCCCACTCCCCTCTTTCACTTTGTCTTTCGTCTTAAGTTCCACAGGTGTTAATCAGTGCCTAGGAAGGAACTGGCACAACAGGCACTTGTAGAAAGGGGAGAAAGACGGTGAACCTTCTGAAGGGTTCAGGTGGTACTGAAAACTTTAGAGGATGGAGAGCCTCACCCTCACGGAGGGATGCCAGGACAGAGGGGAGAGCTCTGCTGAGGGGGCTGGGTGGGAACAAGACACCTTAGAGGCCATCGGACTCTCAGGTTCTCCTCTCACTATCTACTATATCAGCACAGAACTCAGTGGACTTTCGGCTCCCCCTACCACTCACATACATGTTCAAAGACAGCTCTGTGTCAGACCACTAAAATGAAGACTCTCAGCAATTGAATCATGAGAAAATAAGGCAATAGGACACATGCAGAAATAGCTGACCCCTAGAAGCTAATGTCACGATGGGCCCTGAAATAGGAAACAAAATAAAAAACCAAGTAGTTCAGTTGGTTTATGCAAACAGTTCAAATCAGGCATTCTTAAATAAATGCAAATAATGATCAGGCTTAAAGGGAAATTTACTAAACAAATAATGGTGAATATAGCTTACTGAATATAAATAAGACACAAATAGAATGAATATAGCTTACTGAATATAAATAAGACACAAATAGAAAGCTGGCTGAGGTAAATAAGGCAGTACAAGAAGGAATATTATGACAGAGAAGTAGAAAATTCAAAAGGAAATTTAGCTGAAGTTCTGAATATGAAGAATTCATTTGAAAGCAGGGGAAGTTGGCTTAAGCATTGTGAGGATAAAATTTCAGATCTTGAAAATACAGCAGAAGAAACCAGTAATTAGGCATGACACCAAAATAACAAGTGAACAAAGCAGGTGGATACAACTGAAGGATGACTCAGAGAGAACCAACCACAGAATTATGGGAGTGGGAAAAACAGTACGTGATAGCTCAAAGGGTATGAAGAATTTATTCACTGACATCATAGTAGAAAATTCCCCAAATGTAGAAAAAGAAATATTCAGGTACAAGAAGCTTACAGAACACCAAATAACCTAGACCATAAAAGAATCTTGCCATGATATATCATAATCAAAATCAACACACAGCATGTTAAAAACAGTAAGAAAAAAAGAGATAATTCTACCAAGGCAAGCCCATCTGAATTACTGCATATTTCTCAATATAAAAGTTAAAGGACAAGAGAGACGGGAACGCTATCTTTCAAGCTTTAAAAGAAAGCAAGTGTTCACCCAGGTTGCTGTATTCAGCAAAATTAGACCCTCCAAAATAAAAAGGCCCAACCAAAAACTGGGCAACAAATGGAACAGACAATTCTCAGAAGTTCAAACGGCCAGTAAATACATGAAAAAATATTCAGCATCTTTTGCCATCAGAGAAATGCAAAAAATACAGTACTGAGGTTCCATCTAACTCCAGTAAGAATGGCACATATTAAAAACTCACTAAATGCTGGTGAGGTTGTGGGGAAAAAGAAACTCTCCTACATTGCTGGTGGAACAGTAAACTGGTATAACCATTATGAAAAGCAGTATGGAGATTCTTCAAACAAATGAAAATAGGTATCCCATTTGACCCAGTTATGTCTCTTCTGAATATCTTCCCAAAAGAGTTAAACTCATAATACAAAAGTGATACAGGAAAAAGTGATACAGGCATATGCATGTTTATTTATAGCAGCACAATTCATAACAGCCAAAATTTCAGAAGAAGCCAATATGTGCAACAACAGATGAATGGATAAAAATATGGTATATTTACACAATGGAGTATTCCTCTGCCATAAAAAAGTAAGTCTGAGTCACTTGTAGGTAAATGGATACACTTTGAGACCATTATACTTAGCAAAATGAATAAGACACAGGAGGTTAAATATCAGATGGTTTCTCTAATATGAGAAAAACAAATATAAAAAGTGAAAGTAAATGGAAGAAAAGATAAGCTTTGTGAAGAAGGCAAGGGAATATGAGGGCGGGATTCAGGAGCTGGGAAGGAGAAAGGGATGGAATATATAAATAAAAAAGAATTATACTGAACTAAAATACAAGATGATATAATTATTAATTTAAATATTAATACAGATACGTGGTTTCAACTTGAGGGATGTTTCAAAATCTGGGGAAAGAAGTTTATCAAAGATCACGCGGTCCTCTCAATGTCCACACACTCAAAGCGAGAATGATTGTAATAATGAACTGCTATTTTAGAGAGAATATCATATCCCTCAGGTTTGTGCAGACAGGGGAAGTGATAAAGAATCCCAGAAACATATATACATAAGTTTAAATGAATGAGAGTTTTAAAACTAAGAAATATTTTCTCACTTTTACCTCTATGTACACCTCAACAAAAAGTGTCACATGGAAGGAAAGGAAACAACTTCATTTGTCACCTTCCCTCACAAGTCAATTAGGGAAGTAGTCTACAGTGCGATATACGGTACAAGTGTTAAAGTAACAGCTTACTGGAGAATCACAAAAATAATTCAGATGTTTTAGAAGGGAAACAAAAACACTGGGAGCTGTATATATGAAGATAACGAAGAATGAGAAGGTCAGGATTTGTTGAAGAGTAACAAAAATACTAACTGAGACAATTAAATTTAAAAAGTGCTAGTCAAGAAAGGTAGGTTCAGGTTACCTGATTATGAATGCACAGATCTGACTACGTAGGAAGGCAATTGGGGTAAACTTACAAGAATCTCAAAAATGCAGAATGCCAGAAAAAGTGTTGCACAATTCAGTGGTAAGCCACTGAACAATTTTAAGCATGACCAAAAAGGTGTTTTCAAAATATGAAGCTGACCAAAAAAAAAAAAAAAAGAGTAAATAGAATAATAGAATTAGGAATGGTGGCAAGGAGGTAGAGTAAAAAAATAAATATTATAAATATTTTTGGTCAAAAGATTTCATGACTTAGTATGGTATTTAGTATCATGTAGTATTAAAAGACTGAATGCTTAGCATTCACTAAAATGGAAGGTTAAACAATAGTTTATTGAGTTAGTATTTTTTATAAAATTAACCCATAACTTCAAGATTTGTTTTGTTTCTACAACATGTATTTCTATTACCTGTTCAGCAATATAAAAAGTTTTGCTGTTTGTCCTGGGATGAATCCATAAACAACGGAATGTCTCACCAAGAATAGGATTATAAGGTTTCTTTAGTCCCTAGTAGAAAAAAACATATGGGTTCCAAATTATAAATACAGAAAAATCAAAGTAGTTCAAACCAGTCGAACAGGTTTAACTGTATCATCTGGTAGATGTCCTGACATTTTCATAAAATAAATTTTTTTACTTTAATCATAACACAGGTTTAAATAATCCTATATTCTGCAATTTTGCTAGTAATTATTAATAAATAATTTAAGGCAACACCTAAAATTAAAGAATTCATAAAGATCTAAAGAAAGTAATATATAAACATTACCTTTGGCTTTTTGTAGAATCCTGACAAATACCATTTCACTACTTTCTTCAAACGGAAATAAGGGTTTTCTTCAAGAGCAGCCCTGAAAATCAAAATAAACACAAAAATTTTATACCTTCCCCTCATATTGATCAATCAGTAACTACATATGAGTTATGATTAGAAGAAATTCATATTTTAGATAGACTTCTAAGAAAGATTTTTTTCACAATTAGATCTTTTTTTTCTGATATTTTTCCTACTCTTTGAGACATTGCTCAGTTCACTGCTGAAACACTTCTTGGCAACTCCAAACCAGTTTCTCAAGAGGAGCCATATAGAACCTGAGAAGTAGTAAAAGGTTCTATGGTAATTGTGATTAAAAAAATAAACTCAGGCTTTGAGATTCATGCATTGCATGACCCTGCATTTGCAATGCTGAGAGGAAAGTCCACCACTCATCCATGAAGGACCAGTGTTCACTGGCTTACTCCATTCTCAGTAGCTGACTGGAGAGCTGCAGCCCATGGAGGGCAGGACAGCAAGCTCAGATCCTTGTTCCTAACTATAGGACTATGTAGGTCTGTAGCTTCTGCCACAAAGCAGAAGTTTCAAGTTACATGTGTGAATGAAGAGTTAAAATACATTCAATCGATCAGAAAAATTTAGTCATTTTTATTCTTTGACCTCCTTTTACATGCCACCAACGAATTTTCCAGAGTGAACAAACCACCAGTATAACAGATGAATCAAGCAGCAACTTTATTTGCACAGGAGGAATCTGTAGGTGCCATGAGTCAACTGTCTTCCCAGCCTGCACTTGGCTTGGCTATTGTCAGTGCGCAAAACAGTGATTGCAAATGTTGTATGTGAATTCTACTGGTAAGCTGTCTTACTGCTTTTTGTTTGTAAAACAGCTCTGATGCCTTCTTTATTTATAAAAAGGCATCTGTATTGCACAGGCATAGCTGGCATTCCAGTGTGATTGCTACATTGCCCAAGTAGGGCTCTCAGACTTTCAATCTCCCTGCCTCAGCCTCTCGAAGTCCTGGTATTAGAGGCGTGGATCATCACACCTGGCTCTAAGTGGTAACTCCTGAAGATAAGGTATAAGATGGCAGAGGCTAGGCTTAGGCACAGGGACAATTGATGAAATTGAAAGCTTGTACTCTTCTGGAACAACAAACCTTCTGTCCTCTTCCATTCGATTTGAATTCTCTCTTATGTAATTTTATTTTAAAATTTACATGTGTATATTCAAAAGTCAAAACAATATAAAAAGATATATCTCCAAAGTATACAACTGCAATATACTGTGGTTTACAATGTTGTTTTCTCTCTCCACATTGTGCCTACTTACCTCCTAGAGGTAAGTTTCTAAAAAAATTCTAGAATTTTCTTTAATCATAAATGAGCAAATATAAAGAGTCTTGTTTTTCTAAAATTGGATCAAATTACACATATTCTTCTGTATTTTTTCCCTAGAAGACCCTTCATTTATAAGGATTAATTCTTCTATATGGATATAATATACCTTATTTTACCAGCGAACCAGAGCTGGCCTCTTGAGTTATACGCCATATTTTTAATGTTTTGAGCCAGGCCTAGCTTATTTTCTATTAATTCATTTATTTCCTACGGGTGTGCTGTGTCTTCTGCCACCAGCCTGGCCTATGTGGTGCTGAGGAATTGAACCTAGAGCCCTGCACTTGCCAGGCAAGCACTCTTAAGCACTGAGCTATGCCCCAGTCCCATATGCTACGTTTTATTACCACAAACCTTGCTACAACAATCTTGTATATGTGTCATTTGGTTATGGGAAGTTATAGCTAGAGGATTTATTTATATAAGCAGGATTTTTGGATCACTGGATAAATGTGTCTATGATTTTGGAAAATCCTGCCAGATTCCCTTCAAAGGTACTATGCTGGTCTGAATTGTTCACAGGACATGTGAGAATGCCTCACAGAGTGGTGGCAAAGCGTACATCGCCTTTCTACTTGAGGAAATGAGAACCTTCTTCATAAGCAAGTGCCTTAAATTCTGAGAGAAATTAATTCCTAGACCTAGACAGACAAACAATTACTTAGGAAGCCAGGTACAGGGGTACAAGCCAGCACTCTGAAGCAAGAGGATCACAAGTTTGAGACTTGCCTAAGCAACTTAGTAATTTAGTGAGATGCTGTCTCTCAAAAAACCCCCAAACACACACACACACACACACACACACACACACACACACACACACACACACACACACACACACACACACACACAAAGAGGCAGCCTCCATAGGAAAGCAAAGATGAGAAGGAATTTGTGCCAAAAGTCAGCAATTGAAAGATTGTTTTGGTTGTGCAAGTTCACAGGTCCCACAAGTGTGCAGAGACAGAGGGAGGAAGAAACACACAAAGTCCAAATGGAAGCAGATGAGGGCTTGTGTGAGGAGCACAATGCCAGTCACCTTGATCTGCGTTATAATAGTGAACAGGTCGAGGAGCCTGTTACAGCCTCATGGTCGGTGAAAGGTAGAATTTCTCTCTTCTTCAAACCTGTGAATTCTCAATTTAACTTTAAGAACAAAAACATAGCAACGTATTAAATATGCTTCTCATCAAGGTCAAGTGTCAGGAGAGAATGTAATCTCTCTAGAGCCTCACTTTGGAAAGGCATAATCATCAGAAGTTACATTCTTGAGACCCTTTGGAATCATGATGTATCTTCTATTTTAGAAAATAAAAATACACTTACTCCGACAGGAAATCTGCATGATAGTAGTAATCTGAAAGTTTATCCAGGAAAGAACGAGGCTCCAAAATAAATGTAGGCAGAACCACCCGGGATAGGTCCATGCCAGGCCGGACCTGTTTCAGCAGCGTCCAGATAAGGCTTTTGTTTTCTTCAGACACAGTTTCCGTTTGAGAAGCCTCACCTGCCTTCAGCAATTAACACAATTATTATATTTATTATTATTATTATTATTATTATATTTATTTTAGACATCTAGATATGTAGACAAGATTGCATGTTAAAAACAATAAATTTTCTCCAGGACTACTTTCAGGGTTCTTAAAATGTGGAAATGACCTTAAGCAAGAAATAAAGCCAACAGCTATAAAGCGTAAGTAAAAAGGGAGCTGTAAGAGACATCTAAGTAAACAAAATATAAGAAGATCTAATATAAAAAGCACATATTATTTTATACTTCTGTGTATTAGTAACAACAAGAAAGTTATAAATTCATGTGTCTTTGTAATTTACTTTTTACCTGGCAATAGTATCACACAGTATCCTCTTTCAAAAGCAAACATGAAGAAAATGTGAACCTCAAATTTAGATAATGTTGTTATTTGTGTAAATATGTGTTTAGCTGTTTATATATCTTGATATATTTTTATGTATGTATTTTTGAAAATATAACGGGCATCCTATAAATAGCATACTTCGGGAAAATAAACACTATATCAAGTAGTATCTACAATTTCATTTGGAAATTTCGAATTAGAAAACCAGGATCTCTGAAAATGCATATTTACCTCTCCAAGCTCTTCATGGCTCTGCTCAGTATACGTGGTCTCCTTTAAAGGTTCAACAGGCTCAGGCTCCATGTATGAGTCATCCTGCCTTTCGGATGTGTCTGTATCACTTTCCTCACTTTTCCCCATTACTTCATTGTCTGACTCATCGTGTTCTTGATCGTTTTCTTTATCAGATTTATCAGAATACATATCTTGGTCCTTGAAATGCTGCCGTTCAATTTCACTATCATTTAACCTAGCAGAAATCATTAGGAAGAATAAAGGAGGCTAAGAATATGTAGTATATACATTAGGATAACAGGTAGCATTTATTGTGAATTTATGTGCTGGTCACTGTTCTAAGTGTTTTACATAATTTACTTCATTTATTTCTCAAAATTACCCATGAGACAGATAATATCATTCTTATTTTACACATTAGAAACAGCGACCCGGAGAAGTTAAATGCAAACCTAGGAAGATATTAAAAGCTGACACTCTTGAGCTCTGCCTCTCTATTCTAGGGCTGAAATATCACAAAAGAAAAATTCTGAGTACTTTTTGCTACGTCTTTCCTATAGTTTTTAAAACATCACTTGAAGCAGGTTCAGTCACTTTTGGTATGAAGAAACTAAGAAAATCCTCAGGTTCTCAGATAAACTCACATGAATTATAATTTTTTTAACCTATAACAGTCTCCAAAGTCATGCAGTAAGTCCAAGAACAAGATGGAAGATGGGAAAGGTAAGTAACTGTACTAAATTCTACTTAACATCTTGTTTATGAGGCTTAAAGTTGCAAAATTCCAGGGTGTGTTGGAAAGAAAGCTATTGGTTTAAGGAAATAAGCCAAAAGCCTAAAACTGAAAAGTTCTCCTACACTAGTCCCATTCTTACTTAAAGGGGTTAGAGTTAATTCTATGTACAAAACAGGGTAAAATCTTGGAACAAATCCCAACAAATTCACATAACTTTTTCAGTTACTGCATCAGAATCCTGCCCTATCCAACTCAGGCTCTTGCCATATGGATTAAGATAAAACTTCCCGAGTATACATCTTCAGAGAAAGATGTAAGAGATTAGGTAACAGAGGTGGTAAAGAGAGTGAAAACAGACAACAAATAGTGTTGAGCAGAAGAACAGAAATGGTGTTTAGCTCAAGAGACACAGAAAAACAGAGCCGCAATCTAACTGGGAGCAGAACAGTCTCGAGGCTGCTGAACAGTAGCAGCTGCGGCACGGAGCTGGGAGGGCAGAATGAGATGAAGGGAAAGCCAGGGCTCACTCTGCAAAGCAAGGAAAGAGGCTAGCACCTGAGCAGTCTTTGAGCATCTGCCCAGGTTCTCCAGAAAATACTTTTTTAGTATTAACTGTAATGAATGCTTCAGGGAATAAAAGCACAAACTGGATATAGTTTCTACTCAAAAAAGTCAACAGTATAAGAGAATTCCACAAATACCAGGGACAGTAGAGCACCATTAAAAATGCCATAGAACTGCAATAGAAACATTGTATTTCATTGTAAAGAGGCAGGAAAAATCTTCACATATGACGTAATACTTGAAACTGATCTTCAGAAACATACAGAATTATGCCAGCAGAAAACAGCAATGAGTAGAAATCATTCCTACTGGAAGAAACTCTATGCACAAAGACAGTAGAAAGCTTGTCTGTATGTGGGAGGGTATTTCATGTATTGGCTGCAACAAGAAAAACAGGTTTCTATACCGGATCAAAGCAGATGAACGCACCTTAAAGACTTCTGGCAATACAGCGCAAAGAACGCAGGTAAACTTCAATCTTACATACATTGCTGAAGTACTAGGACTGTCAGCTAGTAATCAATATCGTCCCTGAAATCATGACCAAATTAGTATCAAAATCTACTTACTGGAAGTTGTCACCACTGTGGAGATTGTTAGCACGTAATAAGCCATACAAAGTCACATGCGTGCTATCTGATGAAATACTCAGGTCATGTTCCTTTCCTTCTCTGATCATTGTACGTTTAAGAAGGCTAGAACATTTCAAAGCCAACTCCAAAGCATCCATCCAGCACCTTCCTAGAGAACACAGATTTATAAGCAGTATCATTTAAAAATAAAAAAAGATGAAAGCAGCGCCTACCTTAATTGAAACTATTACCTTTAAATAGGCTATTTGATTTTTGAGAAACATGCATTGGGAAAGTAAATTTGAATAAAAAAGATTCTAGCATTTCTTAATGTAACCTTTACAAATACTTCTTAGATGCTCAACATCTAGAAATCACTGAAAAACAATACACAGCACACTTCACCAATATACTCAATCTAAAATAAATGAACTTTATTTGTTAATCTTAGAACATTAACATGCAGTATAATTCCAATGTCCAAGCAAGGTATATATCGCATACTGAAGGGGTTATGTTTCTACCACAAACATACTACCTGAAATAATATTTGTTGGTCACAAGAGACCTATCTCCAGGCTCAGTGTCTATTTTACCAGTTCATATGAAAAATTTTAAGTCAGGAAAATGCCCACATAATTCTATCATAAATTGCCACAACTTATTAAATGAATCACTAATAGCTTTATATTTTATTTTATAATTTAGAATTGTATTAGCAGAAAAATGTTCATATACATTGAAATGTTCTCAATTTAAATATATTTGTTTTAACATCTGGTGGAAATATTAGACATAGCACATCTCCATAGCTAATGTTTATACTTTAAGAATATTCTTTGCTAAAAGTCTGTTTGAAGGCTGCAAGATTCCCTACATCTAGCTAGACTATGAATCATAAAAGTAAAGGAATACATTATCAAATATTAAGCTTAAAGTTATCTTGCTTTCACATGAATAAGTTTTGTTCTCTCTGCATTTGCTTCATGCATTATCAAGTGTAGAATAAAAGAATCTGTGTATTAATATCTTCATAGGTAAACTATAACCAAAATGGTACACATGTATCTTATAAATGTTAATGCTTAATGATAAAATATACATGCTTCTAAATAATACTTAATAAGTTACCCTAAAGAACACTAACAACTCCAAAAGGTGTCATCTGTCAACGGATGAAGAGTAAACTGAGCTGCCAACACCCTGCTCAGTCGCATAGTTCTTCCTTCCTATCAGAGTTTTCTACCAAGTTACTAATTTATTCAATGTCCAAAGCAACCTGTAGTTACAATTCTTCTGCGGCAAGTGTCATACTAAAAATACATTTCCTCTCAGGATAATACAAACTGGTATAAAAATATAACCTTACAAATGAAACCCAAAATGCAATCTCCCAAAAACTACTTACCATCTGACTCTGAAGTAGCTCGAATGATCAAGTAACTGCTGGGTAACGGCTGGGTTATGGATCCAACTGCTTCCCCCTTTGGACCCTTAGTAATAAAAGAGTGGTAAAGAATAAGTTTGATGAAACCCTAACTTTATATTATCCACTATTATCTATAACAATGTACATTAGGATAGATGAACAATTGAAAGTAAAAAAGCTTCAATTTCATTCTTCTTGAGAATACAAGTGTTAAGTAACATTTCCTTTCCAACAAATATACCTCCTTAACAGAGAGTAACAGTTAACAGTGATAGCTAACATCACTTATTTTCTATTCACTATTCAAATGTTGAAGAGAACCTAAAATTTACTATGCTAGACTGAACTTTAAACTTAACAGAGAATTTTCTTCTCACAGGTACATTAGATAAAAAAATCTTAAACCTCTGTAAGCATAAAGAGAGGAGCTGGAAGTAAAATTCACAAGAAAAAGAAATGAATTTTGATCAGATCTAGGGTAAAATACACCTTTATTTTATAAACAATGATGTATATTTTAAAAATCAGCTACAAAATAAAATTTTACTTTTCTAGAAACAGAAAAAAATCTGTTCTTGTCTGATCTTTTTTGTTTTAAAAATGTACAATGGCAACAAGTAATTAGCATCACCCAGGTTGAGCTTAAAAACTCAGTTCTTATCTGGAAAGAAAACTAAGAATTCATAGTTCAATTTTGAAAGAGTTCTTCAAGGTTATCAAAGAATAAAACTAATTCTAACAAGCATAAACATTAGGAAGTAAAAAGGAAGATTCCAAAGGGAAAGTAGGAAAAAAGCCAGTACTGCTTTAACAGTACTGTAGCATCCAAGGCATTTTAGATCGTGGTATAATTTATGGGTCAGCCCCTAGAACAAGTGGGATTGGACTTTGAGTCAGACTTCCAGGGTGTTAGAAAAATTACTCATATAACCTCTTTACATTTTAGGCTTATCTGACAATGGGAAGAAACTGTACCCACCTAAAAAATATAGAGACTAAATAACATACTCTGTAAAATATCAAGGGTTCTATAGGTTAAGTTCCTTCTCCAGTGGGAGGTACCTAATCCCCTAATGGAATTGATTCTGTGATCCTGATCCTAAATTTATTTCTGCAACGACTATAGACTACTAAAGATATAAAGTCCAGTCTTTCACTAGGCATAGAAATATTGCACAATTAATAAGAGAAAAATAAAACAACCAAAGAAAAGCTGAAGCTCCACTGACTGGCTGAATGATTCACTGATGAGTGAACTGACTGACTGTGGTCCTGGTTGAGCCCAGGGCCTTCACACTGAGTTACATCCCCAGCTCATTTTTCAGTTTTTGGATTTGAACACAGGGTTTCACTAACTACACTGCTCATACTGAGCTCAAAACCTGTGATCCTCTTGTTTCTACCACTCCCAGTGCTGGGATTACAAATTTACACTAGGGGGCAGGATGAACTACTTTTAGTCAGCCCTAATCTCACATAATTTCCCTCAAAGCTGTTCTAAACCCTTTATTCAATGGTAATTGAGCTCAGAAACTAAAGCAATAATCACTCTGTAAAAACTTAAACTAGACTCACTGACTTGGTTAATAGTACTGCATGTCCACTGTTGTAGAACCCCTTGAAAGTTAACCAGACAAGGCATTTCATTCTCCTGTTTATTTCTGCTTTTATAGAATAAGAGTAACCAGAGTAAGGGTTTTTTTTTTTTTTTAGTTATTAAAAAAATGTTAAGAGCTTCATTCTGAAAGAAAGCTGCCTCTGTTTAGGGTAAATAGAATGGCTTCTGATTCTAGGTTTCTAATCACGTTACCACAGGAAAGGGACAAAAATAAATGGCAGTTTCTGTTTTAGGGATCTTAGCATTCTGATGAAGAGAAAAAAAGAAACCCACACATTAAACATAATACAATGTTACAAAGTAATCATGAATTTTAAAAAGGTAGTAAAAGTAAATCCCCAAGGGAAAAAGAAGTAAGGAGAAATACAAATTTAGGAAACATTTTCTGGAAAAACAAAGATCTCAAAGGCTAACAAAGTCTTTTGGGGCTTTGTGTACGCGGACAGAAAAGGGAATAGTGCTCTTCACACAAATGTGTCCTGGCAAAGAATAGAAATCAATTGACTATCTTCTTCACCTTTTACCTCCCAACTGTGTACATACCTTCACTGCCCAAATAGACTGCTCCAAGGGGTGGAAAAGTTTGAAACAAAAGCCATCTTTTTTTGATGGACGCTCAATGATCTCACAGGCATTCAGCAGGACAGTTCCAACCCACTGGCCATTCTTTTGCGTTTTATAGATCAGTAACACACCAGGTTTCAACACACACCACAACTTAGTCCAGCTCTTTAGAGTACCACGAATCTACAGAAAGACAAGTTTATTTAAAAATCAATATCTTTTTCTCTTTCAGGTTCACAATACACAAACTGAATAATGGCAAATAGTAGGAATCTAAGTTGGTAATTTCATGCTAATGTTCTAAGTAGAATAATTTTCCTAACTTTCCAGATTGGATCAGAGCTCATTAAGATAAATTTCCTTACTTATTGGAGCAACAATTTCATTTATGTGAGAAAATTATTATTCCTCCTTTTTTGATTTTTCACACTTACCACTACGTCATCAGTGTTAAAACACTACTGGCAGACATCATGCATTCCCTACATATTTGGTAAATGACAGGGAGAGAAAAAGAACCTCCTCCAAACTCCTAAAAGTAACCTTGTATAAATTATTTTATTTTTAGTAAGTACACAGAAAAGTAAGATGACTTTCTCAGAGGTTTTTTTGTTTGTTTGTTTGTTTGTTTTGTTTTGTTTTCAAGAAAGTCAAGACATACAGTCCAGGGTGGCCCTGAAACTTATACTCCTTCTGCTTCAACCTCCCAAATGTGGAGATTAGGGGCCTATACCATCTTACCCAGCTTTCCTGAAGAAAATATAAATTCACAATACTAAGATGTATGTATGTATGTATGTATGTATGTATGTATGTATGTATGTATGTGTGTGTATATAAACATATGAAATAAGTACTGTAAAACATGTTTTCTCATATTTAAGTGGATTATAAAATAAATACAGATCCCCAAATCTCAACTCACTATCTTACTATGCAGCCCAGGCTAGCCTTAAACACACAGCAATCCTCCTGCCTCAGCCTCCCGAGTGCTGGGATTACAGGTGTATGCCACCACATCTGGCTTCTGTAGTGCTGGGGAATCAAACTCAGATCTTGCACTTGCTAGGCAAGCACTCTAACTGCTGTGCTATTCCTCCAGCTCCTAGAGCACTAATTGTAAACAAGAAAAATTTCAAAAGGAAGAGTTTGGAACCAGACATATAAAGCAAGATAAAAATCAGCAGGAAATGTAATTATGTGGATATTGAAAAGGTGGTAAAACAAGAAACAAAAGAAAGAGAATTACCCTGGTATTATATTCTGGATCTTGGAAATATGCCAATAGAAAATGGAGGACAAATTATCAGAATGAGGGTAAGACTTAAAAAACAGCAAGAAGAAATTGGAGCTCAAGAACTCATAAATACCATCAAAAGAAGCCAAAAGTTGTTTTCAGCACAAGACTGAAGAAGACCCTAGCAATTCTCTAAAGCAACTTTTACTAGACTCCCATGTCAGCAAGAGAACATCTACTATGGCAGATCGCACTCAGTGGTATTAGGTTAAAGGCCTCAACTCCCGAGCCAGATAGAGCTATCAGGGCTGTGGTGGTTCTTAAGTGAATGTTCTCTGACAGTCAGTCTTGCAATTCACTCCTGAAATTAGGATTGGTTTGAAAATTTCCTACAAACTAACCTTCAGATAAAAATGAAAAAGTGACTGGGATGACAAAAAAGAAAGTAAGAATAAAAATAAGCAGAGAATTGGGTATCAAACCATCAATGTATGTTTGCCAGCCAATTACTGCTTTTTAAGGATGACTTACAGTAACTTGACTTTATTTTTCTCAGTGATAAACTTATCAAGATTATAATAATAACGCTACTAAGCACACATTTTTAAAAATGTATGAGGCAATACAAAATCACAGAAATCCAAGAATCATTTTGTTTGTTTTATTTTTTGACACACACTTGCTTTGTAGCCCAGGCCAGTCCTGAACTCACTCTAGAGCCAAAGCTGGCCTTGGACTCATGGCAGTCCTCCTGCTGCCTCAGCCTCTTGAGTGCTGTGATTACAGGCATGCACCACTACACCCAGTTTATGTGTTGCTGGGGAATCGAACTTAGGTACTTAGTGCTTGCAAGGCAAACACTTTAACCTCTAAGCCATTCCTCCAGGAAGCCCGCCCTCTAGAAGATTCTTTCTAAAAGAATTGCTGTATATATTTGATTATATTGTTCTGAGAGATTTTAAAGTTCCTTCTTCCCTTTAAGATTGGAACATAAACACCTCTGGGAAATGATTAATAGTTTCCCTGACGGTGAGAAACAAGCATCTCAGCAGTTATTTTTGCCTCATCGGCTTTGAGTATACCCTGCGCTTTCCCATTAAGCAGACAAGCATCCAGCAGTCAGAACGCGACACTCCACGTGCACTGACCTTCAGCCAATCGGCCATAACAATAACAGAAGGATCTGTGATTGTACTGAGCAACTCCTTTGTGGCTCTTTTCTTTTCTTCTCGGTAATTTTTCTTTTGCACCTATTTTATGAAAATAATGGCAAATTTACAAAAATAGAAATAAGCAATTTCTTTTCAACTTTATAGGCCTAGACAATGCAGAATATAAAATTCTACACCTTTGTAGAATTCTAGCATTACAAGATTAAAAACGAAGTATATTTGCTTGTCTCATAGCTAGGAGAAATTTTCAGGAAATCTAGGATAGAATCTAGCTTTTCTGATTACTTGTCCAGTTCTCTGTATCTTTTAAAATAATATTATTTCTTTTTAATTTTACAATAGTACATAAAATCTCACAGTAAATTGTTCAAATAACACATAGCTAAACAGTATCTGTATTATACTCCATCTTATTGCAATCCAAAGAACTGCCCACAGCTAGCCTTCTGGAAAATATTGTTTTCAGACTGCTTCTAATTTATGCAATCTATAGAAATACACAGATCTTGTGTTTTTCTTTTATCACATAAAAGGTTTTTCCATTCAATATTCTTTGGAGAGTCATACTCCCCTCCTGCCCAACCCACCTCCTGGGAATGAAACTACAGAGCTAACTGCTGAACTACACTGTTTTTCTTAATTAATTTCCTTACTGATTAAAATTTACTTTGCTACCAGTTTCTGTATATCATAAACAATGATGCAATTGTGTGTACATGGACTTCTTCCTCTCTTTCCTGATTCTAAATTGTAAGTCATACTTAAAAACTATAACAATATAATTCATTCACTTAAAAGACAAGTTTTTGTAAAATACTCTTAAACAGTCTATTTGTTCATATGTATGTGATGTATGTATGCATGGATGTACGTATGTACTGATTGACTGACCGAGGAAAGGATTTTATTCTGTAGCCCAGGCTGGTTCTGAACTCACTATGTAGGCAAAGCTGGGCTTGAACTCTTGGCAATCCTCCTGGCAATCCCTAATACTGGGTTTATAGGCATGCAACACCATGCCCATATTATATGGTACTAGGAAAGTGAATTTATGGCCTGCTGAGCTACGACCCCATCCCCAAAAGACAGATGTCTTATCTTCATACGTACATTGATTCTGAGATAATTTAAGAAAGGAGCAGTAGATTAATTTAGTCTTACTATTAACTTTATTGTTGTTTGGATAAGAATAATGACAGTCTCTTAGCAATTATTTTTTCAAACTACAACACAAAAATCTTCCACAAAAAAGGTTCATTTAATGGAAAGGGACTACATCCATCTACCCATCTGTCTATCTGTTTACCAAATATTTAATAATTCTATACTCCTAAGACCTTGACTTCTGATTTTTTAAAATATGCATTTCTGAATTAACAGATTTAATAGGAGATTTCAAATGCAAATTCATGCAGGACCAGGCGTGGAACAGAACCAGGTGAAGTAGACTAGGCAGGAACAAGAAACAGTTGAAAGCCTGTGTTTCTTAAGCTGTAGGCTCTATGGCCATTCAGAAGGCAAATCCAATACTACATATTTCCTAAGAAAAGCTGTAAATTCTTACTTTTAATTGTTCTCACATTCTGAAAACATTATTCAGGTTCCACAGGATACACCTATCTATTAAGCCCATGACCTAGCAGTTACCAACTTGTACTTTCAAGAGTAACAGAATCCCCACCTGGCATTCCACAACACAGTGATGTGCCTGCTTAGCTTTGGTATAACCATAAAGAAATCCCAAGCCCTTATCCTGTCATGTGGCCAGTTGAGCCATGAAGCAGCTTTCCCTGGGACTCTCATCAAATAATCTTACCAGATGACCTCAGCATATCACACAAATATTAACACTTTGTGTGTCCATCTGTCCCTCTGGGCATTTTTTTCTTCCTTTATGAACACAAATATATTAGGCTGGGGGTTATAGCTCATTAGTTAAAGTGTTTGACCAGCATGCTCAAGGCCCTGGGTTTGATTCCTCAGTACCACATACAAATTAGCTGTTTGTGTGGTAGCATATGCCTGTAATCCCAGGCTTTGAGACTGCCATGAGATCAAGGCCAGTGCAGGCCACATAGACAGTTCAGGAATAGCTCGTACTATGGAGCAAGACCCCAACTCAAAAAATAAAAACAAACAAACAAACACACACACAAAAAAAACAAAAAAATAAAGTAACAGAAAAGAGAACTCAAATATATTTATTACCCTACTTTCAAAAGCATAAACAAATCACAATGTATTGTAAGATACTTTCCAAAAACAACTATGAAAACGAACCTTAAGAGATTCTTTTTTTGTGAGCTTACTTGAAGTTGAACTGTCCTTTTCTGAGCCATTGTACAGTTTAGATTCAGACTGAAATCACACAGAAATGAACATAAGATAAATAATTAAAAATTTCACTCATTCTGCATGTCAAACAAAAACGTGTTAAAGTTGAGTTTCCCATATTCTCACCATTTATTGTTATGACTTAAACAAATGTAGATTTTAAAAAGCCGTTTCTTTCCATACAGAATCTATTTTTAAAAATCCATGTTAAATTAATAAATATACAAAAGTAAAAACTAAATCTGTAATGTGAGGTTAAATAAGATCAATTCTAAAAATATACTCATTACTTATTTTTGATAAGTTTTGGGTTATTTTTAACAGATGAAGTATTCTGTATGAAAAAACCAAAAAAATCTAAATTTTATCAAGTTGCTGTATATGCTGCTCTTTTACTATGTCTCCTCCACTGGAGAGAAATACAATCTTCAGAAACTTGTATTAAGCCAGCCTAAACCACTTTAACATATATACAACATTAAACTATAATTTCCTAGGATCTCTTTCTAACTGAATGCAGTGCACCTAAATTGCTATTAATGTCTTCAATTTGTTTACATGCTTTGTTTATATTTCATATTTTTATTTAATGTCTATAAGAACCTAAAAAATGGGCATAATGGGTGGTTTGATCTCCATTTTAGAAGTCATGAAATACAGGCTTGGGAAAGCTGATTTTCCAAACTCACAATCAGTAACATATTAGTGATCAGAACTTGGATCTCTTAATCCAGTGGCCACATCTTTGCCCAGAGTAGAAGAGCACAAAACTAAAAGCTGCACATATAAACCTTAGAACAATAAAATTAAATATAGTCTTCCAGTGTTCTGTAATCTTTATTTTTATTCATTGTTAGACATAGCAGAAGGAACATAAGAGTTCTTAGCAACACTCCTAGAGCCAAGAAATTATAGGAAACTTGATTCAAATGCTGAATGACCAGATCTGAATCATTAGCTATGATCAAGGATGAAAGCCTTGGGGTATGAACTCCCTCACTCAATGGGAAGATCTCTGAAGGCAGGCACCATGCTTATTCATAAATTATACCCAGTGTGTCACCTGAACAAAAGGAGGACTTGATAAAAAAAATCTGATTAATGAAAATGAATGTAGAATTTGTGGCTAATTTCTCTCATCTCTGCTGAAACTGTCTCTTCAATGTGACACAAAATATGGATTAATAGTGAAAGAAGTAAATGACTATCTTGAAAGAGAACTAGAAACAACTCAGTGTAGAAGGTTGGGATTAACCTGCTTAAACTTTTGTTAAAGCTACTCATTTAACTAGGCTTGAGACATCAGATTGCTTACTCCTATAACGACACTATATATTTTAGTACACCAAGATAGCATCACACTATTCCTCCAGCTAAACAGGTCTCTGTCTTTACCTTGGCCCTAGGAACCCAAAGAGATTGCATGGCTACTGTCAGATGAATATGACAACCTAAAATTATCATAAAATTCTATTTCCCACAAATTACTAGGTAAATGTATATTATAATATACTTAGACATTATTAAATGAAGAATGCTTAAACTACTAACAGTTAATAGTAGCTGGTTATTTTTTCACTGAGTACTTATGTTAAATACTTTACACGCACTCACTGAATACTCAAAACAACTCTGAGATAATAGTATCCACCCCTTTTACTAACGCAATTAATACCAAGAGATAATTAAACTTCTTCCCAAAGTCATAAAGCCACCAAAGAGATGCATAGGAATCTGTATGCTGGTCTAATTCCCAGTCTTGTGCTCTTAGCAATTTCACTATACTTATTTCTCAACGTTTAAAAATTAATACAGCATCTCAACCAGACTTAGTGTCAGATTTATCTTCATGGACAAAGGAAAATGTCTCACTAATGACTTCAAATTACAAGATCTAGCTTGGTTATCACCAAGAGGTCGTCACTGCCACAGGAACACAAAGGCCAGAAAGGTGTTCTATAAGCTTGGTAAATTAAGGTACATGTACCTCTAGGAATCTCTGTCATTCTCTGAGCATTCTCTTTTGAAAAAACAATGACCCAATGACTAAGTTCTACTGTTTATACATTACTACTTCAATTTTCTGAATCAATGCAGCTTTAACAGACCAAAACAAAAAATGTAAACCATTTTTGTTGGGGGTATTTTATTAAACTAAGTTTTTCTTTCTTGATAAACTTTACTGACCACCATCTTAACAGCCACAGAACTTACATTAAATAATTTTGTATGCTTTTGTCTCATTAATCATTGCCTTGCAATATAGGTCTCAATCAGTGACCGTAAATATTTTTCCTCTACATGATCAAGGCATTTCTCAAGTATACTACATAAGCACAATGTATTTTAATCTTCCATCTTAAATACCTTCATATATGTGACAGATGAACTTTTATGTAATGATAACTTAAAAAGTGTCAATAAAATTTATATTAAACCACATATAAAAACATTGTGCAGTCTTCTGAAACTACTCCCAAGAACAGAAACAACAAAGCAGAAAGTCATGGTGGGACCAAAGCCTACTGCTGAAAGTAGCAGAGAATTCAAGAACTATAACAGGCTCAACTCCATTGTAAACCTTAAATTTTGCACGTATACATATCAATAAAATGGGGAAAAATAGGCTGTCTTACACTTAGTAATGTTTTACTCCACAAACAAACAATTAAGTTCACTCTGTTGCTACTGAGCCTGGTCAGAAACAACAATCATAAGTCAAATTCCCGACAAATGGAATCTTTGGACTCTATTTTGAGAATTACAGCTATAGAAAACACCAGAAACAATACGACTACGGAGAGAACACTGGCTAGCAATTGGTTGTATTTTTGAGTAACGACAGAATTTAAATCATTCCCAACAGAACTCTATGTTTTTTGCATACAGTACCTTGTTTAAACATCAACATAAGAACATCTCATAAAATCTTGATAGGATTTCAGTTCCTTCATCATAAATATCAGAAAAATATCATAATCGTAGATTTGGGAACAGTACACTTACCTTACTCTTAGACATAGAAAGTGAAGATTCATCTTTAGTTTGACAAATATCTTCCCTTCCTCTTTCAAAACCTTTGGGGAAAAAATAATATCTTAGTAGTACTGTTTTTTTTTTTTTAAAAACACACATTCAATAAAGGAAAATAATATACACACATAAAAATCAGTCCTCGCTCATTGTTTTGAGACAGGGTTTTGGTAAGTCGACCACACTATCCTCAAATTCAGGGTACTCCTGCCGCAACCTCCTAATTGCTGGCATCACAGGCATGCAACACGTCTGGCTTCAAACTCAACTGTACATTATATCTGATACATTCATATATCATATATTCATTTATAGTTTATTACATACATTAGTTTAAAGACTTAAAGAGTCATTTTTAGTATTGTACTTCTGCAGAATTAGTTTAAGTTTAGAGAAGTTTTTCCCTTAACCCACCAACTATCAGCTAAACAGCTCTTTTCTCAAGTACTTTGTATGAAATTAGCCATTACTCAACTCTCATTCTAGTGGGATGGTTTCTAACAACGTCCATTAGTTGATAGCGCCAACCACAAGTACTTTCACACCACTGTTAAATTGGAAAAATATTCCAGAGTAAGTGATAAAAGACTGAAGAAGTAAATCTGGAGAAAGCGATAAACTTGAAAAAATATCGAAGCTGGGTGTACTGGCACATGCTTCTGGTCCCATTACTTGGGAGGTTGGAACAGAACAACTGACCTGAGGGGACCAAGGCTAGCCGTGGGAAATATAAGGAGGCCCAAACTCCACAGTGCTCATCCCCCCCAAAAGAAAAAAAAAGCATACAAAACACGTGGTGTAGTACTTGGTACACAGTAAACAGTTATTAATGGTGGGCCTTGTTACATTATCTACTGCTAAACAAATTTCAAAAGGATGAACCCAAAACACGAGTGAAATGGAACAAATATACATACATCTTTGTATTCACATAACATGCTGCTATGGCTTGAATCTGTACTATCCCCCCAAAGCCTCATGTGTTTGGATGCTGTAAAATACCCATGGAATCATGTGCTGAGGTGGAGCCTGGTCAAAAGAGGTAGATTACTGAAAGGGTAGCTCCCGTTTCCTCCTTCACTTGACTTTCTGTCCACCATGCAGTGAAAAGGTGTCCTCTCACTATGGTTCTGCCATGTGCTTCCATCATTGCTGGTCATCCATGAACTGATCATGAAACTTTCTGAAACTGTGAGCTAAAAATCAGTCTTTCCTCCCTTAACCTGCAGATGTCAGGTATTCTGTTCCAGTAACAAATAAGTAACTATAACATGCATGCTAAGATAAGCATCACATCAAAGCAATTAAATTATTTTAAGGACTTAGAAAAAATTAATAAAATTTGTATGCTAGATATAAAAGGAATAGTATTTTAATGTGGTTCTTTTTATGTTTGAGGGCTTGAAATATTAACTTTTCCCTTTAATTATTGTTTCATACTTAGAATTTTTATTAAAATATATGTTCAATTAATCATTCCTCCATTGCCTGAAGCATTTTAAAATTATTTCTAGCAGATCAGTAATAATCCATGCTTTCTGGTTTTGCTTTATAATAGCTAAAACAAATCCACTTTATTTTCTTAATTCAGATTATGTCTGAATTCTTTGTAATATGAAAAAGGAATTTATCTCCTTTTCTGAAAAAAGGATCACTCACAATTATCAATAGAGTGGAAAAAACCCTAATACAATATACAATTAAAAGTGAAAACTTATAGAAATTTGAAACTTGCAGGAATTTGATAGTATAAACAAAGTTATATAATTCAACTTAAATTTTAAAAACATTCAAAGTAATAACCACAGCAATAAGAATTCAACACCAATGAATAATATAAATTATTTCAACTATCAAAATATATCTACAAGAGAAATAATATTTCCTAAAAATAAACACTATAAATTGGAAAAAGTCTCCTTTTATTCTCAAAAGAACAGATCCATAATTTCTCTAATTTTGTCTTAGTTTCAGCTAAATCTGATTCATTCATCTGATTAAGCAAAGGCTTAGTTCACTGTGTTAACACTCATGTATTATTTGAAAATACAACAGTAAATAAAATTATAAGCCAGAATGGATTTTTTAAATGTAAACATGTCTTACAGAAGATGTCAAATATTGGAGAAAGACACTCATAATAAAACTATATTGTATATTACCTATCAATTCCAACAGCTACATCCTGTTTAAAAGTATTTCTATTATCTCAAACTTGAAAATTATACGGTTTTCTTAAAAGCTGGCCCTGATAATGTCCAAGTTATTTAAAGTTTTAAAGAGCTAAAAGAAAATGCTTCCTAAAATACTGAAGTCTGGTTAAACACCTTAGGTTCCAAGTAACACCAAAAAATTCTATGATCTCTGCAACATTCAGAGACTTGACAGGCCTGTGATTTCAGTAATCTAGGAGGCTGAGGCAGGAGAATTCCAAGGTAAAGTCCTGCCTGGATAGTTTAGCAATTTAAGGACACCTTATCTCAAAATCAAAATAAAAAATAGGCTGGAGATATGCCCATAAACTGAGCTGGAGATATAACTATAAAAGCCCTGGATTCCATTTCCAGCACTGCGAAAACAAAACAAAACAAAATTGGAAGATGCAAAAATGGTGCGGTCCTAATGAAAATATTGGCATATTGTACCTGAACTTCTCAAGAGAAATTCCAAGGGAGCAAAGGAAGTATCATACTAGTGACTCTTTCATTAGACTATATAAAACCACTTTCCTAAAAATGTGCAAAATCTAAAATAAAAAAATTAACATGGAAGTATATTTAGTAGCTGTCAAAGGGACTCTGTCAAATATGTCTTAGGTTTTTATTTATTTTCCACCATGTGTGAGAACTTAGTATTACCTTAAAACCTTATCTTACCAAAAGCTATATTCATATAAACAATCCTGGGCTACATTACTGAACACTATCAGCAATGAAGAATAGTTTCTGATTATGACTTTGCTGCAAGTTTGCTTGCAGTGATTCGGGTACTAAAATCTTTTCCAGTTGCCTTTCCGTTTCCACAAATGAGATAGAATCCGCATTCCTGTCAAGGTTACAATCAAAAGGACTAAGACCATCCAAGTATGGCTGAGAAAACGGAATAAATGGAACTCTATTCACCACTACGTGAATAAAGTTGACGACAATCACTCTGGAAAACTATTTGGCATTATGTACTAAAGTGAAGTGTACTAAAGCTGTATTTGAACATAGATTTCTAATCCTAAATATAACTAATAGAAAGGGTGCACATATTCATCAAGAGAGGTACACACAGATTCACAGCAGTATTATTCATACTAGCCAAAACCTGGAACTGAGTCAAATGACTATTAACAGAATTCACGAACACATCATAGTATGTTCACACAATGGCTCTTACATGACAATGAAAAGGAACAAAACAGACAGACATTGAATAAAAGAAGTCAGCTATCCCTATAGAAAAAGACAGAAATAAGAAATGGTTGGTTCCATTTATAGACTTAACCTACGATGTTAGAAATTGTAAAGTGATTATGTTGCCGTAGGAAGTACTGGCAAGGAGTGCTTACAGAAGTCTTCCGAGGATATGGGAAGTGTCTGTATATTTCCACGTGTAACTAAAAGTTCAAAAAGCTGAAGCTGAACTACATATGTTATACATCAATAAAAAGATAAAATCTACAGATTCTTCCCCAGACTTCCAGTTTAGTAGACACTTCCTACACTGATATCCTTTCCCCATCTAGTTAACACTCCCCCGCCCCATTTTATTGATATGGTAAGTGCGAAATTTAAAGTTTACAATGTAGTTGAGCATTTTGTGCACATACATATCCTGTCAAGGTGACAAGGGCTTTCCCACTCTCTTTTTGTTCCTCCCATTACCCCACCCTGCCCCCCTCTTTCACTTTTTCTTCTTAAGTTCCACAGGAGTTGTGATCTGGGACTCTCATATCAGAAAGACCATTTGATGTTTCACCTTCTGCTTCTGACTCACTTTACTAAGCATGATGTTCTCAAGTTTCTTCCATTTGCCTATAAAAGCCTCCATGCTGCTGGAGTTCATATAGACGTATAGTATTCCATTGTGTATCAATACCACAGTTTGTGTATACACTGGTCTGTTGATGGGTATTTTGGTGACTTCCATATTTTCGCTATTGTTAGCTGTGCTGCTATAAACATGGGTATACATATATCTCTATTGTGTGTAGTTAACACTCCCTTAGATTATTCTGATCTCGTTAATTCTAACTCACTTACCAACAATAATGATGTTAATAATAAGAAGCACCATAATATTAACAAAACCAAAATTAAGCAACCAATAAACATCTGTGGGAATGCTTGTGGTATAAAGTGCCTTTCATTTCTTCCTAATCTTTACTGTAATATTAACATCACACACAAAATATTATGTACATCTTAAAAAAAAAAACAAGGCCCACAGGAATTAGACTGACTAATGTCAAGGGACAGTAGTAGAGGTGATTCACTGTGGGTCTCCCTACAGAATTCACACTGCTTAACCATGCCATGGTGGGCCATGTTGTCACCTATTCCGGTAGGCCCTGCTTTGCTGTGGTAGGCACTACTAGCCTCTTCATTTCAGACACTTCACATATATTTTCACTACAGTTTTTAACTGTAATATTCTCATAGTATTACCCAATTATGTTTTCTCATTCATATACCATACTTGATTTTGAGAAAGATCTATATCTGAACCTTATTTATTTTTCCAAATTCAATGTTACAAATTGATAAATAAAAATGGCTCTAATTTTAACTTCTAAAATTTTTCATATGAAATACAGCACAGTTAGAAAACTGAATAAACCATAGACGTGTAATTTAACAAACACAAGGAAGAATTATACAACTTCTACTCAAATTGAGAAGCAATCACTGACATTCCACAAGGTCTCCCCCAGTGCAACTCTTGATCACATCACTGTTCTTCTCAAAAGTACTTTACGTTGTTTTTCATACATTTTCACTGATTAAAACCCCACTGAATGACTAGAGCAATATTTACCTATTTTATCATCAGTAGATACTTGGGCTGTTGCTTTTTTTCCCCCACTAACATAAGTAATGATGCCATGAATATTCTTGGAGATGTACCATAGTATGTATCATAGAAACAACACTGAATTTTTCTAAAGTTTAAACCTAACAGCAGAATTTCAGGGTTATATGTGTATCTTCAACTTTAATGATTCCAAGTTGTTTGAATATGCAAAAGTTCTCCTTTTCAGGATGTTACTAATAATATATTTGCCAATTTGGTGGATGTGTAGCTCACCAATGAGGTCTCAGATTGCATGTCCGTGGTTATTAGTGGTGGTGAGCATTCTCTCTCTCTCTCTCTCTCTCTCTCTCTCTCTCTCTCTCTCTCTCTCTCTCTCTCTCTCTCGGTGGCGGTGGTACTGTGAATCGAGCCCAGAGCCTTCACACTGAGCTTAATTCCATCCCATTTTTTTTTTTTTTTTTTAGTTTTGACTTAGAGTCTGGTCTTATTAAGTTGTCATGCTGCACAGGCCGGGCATGAACTTGTAATCCTCTTGCCTCAGGCTCTCAAAAGTACTGGCCTGTGCCACTGGCCTGGCCAACTGGCTATTTTAATTTCATCTTTGTGAAAACCCTCTTTAGAGCTTTTATTCATTTTTTTTAACTAGCTGCCTATCACTTTTTTATTGACTATATAGGAACTCTGGCTGTATTCCAGACACTGGTCCTTTGAAAACTATAATTGCAGCAAATATCTCTATAATTGCAGCAAATATCTCTAAGTTGAACTTAGCAGTTTCTCTCTATATTCTGGTATCTTTAGCAATTCTTCCCTAAATCTATGACCATAAAGATACTTTCCACTAATGTAAGTATTATTGTTCTCATGTATGTCTATAACCCACTGAGAACTAACATCTGACTATGATGTAATGCAGAGGTACAATTTTACAAATTGATCCTCTATCATTTCACTGAACACAATCTTTCATCCACCAGTTTGCAGAGGCAACTTTTTATGGAAGAAATATTTATACATATGAAGTTTTGGTTCTGGGTTCTTTGTTCTGTTCATTTTACCTAGAAATGATAACTGACACATTCTTGTCTTGTTTCCTTTCAAAAAGGGAAACTACCAACATTTAGCATTATATACAGTGTCTGATGTACATTTTCTGTATTTTTACATATGTATATTTACATACACATGCATTTAGGTATAGATAATGATATAAATATTTAGGTATAGATAATGATATAGATATTTAAGAATTTTTTTCCTAGTTTCCTAAAAATTATCAGGAATGAAATTTGAAACTTGCCCCCAATTTTTCCTACATCTATTCAAATAACTGCAGTTTTTTTCTGCCTTGAATCTCTTAATGTAACAAAGCATGTTAGTTCTAATGGTAATCTAATTTTCAATCTTTATATTTTCATTGAAATTATTCATAATGTATTATTTTCATAAAAATATCAACACTATTAGAAATTTATTATAAGATAATTTGTTTCAGCTAACATCAAGGCTTATTAATACTGGTGCCCCCTTGCAATTCTCTGAAAGCAGTTGTCAAGACTGGAATATTTCTTCCTTGAATGTTTGGCAAAATGTGATATCCACTTGTACTTAAAGATTTCTAATTCAATTTCTTAAAGGTTAGTAGCACAATTCAGGTGTTCTATTTCTTTTTCAAACAATGATTTATATTTAGTAAGAATCCATTTCAAGTAATTTTTTAGTGCCTGCCTACAAAAGCTCACAATATTCTCTTATTTATTTAATATACTCTATAGCAATCTCTCTTTTTCATTTCTGATTCTGGTTGTCTGTATCTATACTTTTCCGCTATTTATATTACCAAAAGTTTGACTTTTTCAAAGAATCCATTTTGGTTTACTGACCTACTTCCGAGTAAGCATTTCCTATTTCATTAATTTTTACCTTTACATTTATTATATTCATTTTCTTTTTTGAATTTATTTTGCTTTCCATTTTTGAATTTGCAGATACTTAGAACATTAATTTTGAGCCATTATCCTGTTTCAAAAATATAATATGCATTTAAGAATACATAATCATAACTTTATTTCCCACAAGTTTTGATATGTAATATTCTTTTAATAGTTTAGGTTAAGTATTTCTGACTTTCCATCTGGATTTCTTTGACCCACAGGCAACTTAAAAGTATGTTTTTGAATTTTAAATATAAGCATCCTATTTAGCCTTTTAAAGAAATTTGTAAGATAAACAGAATAAAATCAAATAATATGTTCTCAATTGTCCTAGTGACTTTTTTGATGCTGAGACACAACTCTCAACACCCACAACTTAACAGTGGAAAGTTTTATTTTAGCTCCATTTCAGGAGGTCTCAGTCCATTCATGGGCAGCTGGAAAGGGTGGGAAGGGTCTGGCATAGAACCGCTGCTCGTGGAATCACAAGAGAAAGCATCAGGGCTGGGGAGAAACCAAAGCATCTGGGTGTATCCTTCCAGGCCCCACCATGAGTGATCCACCACACCCTGAGCAATCTGTCCTTCCCAAACAGGCCCCACCTCTAACAGGACGTGATAATCAGAGAAAAGCCACAACATCCAAATAAATACTTGAGGTTTCAGGAAGACATTCTAGATCCAAATCATAACAAGAATAATTTTAATAATTTTAATTTCTGTTGAGATGTTATTACACAGCATATACCGAATTTTACTAAATGTGCATATTAGATGAGAAGGTATATTCTAAAGTTATTAAGATAAGGTTCTATATATCAATCCATTAATCCAAGTTTTTTTTTTAACAGAACTATTCAGTTCTGACAGCATTTGCTGATCTGGTCCTTTTCTCTCTTATGAAGAAAGGAATGAGTGTAGACTTATGTAGTAACCATATATTTTACTATAACTTTGTTTATATATTTTGAAGGCATACAATTTATTCCTGTTTGCCTCAAATATCCATTTTGTTTTAATTCAATGGATACAGGTGAAGCGCTGGCAGTACTTTTCTCTTATCCTTATTCTCCCCATTTTTTCTTTATCCTTTTATTATTTCAATATGCATGTGGGCTTGAATTTTTAAAAAATCTTTACTTCATTAACATTTAATGAAATTCTTTATGTTTTTAGGTTCATTATCATCTTTATCGTCCTGAGATGTACTTGCTCATCCTACACCTTGTTTTCGTCCACCTCATTACATTCTTCCATTTATTATACATTATCATACACATATGTATGTAACTTCATCAGTTCATTTAGTGCCTATCCTGTAAGTTTAATTTCTAAAGTGAAAATTAATAAATTTTACTCTCCTCCTAGGCAATACAAAAACCCTGGAAGAGTTTACCTCTTTTCTAGCTTACTTACTGTAATTGTCACACATTGTAAATCTTCCCTTTTTCTTTAATTCAGAAGACATTAATTATGTTAAAAGAAATGGTGGGCACCACACTTACCAATGTTGTCATTGCCATTTATTTGTACTTACAACTTGGGATTTTCATGTAAAATCACTTTCCTACAAGACGTACACATGATGTACACATGTTCTGATTTCCTTTAGCGAGGGTTTCCTGGCAACAAACCTTCCAATTGCTTATCTAGAATAGCTTACTCTGCCTTCAGTCTCAAAGAGCTTTCCTCCTCCTTGGAGTCTACAGTTTCTAATTTTATTTTTTTTTTCCATTTTATTGATACGTATAAGTGCAAAATTTAAAGTTTACATTGATCTTGAGCATTTGGTGCACATACATGTCTCGGTAAGGTTACAAGACCTTCTCCTCTTTCCTTCTGGCCCTCCCTCTACCCAACCTCACCCTCCCCAGTTCCCATTATTTTTCACATTAAGTTCTGTGAGATAACTGTGATCTGGTTCTCTCAGAGAAACCATTCAATATTTCACCTCCTGCTTCTGACTTACTTCACTAAGCATGATGGTCTCAAGTTGCCTCCATTTGCCTACAAAAGCCTCCAATCTATCTGTCTTTATAGATGCATAGTATTCCATTGTGTATAAATACCACAATTTATGTATCCATTGGTCTGTTAATGGGTATTTCGGTGTCTTCCACATTTTAGCTATTGTTAGTTGCAGTGCTGCTATGAACATGGGTATACATGTATCTCTGTTATGTGTTGTTTTTAACTCTTTGGGGAATATTCCCAGAAGTATCACTGAATCGAAGGGGGTATTTATTTCCAATCTTTTCAGAGATTTCCATACTGCTTTCCATAGCAGTTCTATCAATTTACATTCCCACCAGCAGTGCAGGAGGGTTCCTTTCTCCCCACAGCCTCTCCAGCACTGATTACTATTTGAGTTTTTGATATGGGCCAATCTCTCTGGAGTTAGATGGTATCTTAGCGATGTTTTGATTTGTATTTCTCTTATGGCCAGGAATGTTGAACATCTTTTCATGTATTTACCGGCCATTTGAACTTCTTCATCAGTGAATTGCCTCTTCATTTCTTCTGCCCATTTTTCAATAGGGTCGTTGATTTTAGGGGCTTACATTTCTTCAGTTCCCTGTATATCCTGATTATGAGTCTCCTACCTGAGGTATTGGTGGTGAATATTTTTCCCCAGTCTTGTCAGTTCTCTTTCCTTTGCTGTGCAGAAAGTTTTTTATTTGACATGATCCCATTTATTAATAACGGGGACAATTTCTTTTGCTTTTGGTGTCTTATTAAGAAAGTCTTTGCCCACACCTATGTTTTTTAGATATTTGCCTAATTTGTCTTCTAGAAGGTTCAGTGTTTCAGTTTTAATATCTATGTCTTTTCTCCACTTTGATTTGATTTTGGTGCATGGCGACAGGTGTGTGTTTAGATTCATTCTTCCCCATTTTTCCAAGCACCATTTGTTGAACAGGCTATCCTTTTCTCAGTGTATGCTATAGTTTCAGTGCAATTCCTATCAAAATACCAATGAATTTTTTCAAAAAACCTGAAACAATAATCCTTAAGTTCATATGGAACCAAAAGAGCCCTAGAATAGCCAAAGCAATCTTGAATAACAAGACCAAGGCAGGAGGCATTACAATACCAGAAATCAGGCTGTACTATAAAGCAGTAGTTGTAAAAACAATTTGGTACTGGCACAAAAACAGGCAGACCAGTGGAACAGAGTTGAAGATGCAGAGACAAACTCAAATACCCTCAACTACCTAATATTCGATAAAGGAGTCTTAAAGAGTTCTTTAAGAGGTAGACATTTTCTTCTCAAAATTATCATTAGTATGTATTTATCATAGACAACAATTACATTCAACTTCAGGATCCGGCGTACATATACTGCATCATCTTTTTTCTCTTCCCCTCCTTTCACCCCCTTCCTAAATATACTTTAAAATCATCACATTTAACTTGGCTTAACTTGGTTTAATTAAAGAAGTCCATCATATCTTTTTGTTCTAATCATTTCATTTTCGAAGTAGACATAGATTCACAATAATTTCAATAACTATAATGCATCATTTATATAATTTCATGAGCATGGTCAAGTTCTTTTTTTATTTTCCAGAGATTCCAGCTTCTCATCTACAAATTTATTATTATTTAAATTACTTGAGATAAGCTCTTATTTAAGTATGTAGACTTTACTTTCTCCTACTAATGCAATATTATTTCTAAATAAATTGGCACTGTGACCTTAACTTCTCATTAACAGAATATCAATACTATCATCATTGACAACATGTAATCTTTTTATATATTTGAGGTATAAACTTGTTTCATTAATGTATAGATACAATGAAGCAGTTTTTGTATTTTCAGTTTCGTTAACTACAGATTTAATAGATATCTGTAATGCAAAATAGTTATCTTAACATTAACCGTATTTACCACAGCCAGAAACTAAGAAATTATACAGAACAACAACAACAAAAAAAAACCTCTAAATCAAACCATACTAAAGAATAGTTACACAGAAGCTCACAATTGGTCTGTAGCTGATGTTTCACTTGAGTTTTGACTTGCTCCTACATCTAGGTACTGTTCTAGAGGCTCGAGGTTTGCTTGTTCCCATCTTTAGGTGCTTTTATAGAAACTTGTTACAATTAACACATCTAGAAATAACAGTTTAGGTTAAGAAATGAGACATATGTAAGCTAAATAAAGCACACTGTACCACGGTCTCATTGTAAGCATGAGCAGGATGCCATCTCCATATTACAGCTCATTATAAAGGCAGTATCAATACATTTTTTGAGACCGAAGTTAGGATGATGGTGGCAGGAGAAAGACAAATTACAAGAGAGGCTGAGATTTTTTTCTTAGGAAAACTGAAATTCAAAGAGGATTGTACTCAAAGTCATCAAGAAAGTTATTTAAAGTAAAGTAGAATGAACCTCCCTTTCTCTCATGATAAAAGCAAATGTTCCTAAAATAGTTTTCAAAACTAAAATCTCAGAAAAAATTAGATGTATTTTAAAATTTTAACTTAAATACATAAAAAGCAAAATTTTTAAAATACATAATTTGATTCTAATCCTCAGTTAATAAGACAGACGAATTTAAAAAGCTAATAACAGCTGACTGTATTATAAAGAATAGAACCATTCCTATAAATACAATTTCTCTTTATTTTAACATTAAGAAACAAAGAAAATCATTCATTCATCGTTTAAAATAACCCTATCAAAATGATTCTAAATATATTCTTTGACAAGTTAAACTAACAATGTTGTTTTCAGTTACCTAATTAAGTAAATGCTAAAGTTTCATGAAGTTTTTTTAATTGAAGTCGCATGCTTATTCTTTAGTACTAAGTAGATTTGTGGCGTGAAGGTCAGCAAACAGCATGTGATAGCAAGTGGCTTAACAGTACTGAGATACAAATAAAGAAATGGAACAAAATCTCACGTGTAAAAAAACAAAAGACACTGTAACACAAAAATAATCCAGCATGTTGTATTTTCAACATTGCTGCTGAAGACAGATGGATATCAAACTTTACATTTTCAGAGCATAATAGAGAAGCATGAAAGCAACTGTATCAAGCTAAGCAGACTCCGCAGGGATTACAAATAATGTTCTTAAAGCTTAAGCTACTTCAGCACTGCTCAGAGGTAGAGTTCCTAATTCTTTTAGAAAGCACTGTTAGAAAAGAAAATAGGTAACTTACAATAATTTGTCTACTTGCCCAAGTGAACCTTGTGTGAGATGCTTCACTATCTCAAAAGAATAGATAACATGCCACATATCAGCATGAAGACTCACAAAAGGCAAAGAATAAATGCTGGTGTGAAACATTTTTAAAATAATTTAAATAAAAACATTAGAAAAAATAAATGGTTGAAGCAGGAACAAGTTCTAGTCAGTATTTCTTTGTCTTAAGTATGAAATAATATTTTTGTTTTAAAAATTACAGTTTTAAACAAACAAATGTAATTATGTAGCAGTTAAAAAGCCTAAAAGAAAATCATAAAACATCACTTATGTTTAAAAGTATATTATTTTTGTTTAAAAATATATACAACTATTTCTTTTTAAAATAATAAAAGATCAGTTTATTTATGTCTACATCTTACTATTTAATGCCGATCACAGCTGTCCATATCTAATTGCAGTGAGTGAATATTACCTACAAGTAACATTTTCTTGGCAAAAGTTAATTACACACAAGTACAGCTAACAAAAAGGAAACAAGGTATTTCAACAATTATATAGAACATTTCAGTCAGGACTTGAAATAAAAGATTATGATAATAAGGTAGTAAGATTAAAGTTTACAGTAAACATCAATTATGGCTGTTATTATACAATAATGGCAAAATATCAATGATAAAATATGTTTTTCGTTTGCTAAAAGCTCAGTGGAATTAATTTAAAATTCACATTTCTTTTAAATCCAAAAAGGCTTTAATTATATCGAAGGGTTATAATATTCACTTTTGTAGTTTAAGCAAAAATGTGTGCACTAGGTGCTCGCAGCTCCTGTTTCACTGAATCATTTAGTTCTCAGGCTTTGGCTGGAGAGACCATAAGAGAAAGCATGGAAAAGCCAAGCTCAGAGAAGCAGGCACTGAGACCAAAGCTTTCATCATAGAGCTGTTTTGTTTCAATGAAACAACCTTTTAAATGTTAAGATGCCTGGTTTATTTTAACGAAGAGTCTTCAAGACATTAATATAAGAAAGCAAAATTAAACAAACAAACCTGGCAGCGAAGGAGAAAGTTCATTGTATCCTCCAAATGAAGCATTCCGGACAAGCTTTCGGCCATCAATTCGTGAAGGAAATAAAACAGGAGAAACCCCAGTACATGAAGAGAATCTACGCTGTTGTGAGCTCTCTTCTTTCATCATTTAGAAGGTCTATTTAAGGTATATTCTCCCCCGGAAGGCTAATTAAACCAATATGGCAAGGGCAGGCTTTGCCCTCACATCCAAATGTAGCAAAGCCCACCAGCACAAACAAAGGACACACACATTTAACAGCAAAGGAGGCTAGAGACTGTCAAATCAGCAATAAACAAATAAAGACAGTGACAATTTGCAGAGGCATTAAACCATGCTGCAGAATTTTTTAAAGTGAATGATAAAAACCCCTATTTCCCTAATGTTTTGCCCTTTTATCAAAGGTGCAACTCCTTCCAGTGAAATGCTGCTGTAGAAAAACAAAGCAAAATCAATACTTAGCTATTCAGGAGGAAGTAATAAAGTCAGCTTCTCTTCTCAAAAAAAGCAAGTCTCTTATCAGCTCCCTTCTGTTTTTGTAGTATCAGCCATACTTCCCTGCTTTTCTGACGCTTTTTTTTCCCAGCTTTTGCTTACTTCAAAAATGGGTATCAACCTAACACTCTTTATCTTTCCTGAAGCTTCTAGATTTAAATCTAATCTGCTGCTCGCTTCAGCCATGATTAAAAATTCATAAGGAAAGATATTCTTTCAAGCACAATTTTGATGAATTACAAGAGCTGAAGCAGAGAATAAACGTGTAGGCTGTCCCTAAAGTGGGATTACATGAGTCACTGAGAGAGTGTTAATGCAAACCAATCAACAAAGAAGATTAAAATGAAACCATAAGAATGCCCTATGTTCCAATACAGGCTCCCTTCAAAGACATCAACTGCTACAGTTCTTCATATTTAACTTTTCAAAATACATAATCTACCAATAAGTTTTTCCTTCTTAAAGCTCTATTTTAAAAAATGCAACTTCATTATCACAGGAACAAATGGAAATACCTCGTTACCATGGTTCAAACTAAGCAACTAATATCACTAAACCTAACAGTCCTACTTCTACAATGATATACTACACTACATCACTTTCAATCTAACCTTTAAAATTTTCAAGAATTCTTTTAATTTTATTAAAATACATTTATCAAGCTGGGTGTGGTGGCACATGCCTGTCATCTTAGCACTCAGGAGGCTGAGGCAGGAGGATTGCCACAAATCCAAGGCCAGCCTGGGCTCTGTAATGTGTTCAAGACCAGCCTGGGCTATAGAGCAACACCGTGTCTCAACAAATAAATAAATACTTACTTCATCTTACCTTAATTCAAGTTATAGAAGTCTAGTTACTTCCTTTTTATGTTTTACATTAGATTAAATTTTCATTAAAAATTTTACTTTCAACCAGAAAACAAAGTATTCAGTTACAACTATTTACCTTTATGTAATTTTAACATAAGAGCTCACCAGTTTCCTTCCTCACTAAGCACACAGAAAAGCCCATCTGAGATTGTTTCTCTTTAACAGAAAGAACATTAAAAAAAAAAAAACCCTCAATATTCTGTGTAAGGATTATTTTTTTCCTTAGGTGAAGGCATTTTAAAAGTCAAACGCATGGCTAGTACCCATAACTGCAAAAGCCTGTGGTATGAGGTTTTGTTTCGTTTTCTTGGTGTTTTCTGTTTTTTTCCAGCTATGTCATAAAGTATAAATTACCATTAGCTGCATGAAGAAATAAATGACGACAATTAATTCATATGATGGTGCTTGTCTTTCAAGAAACAAAGTATATGACATCACAAAAGGTAGTATCCTGTAATGGTTAATCAGGATTTGAAATTGACTGGGTACAATTCTCAGGTCTATCCCTGGTGAATGCATTAGAACAGGTTATTTAATTTCTCTGGGTGTCTATTTCCTCACTTAGAAAATGCTGGTGAAAGCTGTCATGAGGATCAAGACCACTAAGATATACTAAAAGTTTAGGAAGCTTTCAGATTAAAATGGCAAAATGAAGATGCTGAACTAATGTGTTCCTTTCAGATACTCAACATAATAAAAAGGATGATTTTTAAAGAACATAAACAAGTATGGACACATACCCAAAATATTTTACTCAGGAGACAATATATCAGGCATCACAAATTCGTCACTGAAAACCGAAGTAGTCATGGTACTGCAGATCCAAGAAAGCCAATCACAAACTACAAGTGGTAAAGCCTGAGAACCAGCCCTGTTTAGACCCAATAATCCTTTTTGCACATATTTACAGCTTCTCTGAATCATAAGTCAGATGAACTATTAATGTCAACAATAGTATTGGAAGCAGGCCAAACATGTAAGTAATGCCTTAAAATTTTGAGCGAAAGTGACTTAAAATTTAAGAACTACAACCCAGTCAGACCATCAGCTTATTAGGGTGAAAAAGAGGTACTTTTAGACCTTTAAGCTATGACATTTCAAATTTTTATTTTCCTTGCAAATTTTATTTTTTAATTACTAGAGCAGCTCTCTCACCTGAGATAATTCCACAATAAAATTAAACCTAATGCACCTAATCATTTGTTCAACTGACTAATCCTCATGCTTCTGTAATGTCTCCAACTGTGTACCATACAGGTACAGTTCTTCTTCCCCCCCCCCCCCACTTCATTGATATGTATACGTGCAAAATTCAAGGTTTACAATGGAGTTGAGCATTTTGTGCACATACATATCTTGTCAAGGTGACAAGGACTTTCCCACTCTCCTTTTGTCTCTCCCCTACCCACCCCTCCCTCCCTCCTCCCCCACCCTGCCCCCCTTGGGACAGTTCTTGTCAACTCGATTGGCTTGAGAGACATGGAGAAGATTAGCAAGGCACACCTAACAGTTCGGCCGGGAGGTGGGACTGTGAGGACTGCATCTACTCCCTGTCCCTTCCTCTCTGCGCTATCCCGCTGATCTGTTTCTCAGACACCAGGCCTTGAGAAGCTTTCCTCTGCCATGCTCTTCTGCTAGAATGCTTTTGTCCTGGTGCCGCCAAACCATAGACTGAAACCTCGGAAACTATGAGCCAGAAATAAGCTCTCCTCCTTTAAGTTGCAGATGTCAGGTGCTCTGTTCCAAACACAGAAAGGAGATTAATAAACCTATCTTTGGGTAAATTAAGAAAACGTTTACTTAAAAATTTTCCTCTAGGGATTACTTCTCTCACAGGACACCAGCTAAAAACCTGTACTAGAACACATGGGTATGGGCAGAGAACACCCAAAATAAGACATGTCATCAACAAAAACTTCCCCAACTAACGCACCAGCTTTTCTGACAAAGTCATCTTTGAGGTTTTGTTTTGTCTTGTTCGTGATCTTTGTCCAAGTTCTTCTCTGACCATGGCTTATCTGACTGCAAAGCTGAAGTTTCTCCTCTTTTCTCATGTTTCTCCTCATGTTTGCATCAGCTGAGGATACTACCAACACAACAAAGTGTTCTACTTTTTGCGTGTTCCTGGTAGAACAACGTGGACTGAAAAGCAGAAAATAATCTCTCCTATCAATCATATTCCTCCCAGGTGTCTGTATCAAAATCAGAAGCAATGATGAGCCCTGTGTTTCCCAGGACTCACTAAAGATTCTGCCCAATCCTTCCTACACAGCCTATTAAATTCTCCAAGAAGTAAAGGGCAAACTATTCCCATAGACTTTGTTCAGCTTACATTCTGCCGGCAATAATGTCCTTGTTATACTCAACTGCCTTTGGCTTTCAACGTTAAATTAAATGGGGGACAAAAGGCATTGATTGGCTTGAGGCTATAGCTATACTTTGAATTTCTACTATAATTAACTACAACTTAACTTAGTCACTAAATAAATGGAAAACTAACTTTGTAACAGCTAGATCAATCAACAGTTCAATCAACATCATGTAGAAACAGTTAACCTTCCCACAATCACAAGCAACCAACCGATGAGACAATTCACAGAGGCCAGTTCAGTGTTTTGTACTTTGCTTCTGAACTCTGTTTATAAATACTTACTGCCCACACTGCAGAGCAGAGCTCTATGAACCTCTCTAGTTCTGACTGATGCCCAATGCATGAGTCATCCTTATTTAAACTTTTAACAAATTTGTCAAACATTATTCAGTTTTTAAAAACAAGTAAATATAACTTTGATATGCATATATGACAGGAATATTATTACAAAAAAGGCAAGAAAATTCACTTAACGGTGAGGACTGTGGTAACTTGAGGATTGTGGTGCAAGCCTAAGGCATAATAGGGAAGAGTTAGGGATCAGGAGATAAATACTAGGACTTCCGAAGTACTGAAGTACTGAAAATGTCTTCTAAACCTGAGGTCCTAGGTACATAAGTACTGGCTTTCCTATTTTATAAACTGTAAAAAAAAAATAAATAAATAAACAAAACACTGTATGTACTCTTCAATAGGCATAACATCTTACAGCTTATATACAAGCATTTTTTAAAAAAACATATCTATCTAAACACACACACACACACACACACACACACACACACACACACACACACACAAAGTTGTAGCTTTATGCATAGGAAACACTTAACATATATAAGTGGTCATTATGTCCAGGTTCTTAATTAAATAGTTCAAAGAAGCAAGACAGGTAAGAAAAATAAAATATTGCTAAATAATGCAACTATAAAAAGCAAGATTTATTTTCCCATCTCTATTAGCTGTCTGTTAACACTTTATCTACTCCTTGAGTAAACATAATTAATGTTTAAGTAACTAATTTCTTGAGTAAACCTGTGCTCTTCTTCTGTAAGATGTGCTTCGCTATCTGAAAAGTCAAAGAACTCTTGCTACTTTTCCTGAATGGGGTTAAGGCAACACCAGTGTGCCCCTAGAAATTACACTGTAAGTTAGAGTAGCTATGGATCTTAGAGCTGCTTCAATTATTATTTACTGTCTTGCCCATCATTGTGACTTGGGTCTGGAGTGTCTCCTCAAAACCTTTATGTACCTATGGACACCATGTGCTGTTGGGATGTGGAGCATAACTTGAAGGGGCAGATGATTAGGGGTTGACTTGGGGCTGTGGGGTGTGCTGGTCTACCCTTCTTACCACATGTGGCTCTGTTCTGCCATACCGGAGGAATTCTGTCTCCAGCTCTGGCTCTGGCCTATGTGTTTCTACCACTGCCAGGCATCCATAAATGAAGTGAGACCTTCTGAAACTGTGGGCTAAAATAAATCTTTCCTCCCTAAGGTTGTGCATGTCAGGTTTTCTGACCCATCAGTGAGAAAGTAACTAAGATGCTCATGTACCACAGAATTATGAGCTTAAAAATTATAAAATACGTATATTTATCATCTGTAAGATATTTATCATTATAAAGTTTCATAAATATAAAGTAGTAATAAAGTAGTACATTGCATTGTTGAATCTGTAATTGTATTAAAAGAAAATCATAGTACAATGATCTCAAGATAATATGCAACTGCTAGATGTGGAATTTTTAAAAAATTCACATGGAAACATAAGCTTTTTCTTCAACATTAAAAATTACTGCTTAATAATAAAATTTAGTTTTAAAAAGCATTATTAAATCAAAACCTAAACCTAGATTTACTACTTTAAAGAATCAAAGATGTATTTCCAACATTTTGTATTTGTGATTTCAAATTAGTTTAATAATTACTTATAATCACTAGAGATCTTGCATTAATTTTAAAATCAGACTAAGGGCCAAACTATGGTCAAAACCTGATTTATTTCTGTTGAAAACTTACTTTAATGACTTTTGGCTATTTCACATTGGCCAAAGTCAATTACCATAAAATTTACAACAAAGTGGATCACTTTCAAAATATATCTTGGCTAATATTTGAATGTACCGTATCTCCAATTTCACACTACATTACCTATGCATGAAAATAAGAAAAAGTTACAAAAGAAGATGATGTAAGTTCATCTCAATAATTTTGAAAGTCACATGAGGCACTTTTGTTACAAACAACCTTATCCTGTGGAGAAGCATATCTATTTAAAAATGCTCTTCAAATGTAAGTCATCACCATTGGTAAGTCCAAAAATTAGTTTGATGGGTCATGGTATTTTTAAAAATTAAAGAGATCAGTACACAAAATATCAGAGTATGCCACTATCTTATATTAACAAGCAAGCTGTTTCATGAATCTCTTGGTTTAGCTTCTTTTTATATAACCATATATATTATTCTTTGGATAGCAATATATTTCTTACTGGGGAAGTGGCTCATGGGCAAAAATGGAAAACAATGATGTAAAAAAATCTCTCTTTTGGAATCACTAAACATTAAAAAAATTATAAAATTTCATTACCACCTTGCCACTGAAGATTCAGACCAACTACACACATACATACACACACACACACACACACACACACACACACACACAATTACATACATATATACATACACATACACAACTATATATATATATACTATGTAGACATATATTTACATATATACATAAACACACACACATACAGAGTGTGTGTGTGTGTGTGTGTGTGTGTGTGTGTGTGTGTACGTACACTCTCTGTCCTACTGGTTCTTTTCATATTAAAATGATAGTATTTAGGCAAAGGCCAGATCATAAAAGGTCACAGTGAAAGCTGTTAGTAAAGAGCTTCTTTAGAATATGCTGAGCCCCTGAGAAAATGCCCAGCCTTAATTTCTTCCATCAAGTCACAAGATTAAGACTGTATATTTATAACTTTAGTGAATTTTCTAGACAAATTCCATACCATTTACATTGGGAAAAAAGATAAATGACAAACAGCTAATGTATCCTGAAATTATCTAATTTGGTAGCTGGAAAACACATTTAAATAATATAAAGTACCATATGCATATACACAAGAAAATAAATTAGAATAAAAGTATTATTTTAAAAATCTTATGTATTATATTGAGCTCTAGGATCATAAACAAATAACAAGATTTTATTGTAATTCTTAGAGTCTTAGGGTACCAATAAATATCTCTTTTGATTTCCCTTTTCTAATAGAACAAAATAATTTCTTAGCTCTAGTTAGTAAAATCTCACTGGTTAGTATATGGCTTGAAAATTATAAAAGGTAATTTTTCTCAGGAAAGTAAAAGTTGACTGAAACTAAAATGACTATTCCCACAAAAGAAATGTTAAATGAAGTACTTAGGTTTTTATTTAAGTAGAAATGAACTAAACTATTTAAATTGGCTTAATTGAAAATGTATAAAACTAATGGTTCCTATGCATGTAACATCAAACTATTACTTCAAAATTCATAATAAATTATGTATTTCCATAAGTATTTTTACAAATGAAGTAGTATCCTGGGCTTCTAGCTGAAGTAAACAGGCTGAGAAACAAGGTCATAAAGTAAATAAGAAAATATCAAGATTAAAACCCCAGCTATAGGAATAATGTTTATCTTCCCTTTCCTTTCCTAAGACAGTCAACACAGATATCAGCATCTGGCATTTTTGGAAAGGTAAAACTCATATTTAAAAAATGGCAGTAGAGACATGGTCCTACCTTCATTCAACCACGGCCCAAGGGAATCTTATCTCCCCGGTGATCAGCCTGATATGAATCACACACAATTTTAAAAAATGGAAAGACACCACCTGTTCCTGGACAGGCAGATCCAATATTGCCAAAAGCCATATGACCTAAACTTACATAAGATTCAATGCAATCCCAATCAAAACACAAGCAGCAGCTTTTACTAAACTAGATAAAACAACCAGAAAATTTAAATAGAACCACACTTAAAAGCCCAAGAATAGCCAAAAAAATCCTAAACAACAGAACAAAAGCAGGAGGCATGGCACCACCAGGTATCCAATTACATTACACCAGCAGCAGTAATAAAAAATGACATGGTATTGGCACAGAAACAGATAGGTGGATCAGTGAAAGAGGTCAGAGGATGCTCCAAGCACCCTCAGCTATCAGATCTTCAACAAGGAGGACAAAACTGCACAGGAGTAAAACAGCCTGGTCACCAATGGCACTGCGAAAACTGGCTGGCCACTGTGAAAGAAGACTAGACCCCACGTTTCACGATTCACCTAAAGTAAATCGAAATGCATCAAAGACTGAGACATTAAAATGGAAACACTGGGCTGGAGGAATGGCACAGCAGTTAAAGCACTTGTCTTGCAAGCACAAGGCCCTGAGTTCAATTCCTGAGCACCACATAAAGCTGCGTGTGGTGCTGCACACCTGGGCTGCACGCCTGTCATCCTAGCACTTGGAAGTCTGAGGCAAAGAACTGCCATGAGTCCAAGGCCAGCTTGGGCTACAAAGTGAGTTCAGGATCAGCCCAGACTACAGAGCAAGACCCTGTCTTAAAAAAATAAAAATAAATAAATAAATAAATAAAATGAAAATACTGAACCTATTGAAAGAAAAAATAGCCAAACTAGATAAAAGCAAGGCCCAATTGCATGCTACTAAAAAGAAATTCACTTTAGACTTAAGAATTCATACAAAGGCTGAAAACAAAAGCATAAAGAAAGATAACCCATGAAACAGGACTAAAGCTGAGACAGCAACCAGGAAGAAGAGTGGGGTGGGTACACTTGTATCAGATACAACAGACTTTAAATCTGAAACTGTATCGCATGAGACAAAGCCAGTCACTATGTAACAATAAAATATTACATTTAACAAGGAGATAGAACAATTATAAACACCTCTGCATCCTACATCAAGGTACCTAAATACATGAAGCAAACAAAGATTGGAAGGGCGAAATACTGATAAAGTATTAGAAAACTTAATTCTCCAATCTGTATTCAACAAATCATTGAGACAGAAGAGCAAAAAGAAAAAGCAGAGCTAAAGAATCTACAGGCCAAATGGACTTAATAAATACGTAAAGAATTTTTACACCAAAAGAAGAATATGTATTCTTCTTAAGTACACACAAAACATTCTCCAAGATATACCAACTGTGAGGTTAAAAAAAAAAAACCTCTCAGGGTCTTCCGGTCAAGATAGTGGCAGAGTAACAGCACTGGACAATGTCTCCTCATCGACCCACTTAAAAACTTGAGAATTTAGTTAGAAAAAGTGTGTTTGGTATAGCTAGGAAAGAGAGGAGCATCCCCAGCAACTGAAAGGAGCCCAAGGGAAGGTCAGAAATTCTGAAGGATCATCAAAAGCAGAGAAAAAAAATCCCCACAGCCCAGGAAGCCGCCGCAGGCAGCTGTGGACGAAGGAAAGCTCGCGTGGGCCCAGGACATCTGACGGAGCTGGGAGAGGATGGAGCACCCCAACAACAAACAGGAGACTGCGAGCAGGTCAGAAATCCTGAAGTCACATTGGAAGAGGAGGAAAAAAACAACCGACTCAGCACAGCCCCAAGCTGCCAGCATCCACAGACCAGATGGAGGAAAGTCCGGAGCCAGAATCTCAGCCTGAGAGACAGCCAGAGATAGCAGAACCATGGGGAAATGTGGTAACAAATCTCCTACAAAAAGACCTGACACCCCAGAAGATGATACAAGGGATACTGAAACTGCAGAATCCAAAGACGAAAATGGCAAAAATGATGGTAACTTCTGAGTCCAGATGTTCACTGAATTAAAGCAGGAATTAAAGCAGGAAATAAAAGACAGCACAAAAGCCACACCAACACATAGCTAAGCTAAAAGCAAGCCTTGAAAGCAAACAGAGGAGACCACAGAAGAAATATACCAGAAGATAATGAAGACAGTACAAGAAATTAGAGAAGAACACAACAGAGAAAAATTGAATGCAGACATTCAGAAAGTGAAAAACACACAGGAAATAATAAGAAACCACATTAAACATCTTCAGATTAGAATGTCAGACTTAGAAAATAAAGTGACTGAGCTGCAACATACAGGCCATGAAGAACACAAAGTAAATAAGAAAGCGAATCATTACAATGGCTGATAGATGATTCAAGGAGAAACAACCTCAGAATCATGGGCGTCCAGGAGAAGACTGAGGACAAAACAAAAGGCTTAAAGGACATGTTTAAAGAAATTATGGAAGAAAATTTCCCAAATCTAAGAAATGAACATGGAACTATTGCAGGCATACAGAACACCAAACAACTTCAATCAGAAGAGATCCTCAACACGACACATCATAATTAAAATTCTAGAAACCCAACACAAAGAGAAAATTCTAAAAGTGGTAAGAGAAAAACAGAAGGTGACCTACAAAGATAAACCCATCAGGATAACTGCAGGCTTCTCAATCCAGACTCTAAAAGCCAGGAGATCATGGAGCAACATCATCCAAGCACTAAAAGAACATAAAAGCCAACCAAATCCGCTATGTCCAGCAAAATTATCTTTTAACTTAAAGGGAGAACTTAAAACTTGCCATGATACAGACAGCTTAAAGGAATTTGCAGTCACTGAGCCAGTATTGCAGAGAGTACTTAAAGGAAATTTAGAAAGTGAAAGGGAGACCAGCATCACCAATGACCCCAGAGGAAAAGTGACAACAGCTAGCTGAGAAGGAGCTGAGAAAAAATTAGGTTAGCAATCAGTGAAATATGAGCAAATAAGTTATGAAAGTTAAAAAATTCTGAAATAACTAGATTTGCCTTCATATCTGTTACTTTAAGTATATTTATGTGGTATTGATTTAAGTTCATTTAATGTAGCAATATGATATAGTTTTATCTTTGTTTTACTGTAGCAATTCACTTATTAGGTCACTGATGAAAATTTATCCTAAGAAAACGGATTGATGTAAAGATAACCCTATGAATGTACAAGTATGTACCTTCCAGTATTCAGCTAAGGCATTTGAAAGTTAACTTTTTTTTTCTTCTTTCCCAAATTTACTATTCTTTTGAATTACATGCTTTTAGTTATTTTCTAATGTGAACTGATGGGTTAGGCCAGGTTTAAGAATAGCAACAAAGGTAAAGCAAATTACAGGAAACAACAACAAAAAAAAAAGCTTTTGGTAAATATCCCAATAAAGGGATTGGTTGGATTCAGAGAAGAGGCATCAAGATTTAACTACTGTGACCCATTTGAGGAATATGAAGCTGAGTTAGAGTGGTGACTTAAGGGAAATTATTTAGATGCGGAAGATGAATATGTTAAGTACTGTATAGTTTCTCTGACCTGGAAAACCCAGAACACAGATATTCTACAGAACCACATGAAGTGATAGCTGGATTTGGGGGAAGGGTTAGCGAGGGGGTGTGAGTGTCAAAAATGGGAAGGCATTGTAAAGTTGATATGATACATATGTGCACGAAATATCCAAATTCATTGTAAACACAATGTATTACATATGTATATTAATAAAAACAGTGGGAAAAAAATCTGAGGTAACAAACTGAAGATCAAAATTAAATCAAGTTATCCTTTCTGACCACAAAGTAATAAAACCAGAAAACAATAAAAATAAGATAACAGGGAAATTTCAAGTACGTGTAAGTTGCGTGACATTTTCTTCCTTTCTTCAGTAGGTCTAAAAGAAACTCAAAGGGCTGTGGTGTAGCTCAGCAGGTAAAGCACCTGCCTAGGAAGCACAAGGCCCTAAGTTTGATTTCCAGCACCATATAAGCCAGGCATGGTAAAACATGTCTGTAATCCCAGCACTCAGAACTGCTATGTATTTAAGACCAACCTGTGCTACGAAGTGAGTTCAGGATGAGCCTGGACTACACAGTGAAACTCTTTCTTCATATACAAACAAACAAATAAAAAAATATTAAAAGGAACTCAAAGTAGAATTTCTAAAAATCTCAAAATAAAATTTTGAGGGACTAAAAGATTATAATTTGGAGTCCAGCCTGGTCAATGCAGTGACTTAGAGACCTTGACTCAAAATAATACCAGCAAGTAGGAGCTGCAGCTCAGTGTGAAGGCCATGGGTCCAACCCCTATTACTACAGAGTGGAAGAGAGTGTGGAGGGAGGAAAGCTACTAGAAAAAAGGACAACAAAGTAAGCTCGAAATTAGCAGAAAAAAGTAAACATGATATAAATATTAAATTACAAAGAGAGAAAACAATTTAAAAAACCAAAACTAATAGCTGGTGTTTCAAAATAAATAAATAAATAAAGCAAATTCTTGGCTAGGTAAAAAGAGGGAAAAGACTCAGAAATCTGAAAAAACAGCGGTGACATTTTACTTCTCATGCCTTAGGAATAAAAACTATAATGAACCATTATGAACAAATATACACAAAGTAACTGTTTTATCTAGGAGAAATAAATTCCTAGAAAAACACAACCTATCCAAAGGAGCCAAAAAATATATACAGCCTAAAATAATATATAAGGAGACTTAATCACTAATGAAATGCCTCCCAAAGGGAGGAAAGAAAAATAAAAACAGAAAATAATAGCTTCACAGGTGAATTCCATCAAGCATCCAAATAATTATTAGAAATCATTATGAAACCTTTCAAAGAACAGAAGAGGTAACACTTGCAAACACGTTATGAGGCTATCATCACCATAATACCAAAACCAGATAAAGGCCCCACCAAGAAAAGAAAATCATAGGACACTATTCCAGTTGAACCGAGATGCAGAAATTCTCAAAACTAGCAGATTGGATTCTACAGCACATTGTAAGAATCACACAGGCAGCTGGAGAAATGGCAAAGCAGGCAAAGCACTTGACTTGCCAGCTCAAGTCCCTGAGTTTGATGCCCCAGCACCGCATAAGAGGAGCATGGTGGCACATGCCTGTAATCTCAGCACTTGGGAAGCTGAGACAGGAGAATTGCTGTGAGTGCAAGTCCAACCTCAGCTACATAGTGAGTTTAGGACCAGCCTGGCTACAGAGAGGGATTCTGTCCCTTCCCCCCACCCCCCCCCAAAAAAAATCATAGAATATAACGTGGTCAAGTGGGATTTATCCCTGGAATGTAAGAACAACTCAACATATACAAATCAATCAATTTATTATGCCACATTAATAAAACCACGTAATTTTCTCAGTAAATACAAAATATCAGACAAAATAAAGCACTTATCATTAAAAAAGAACAACAAAATGCATACAGGAGAAACAAAACAAAAGAACCACATGAGAAATCTTCACTGGTAATGTCACAAATTATGTGGAAAAACAAAGGTTTTTCTATGATACAGTACAGGGCAACAATGCCGTTTTTCACTAGTGCAAATCAATGGAGGATCAGAATCTTTGTGAGTGCAATTGCACAAGAAAAAGAAATACAAGACTTCCAAACAGGAAAGTACAATTATCTGCCATAATCATAGATATAGACAAACCTACAGACTCAATAAACATCACACACACACACACACACACACACACACACACTTAACCCAATCAGTAAAGTTGTGGGATACAGATTAGTGGTGTTCCTATGCTCAAACTGATATCCAAAAAGAAAATTAGAAACACAGTTCTATCTACAAAAGCAATAATAGAAAAAAATATTCAGGAATAAAGTTAACAAAGAGGTAGAAAATTTATATGATGAAAATTATACACAGAGACATGAAAACAGAAAGATGTCCCTCGATATCCCCACTGAAAGGAATATTGTTAAAATATCTGTACCACCCAAAGAGATCTAAAGAAGCAATGGATTTTCCATCACAATGATATTCTTTTAAGAAATACAAGAAGAGAATCATAAAACTCACATGGAGTCACAAATATTCAGAATAGTCAAAGCATTCTTAAGCAAGAATAACAAAGAGCAAAGCAGGAGGTAAAACAATTCATTTTGAAATAAATTACAAAGAGACAACACTAAATACTTTATGCTAATGGCATAAAGACAGATACACAGATAAATGAAAGAGAATAGATTACTCAGAAATAAACCCATGCATGTGTGGTCATTTTCAATTAGGATGCTGAGAACACACATGGAGGAAAGGACACTCAGGTCAATAAATGGTGATGGAAAAAATGAATAGTCACATGCAAAAGACTACCTTTACCTCAAGTCGTATCTAAAAGCAAGCCCAATCTAAAGACTTAAACATAACAACACACATAAAGCTACTAGAAGGAAACACAGAGTGGAAACTTCTAGACACTGGTAAGGTCAAAAAAATTTTAGATATATGCCATCAAAACAAAAATAAGTAAGATTTTCTCAAACTATAAAGCTTCTGCATAGCAAAAGAATCAACAAAATCAAAAAGTAACCAGTTGAGTGGAAGAAGATACTTATAAGCTATGTATCTGATTTTATTAATATCCAAAATATGCAAGAAACTTAGTAGCAAACAAACTGGTTTAAAAACAAAGAACATAAATTGGCATTTTATTTTTCAAAAGAAGTGCAAATGGTAAACAGGTATATGAAAAAATACTCAGCAAGGAAATGCAAATCAAAACACAATGAGCTACCTCAGATCTGTCAGAACAGTTATTAGACATAAAACAAGAAATAGCAACTTTAGGCTACAATATGTAAATCAGGGAACTCTTTCAAACAGGAAAGGTTTAGAAATGTACATAAGCACATAATTATAGAAATTATATGTAGCTTTCTCAAAAAATTAAAAATAGAACTCTAATGTGATCTGGCAATCTCAGTTCTAGTTATATAACCAAAGAACATAAAATTCATATTTCAAACACATATTTGCATACCCATATTCACTGCAGCATTATTCACGATCCTCAAGATCCCCCCCCCCCCAAAAAAAAAAAGTCTGTAAGTGTCCACTGATGAAGAACAGGTAAGAAATGATGGTATATACACACAATAGAATATTAGTCAGCTTGAAAACAGGAGCTCTTGCTATTTGCAAGAGCATACATGGACCTGACGGAAACTGGGTAAGTAAATAAACCAAAGATCAAAAGACAAATACTGCCATGATGTTCCTCAGATGTAGAATCTCAAATAATTAAACATATAGAAATGCACTGTTAAAATGGTTGTCAGAGGCTGACAAACGGGAGAAATACTTGTCAAAATATACAAAGTTTCAGTCATGGAAAATTAATGAATTCTGGAGATCTAATGTAGAAAATAGAGACTACAGTTAACAATACCTTATTGTGTATTTGAAATTTGCTAAGAGGGGAGATCTAAAGTGTTCTCATTAAACACAGCAAAAAAAAAAAAAAGACAAAAAAAAATCAACCCCATGGTTAACTTTCAGGTGACAGATTGTGGTGATAATGACAATGTGTGTGAATATCAAAACAGCAACTTGTATACAAATATGTATAATTTCTATTTGTGAATTACACCAATAAAGCTGAATTTTTAAATTATATTATTATTCAAAACAATTATAGGATATGTGCTGGGAAAGGACACAATAGGCACTACCTGAATGACAGTGAAAGGAGGGGAGGCTAAGGACCTAAACTGTTCAAATGGATGTAATCAGAAGGTTGGCACAAAATCACAAATCAGTTTGTAAATTACAGACTCAACACAAAACTTTAAAGCATATATGTTTCAAGGATTCTATCACTAGAAGTCTGTGTGACCACCATATTAGAAAAAAAAATTCTTTCTATGTACTGTTACTCCTACATATCTAAGTTCTCAAAACAACAGATAAAGGGAAGTCCTCTTCCATGTGGTACGCACTCTTCAAGGACAGACACCAAGTTAGAAGCTAATTTTGCTTCCACTCAGATGGCAAGCACCCAAGGATCTCTACAGCCTTTTTCCAGTTAATGTTTACACACTGTGCCAATGCTCACTTCTTTTAACTTATCTACCAGAAACTCTGTCCAACCTTAGGATTTGTCGAGCAGGACATGAATTACTTACTGACAAACCCCCAAAATTTTCCACTGATAAACCTAACAAAGTCCTTACCAAGCTGTTTTTCTTCTATGGTTGCAACCACCTATCTAACTTCACATTGTTACTTCATCCAAAATGCAAGATTTTCCTCACCTTTACTGTGTACCTATAATCCTCTCACATGATGAATAACATATCTATAGTTCCTAGGTTTTGAATTTTGTAGATCAGCAAAACTTCCCCTAGAAATGGGGCTCTGCTATCAGAGTTTTCATTCATAGCATCAAAAAACTTAAATTTACAAACTCCATTAACTCATTAAGGAATAGTAACATGTATCAAGAAGATTATAATCTTTAATAAAAATCAGTTGTCTAAATTGAAGAAACTTAATCAAAAGCTCATTAAAAGTGTACTTGTTTTTCTAATCTAGTCATAGAAAGAGGAAAGCACTACAGGGCCAGACTCCAGTCTATGGACTACATCTATACAGTGAATGAAAACACTCATTTTAAATACAATATGCATTATACAAAAGAATACTTAACACACATTTCTATAAACAGTATCAATCAAAATTAAAGCACCAGCTTTAGAAAAAGAGCACTGCAAGCACCTGCGCAGGTTCACGTGCATGTGACTGCATTCCCTTCCCTTCCAGCCACAGTTAATCAGTACGCCAAAACCTCTCACTAGGCCCAGGGTTTTATCGTGTATCTATCTCTCACAGGCACAGAGTTGTTTTTAAACCTTACATAAATATCATATTGTGTGACCTCTAATTGTTTCTGTATCTTCTATCATGTCGATCGAATGGCTTTGTGCCATTCATTTCATCACTGTATGGTGTGCTATTGTATGAGGACACTGCAACATATATACAGTAAACTCATGATAAACACTTAGGGTTCTCCAGAATTTTTTCTTATTGAAAACAAATTTGCTGTCTACATATGAGAGTTTTTCTAGGTCTCAAATATGTGGAGTCATACATAAGCTAGATGTTAGACTGCACTCATTTTCAGCTGTACTATCTAATGCTAAACTGTTTTCCAAAAATGGATCAAACTAATGCTTTGCCACCAGTAGGAAATGAGAATTTCTACTGTTTTACATTGTGGTTATAATTGTTAAGCTCCAAAAATTTTGTTAACCTAGTAGGAAAACGTAAAATAGCAAATTGCTCCAGCATTACTTACCTTTTGTAATTCCTAAGAATACAGTAACTTTTCACCCTCATTGGCCTTTTATGTTACCTTGTCTGTACTATATCTACTCACATCTTTTGCACATCTTTCTGATAGACTTTGGGCTTTTTGGTTAATCCACTGGAGCACTGTACTTTGTCTGGCTAGAAATCCCTTGTCAGTTACACTTAATTAATACCTTCATTCTATTTATTGTTACCTTTGGATGAACAGATGTTCTTAACTTCAATGAAACAGAAACTGCTAGTCTTTTCTTTAATTATGAAATTAATATTTCTTCAGCTGGGAATGGTGGCACACATCTGTAATCTCAGCAGTTGATGGGCTGAGAAGGGAGGATAGCATTGAATCTGAGGCCAACCTGCACTACACAGTGCGTTCAGGATAAGCCTGGACTTCAGAATGAGACCCTGTCTCAAAAAAGAAAAATTCTTTTTCCTCTCTCCAACATTATAAACATTTTTCTATAATTTATATATAGTTTTAAGTTTCAGCTTTCACATTTAATCCATCTAGAATTGATTTTATATGTGGTAGGAGGGAAGGATTTATTGTTGTATTTTTCATATGGATACCAATTTATCCAAACCCCTTTACAGAGGAGTATGTCATGTATTAAGTTTGCTAATAGATTTGGCTCTAAGTCTCTGTCGTGTCTTCCTGGTTTCCTTGCCTATTTCATAACCAGTACTTCCTTCCTGTCTTACAATGAGAGCACTATCCTACTATAGTAACCAGTAAGTAAAGGACAAAGGAAGTCTCCACTGCAGCCCTGGCTGTGTTTCTTCAGGAGTGTCTTGATCTCTCTTTGCTCTTTCCTCTCTTTGTGAGTTAAGGATGACATTATTAAGTACCTTGAAAGAAATTCTGTTGCCATATGGGTTCAAAATGCTCTGAGTCTATAAAATCAATATGAGAAATAATACCCAAACAATACTGAATTTTCCTATCTTACACATGATCTCTCCATTCATTTGGAACACATAATTTTAACACACTTTCCTACATAAAGGTATTTCGTATCTCTTAACATTGATCTCTGGGTACTTTATTTTCTGTTATTTTAAGTAGTAGTCTTTCAACTGCATTTTCTAACCATTTGTTACTGATACACTGTACTAATTAACGTATACACAGCAAATTCTTAGTAATTTCATTATTTTTATAATCAATTTGGAGAGTTTAAATGCACAATTTTACTGGCTGCAGAAAAAAATGTGTTTCCTCGTGTATTTTTTTTTTATCACTGGCTCCATTTCAAGTACAATGATGAAAAGTGTAGATAGCACAGATTATTTTTCTTGATCCTGATTCTAATGTTAAGAGCTTAAGAAAGTTCCTTTTATTTTTTCTTTTATTTTTCCTTTTGCTGTACTTAGGATTAAACCCAGGAGGCTCTAACACTGAGATATCTCCCCAGTCCCACACAATCCTCCTACTTGCAATTCTTCTGCCTTAGCCACCCAAATAGCTGGAATTATAGGTTAAACATTTTTTATCATGAGTAGATGTTAAAATTTTCAATATGTTTTACCAATAGGATTCTGACATAATTCTTCCTTCATTTTTAAAACATTAATGAAAGTCATAGAATTGCTAATATCAAATCTAATCTTGCATTCCTAAAATAATTCCAATGTGATTATGTTTATCTTACTAAATTCAGTTTAGTAACAACGGACTTAGATTTCTTGCATCTAGTCTCACGAGCAACAACATCTCAGTTTTTCTCTTGTGATGTCTTTGTCTGCTTTTCACAGGTATGCCTCGTTGAAGGGAATGCTTCTTTTTTCTAGTTCATAAATTCTAAGATGCTATCACCTGTTGGTTATATGCTTGAGAGCAGCAACGTCTGAAAGTATTTAAAAATAACAGTGGCCACCAGAAACTGTAAAGTATCAAGATCCAATGAAGGCATCAGAAATTTGTGTGTCAGGGTGACTGCATTTTACAGAATTGTTAAAATAGCATTAACGTGAGACAGAAATTATTTTTCCTAAATGGCAAAATTTGTTTATAAATCTCTCTGAGCCTCATTTTATGTGAAAAGTAATCTATATTATATTAAAGATTATTAAAAATTAGCAGGTTTTTTCCATTCCTCAATTGTGGGAAGTAGTATCTTCCTACAGTTTAATTTTTCAAATGTATTCTTAGCTTATAATATTACCTTTTATACTATTTAATTATTTTTAATGATTGCTTATAATTTTAGTTGTACCCCCTCTTCACCCCTACTGTCATCTCCCTCTTAGGCTAGCCAAAGGATAATTCTAAAAGGTTGATTCTTAACTGCATTTATTTTTCTTATATTATTTCTTTCCTTCTGTCTATTCTGCATTTATTCTATTTTTTCTTTTTCTAACCGAGTTTAATACTTGATTCATTACTTTCAGTTTTCCTTTTTGTCAAATATGAGCCTTAAGACTATTAATTTTTAGATATTCTGCTTGGGAATTGTGGGGCCTCATGAATCAAAGAATTGTTGCTTTTCATCAATTCTGAAAGGTGAGTTCTCAGCACTATCCTTTTAAAATTGTTTCTCACCCATTAAATGATAGTCTATAATTTAAAATTACACTTGGCACACAGACTTAATTCACATGGATAGTAGGTATTTTCTTTTCCTTTTTTTTTTTTTTTAACAGGGTCTCACTCTGTAGCCCAAGCTGGTCCCGAACTCACTATGGAGGCCAGGCTAGCCTTGGACTTGTCAATCCTCCTGCCTAAGCCTCCCAGGAACAGGGATTACAAGTGTATGTGACCATGCTCAGCTTTTTATGTGGTACTGGGGAATCAAATCCAGGGCCTTGTGCTTGTGAGGCAAGTGTTTTAACTGTTGTGCCCCCACAGTAGGTAGTTAATGTGGATTCTCTCTGAAGTGATTTGTTACTTTATGTATTATTAATTTTTCTAAACTCTTTACAGCATTTGCCCTTGTCAGTACTCTGGAATTCAGTCTTTTTAACTGGTGTATGTGGTGCTTTTCTCGTTGTTTTTGCTTATTGATTTTTTAATGATGAGCTTGTATATAATTCTTTGAAACCTGTGTCTAAAATATTCTCCTCTAGAGATGATTTGTGTTAAGTCCTCCAGGCACCTGTGCATATACACACAAAATTATCTTAAACTACACTGCGTACTGTTTTTGCCACAGACACACTGTGAATTTCTGGCACCAAGCCCACTTAAACATGTGTTTGTATTTAAGAGTTCTCAAAAAAGACCCCACCACTCTTCCAGCCATTCTCCCTGGAATCAAGACCAAGACAAGCAAATACACCATTGTTTTCTTCTGTGGCATGTTTTCCTATCAAGTAAGACTGAGGCCCTTCAGAACTCCTAACTTTATGCAGAAAGATTTCTAATCCAAACTTCTATTATGACTCAGTTACAGTCTTTTGCTGAAACTTGAGCTCTAGCGCTTCACAAATTAGAAGATATCAACCGGGAATAATTATGGTTCCAGAGGTCATTGTCTCTGAAGCCCCACCTTCTCAATAATTTTCCTCTATTATTTCCTTTATTTTGTTGACAGTTAAGCTACACTGTAAATTTTTAAAACATTTTATCTAGTATTTTGATAATTGCTGCTACTTGGAAGGTTTTCTCTGAACATCTACTATTTACCAGAACTAAAAATACACAAATATATTTTCATGTTTCTTGATGTTTCCATACTCCTTTACTCTAAACTTCCCTACTAGAAAATTCAGTTCATGAAGTCAGGGTCTGGGAATATCACCGTTGGTTCATTCCTATTTTCTAGTACAGAATTACATACTAAACAGGCTGAATGTTATAAATGCCACTTTGATGCAGGAGACCTTTAGAAAATCCTGTATTCGTAAGAAATATATTTCTATGTTGAACATCCTTCCTTTACCTGGAAAACAGTTTGCTAAAACTTCACCTTTAAGTCTGAAATAAAATTTATATTTTCTCAAATTTACAAAAAATTCTATGAAGCTACCATTGTACTGTCTCTCAGCAACTACGCAAATGTTGCTTGGGACATTATATGACTTTAACTGTGCTACATACTTATTAAAAATACAGGAAAACTCTTTCCACATTCCTCAGATACAAAAAGAAAAATTGTAGCAGCCCACTGTACAGATAAAATTATTTTTCCCACTTTTGTTAAGAAGGAGAATGAGATCTCAACAACCTCTTAGACTTTCAAAACAAAGAACATTAAGAACCCACAAAAAACGTCTGGGAAAGTAATGCAGTAATATTCAATAACCCCTTAACACTTTCTTCAACTTGAATAATGTTAAAAATGTTTTTAAGAACAAATATATCCTTCAGTATTCTTAATGTTCACTTTATCTGCTTTGTTAAAGAAGCACATAAGGCATGACAGGAATTGGAGAGACTCTGTCTTTGTAAAGCTTAAAGACAAGTTCTTTCTTTCCAATACACACTTTCAAAATTATTCTAGTTGCCCTTATAGGACCACAAAGCTAGTTAAACATGGATATTGTTATATTTTACAAGATCATTATTTTTAACTTGCCAAGCACTATATTCTTTCATTATTTCCTAGCTACTTTCATGGTTTTATGAAGCAGCTACCTAAATACAAGAAATCTCACAATGGGAAATAAGTGTCTTAAAAAATAACTTCAGAGATCTACTGCTTTAAGGACTCAAAAACTCAGGGAACAATTATTATAACCAATAATTTTTATACTATTTCAAACAAAAGCAGTATCTGCATAATTAAACACAGAGGGAATGCGTAAGGAAAAATGTAAATCCTCTTTCGAGGCAAACAATTTTCATTAAAAATACATATAAACATTTATTAAGTAGTCTAGAAATGTCTTACCAAGAAAGGAGGAGTTGCTTCGATTCATGAGAAAAAAGTGATTTGGAGATTTCCTTTATGTGTGAGTCACTTAACTGAAGATAATCTGTGTTAGTCAGCTCAGACTCAGTAACGTCTAACACTGCCACTCTGGGGAATCTGACACACATATCCGCACTAGTAAATCCTGCTTCAAAGTCAATCTTCCTTTACTTTGGAAAGAGACTCATGTGAGTTTTAATGTGGGCACAGGCCTCAAAGTAACAAGATTTTGCCAGGTTAGGGAAATTTTCTAAGGGGTAAAAGATGGACAATACTAGTATAATCTAAGTTATTCATGATGAAGCATTAAGCAGGCAAAACTTTTTCTAAATTTTTCTAAAATTTAAATATTTAAGAATTGCTTTGAAATGAATTCATTTAAGTTTTAGCAAAGCAACATCATATATTCTCTCATGAACCTCTAGTTCAATGGTTTTTAAAAGACAGAAGAGTACTAAGTAGCTATTAGAATTAAGAATGGAAGGTTAGCTGTAAGCTCTAGTATATTACGAAGCTTGATATTTCAAACATGATCTAGAGGGAACACAGCACCTACCCATGAGAAGAGCTATAATTGAGTCTCTAGGCTCCTTTCGCATTCCTCTTATTTAAAAGTAGAGGGGGAAAGGGAGAAAACAAGCCTAATTAATCTACATGCCTTTTTTCCTTAATAAACAGTTGGAATATACTAAGTTCAAACAACTCAGAATAAAAAAAATTCCTTCTTGCTTGAAACCATAATAGAATTTAAATTCAAACTATCATGAAATAAACTGATAATCAGTCATTTATTAAGAAAAAAATCTAGAAAACACATAAACTTTTGGAATAATCTGATTCATCACTATAACCTGAACATATAACAAAAATGTGCTACAGAGAGCTTAATTATTATTAAAAAATGGTGACCTAATAGTAAGTTGGCATGAGTCAATGTACACAAAGGAGACAGAGCAACAAAGCAAGAACAATGAGAATGAAGAAAATTTATGAATTAAAGTAAATTATTAATGGCAAACAGTGGTAAATTACATGTTTTCTGTGACTTATGGCCACTAATTCCCTTTGTAAACCTGCTTGTTGGGGAGATCACACACATCTACAGCAGCACATTATTAAATCCTAATATCAATGATACAAAAAATTTGAAAATTAGGATAACAGTATCATCTAAGAAAGTCTTAGGAAAGAGAAAAGATTTACATCATCAGAAATGAAAAGCGTCAGGATGAGAATTATCTGGGAGGACACTGCAATGTGAAAGACCCTGAAAAATAAAAACACAGCCTGTCTGGGAAATAATAAAGCCATTTGCCTGATATGAAGGGAAAAAGAAGATGAAATTAAAAGGCTAGAGTAAGAACAATGACTCTAGATGATGGGAGATGCAACTTCTGCTCTTGATTACTCATTTCCATTTGCTGGTCTAAACACTGCTGCACTGGAAGAGCTTTATAAACACACCTGATGCTGTGTATTACCCTAGAGACGCTGAAAGGGAGGAACAGACTCTGTAGCTAAGCAGAAATCCCAGATGACTCCCAGTCACAACAGGCTCCAGGGCCACTGCTCTAGCAACAGTTTGACCATGCCACTGCCATTGTGAGAACGGGAATGATGTAAATACAGCCAACCAGCTAGTTTTTCAGTTACAAACTTGAACAATAAAAAGCCATGATTTCAATTAGCATTTCCCTTCTCTCTTTATCCATGTCCTCTCTGGCCATGTACGGAATCCATTCCACCATGGTGCTCTGTGAGAGCTACAAGTAACCTCCCAGAGTCTCAACATGAAACAAGAATTTTTGTTTGGCTGTATTGTTAAGAAAGATAAACCAATACATCACAGAACAAGGTCTTAACAACAATTAGAAAGCTGTGGTAATAAATGAAACAAGTGTATTAGGAAGATCTGCCCTAGAACAATAATGGCAAAAATGAAAACTAAAAGAGAATCGCAGTGTTTGCACTGTAAAACTTTCAGAAAAAAACTCATGGAAAACATTCTTCACAACTTTAGTGTAGATAATTTTTTTTTTTTTTTTAATGAAGGAGGTGCCTGACTCACAAGAGAGAAAATGATTATTTGGGTTTCATCAAAATTAAAAACACCTGCTCTGTGAAGTAAATCCTCAAGGCAAGAACAAGACACACCAAGACAGGAGGAAAATGCAATACACTCAGCTCTCAAAAGAAATACTAAAATATATCAATGAACTCCTAAGACTCAGTAACACAAAAGACATTATTTTTAAATAGGAAAATATAAGAACTGACAGTACACTCTTAAATGTGTCATTACTTTGAATATCTGAATAATTCAGTGAATAAGTGATTTTCAAATGATACGACATTACAAAACCATGAATGACTAAAGAGCCATTCAAAACACAAGACAGACGGATAGATTTTTAACTTAGCAGAGTCTGAAAGGCATACTGATTTATTTTCAGATCCCATATTACAACGAACATTTAGGAAACTAGCACTTGTCAAGTTTTACGTATGTCACAGAAGAGGGTCTGTAATTATATACAGAAATTGCATGTATCATGAGACCAGATTTTACTCATATACAGACTGTCACATTATAACACATCAATTACAGAAAAAGATATAAAAATACAACTAATTTTTCCTAAGCTTCACATTAAAGAGATTTATAAAAACTCTGAAACAGTAGGAGGCATAGTAATTTTTAACAAAAATGCTATTCATGACTGGGAATTCCATGGCTGGAAATGTATCCAAAGGAAAAAGTCAGTATTTGGAGTAATACTGGCACCCTTGTGTTTCACTGCTGCACCATTTATAACAGCCAAGATATAGAATCAGTCTCTGGTCCCCAAATGGGTGAACTGTTAAACAGAATGTGACACATATGCATATAACAGAGTATTATTCAGCCATAAAAAAGTCTGGAATTCTGTCATGTGAAGCAACATTAGCAAAATGCATGTTAAAGAAAGAAAAAGTATGTTTCACTTATATGTGAAAGCTAAAAAAAAATTGATCTCACAGAAGTGAAGTGAAAATAGTGATTATTAGAATCTGGAAACGAGGAGAGAGAGGATGAGGACAGGTTGGCTGGTGTTCTGAGGGATACAAATGGTTAGGAGGAATGGCTTCTAACTTCTATAGCACATCAGGACAACTACAATTCGTAACAGTTAATTTTACATCTTAAAAGAGCCAGCAGAAACAATTCTGAATGTTTCAAACTCTAAGAAATGGTAAGTGTGTGAGGCAATGAGAAACACAATGTTATTTATTCACGTTAACATGAAATGGTTATTTTAAATGAAATGACATGAACAATAATCTCCTTTATGATGCAACTCACATAAACAGAAACATTTGGATCTTCAATAATTCCTAAGCATATGAAGAATATAAGATCAAAAGATAAGAGAATCACTAAATTAGAAGAATGCAATAAATAACAACATGTATTGGCGAACACAAGAGAAATCTAAGAGCCATAACGGAAAAAGTATTTATTCTAGGACTGTTACAAATAATACAAACAAAACAAATTAGAAACACTCTCTAAAACCAAATAGTTAAAAAGAAAAAAATTATAATATAACTCAAATGTCCCTTTCTCTTTTCCACAAACAAGAATCTCCAAACCACAACTTCTTACCTTGGTTATGAGGACTCGCAGGGCTGAGAGATGGCTGATGTACATCTTTAGTTGGTGTTGGATAAGCTTCCTTCCCTTGGCGCTGACTCATCTTTCCTGGTGTCAGAAGAAGTTGAGATTCCTCACAGTTTGCTACAACAGCTCAAGAAAGGAAGAGAAAAGTTATTACCCCTACAGTCATGAATCTATAGGATATACTTAATAGCCAGATGGAATCATACCTGAAATGGCTTGTTTATTTTTAATTTATAACCCAGTATTTCAATGAATTCACGTAATCATTTTGCTTTTATGTTGGTTTACTATCAATCCAAGAGGAAATAACAGTAATGCATGATTTCAATACACAAACCATGGACTGTGTGACAATGAAAATACACACCCAGCTGAGAAGGAATGGCACCCGCATTTACTAAGCACCTTTCACTGTGCTAATTACTCTTTATATTTGCCAGCAGAATAGGCAAAAGACAAGGTCCTTTTTTATAGACAAAATACAAATGATTAAGAAGCATATGGAAGATATTCAGCCTCATTAATACACCCCCAAAACAGAAACTATTGGCAGTCCAAAATAATACTTCACATTCACCAGAGTTTCTAGTAATATTTCTAATATTCAGACAGTAGTTAAGATTCTTATTTCTATGATGGTGAAACCTGAGATTCAGAGATTGCCTTGCATCACTAAACAGTACATAATATAGGTAAGATCCATTTGGTCTCAAAGTGTCTTTTAAAAGCTTGCTGACTCAATAATCAATTTAAATAGTGCTGTAAGGCTGCTGCTAACAGAGCTGGCTTAGAGAGCAATGAAACAAGGTGGGACCAAGAAAAGAGAGGTGGACAAGGAGAGGATTCATGAAGCAGAGCACATGCTAAGTCAACAGTGGCCTAGGGCCTCCTATTTTTAAATTTTATTCTGTACTTTTAGACACTTTCATTTCATCTTTTTTCCCTACATTTTTATCAGCGTATGTTAGTTATGCAACTTAAGGGCTTCACTTTGGCAGACTTACACATGCACATAACATAGTAAGCTCCCCTAACCCTTACCCCACCACCCTATCCTTCCCCCTAGTTTCATAGATATTTGTGGAAGGGATTCAATGTATATAATGTATTTTTAAATCCTATTTGTGTCCCCTATTTATCACCCTCCTTCTTCTTTAATTTCATCTTAGAATTATTTGATCTTTATTCTAGGTTTAATTTTTCAACTCAACCACAATTTTACATTCATAACCTTATTATACCTTTTTTCTAATAAATTACTGGAAGATGCGTTTCATTATATTAAAGCTGGGGGGTGGTGCATGTGCATGGTTCTTGGGATCCAGCAGAGCCTTCACAATGAGCTGCATCTTGAGCCTTCTGAACTTGTGATTCTCCTGTCTTAGCTTCATAAAGTGCTGGGATTATAGGCCTGTGTCCCCAGGCCTGGCATGCTAAAGTTTTCAAAGTTAAATTTTAGTTCCTTATATTCAAAGTAAAAATACAAAAACACTTTCATTTGCCCTAACAAATACACTATAAAAAATGTATTTTACAATGTCAACTGAAATAATCTATAAACAATTGGCTCTGAAATTAATATTTCCAGCTATAACATAGCCTCTAAACTAAGACTCACATATCTGCCTTCCTTATAGTCATCTCTTTATTACTGAATAGGCATCTCAAATGTATGTATAGCACAATTCCTGAATCTGCCTCTCCTTCCTCTCAGCCCTCTATTCTCACCTTCTCAAGCAAGGTGTGTTCTTTGATTTTTCATTCATACTTCATATCCAATTACCTACAAAATCTTTAGATCCTCCTTCAAAATTTAACAGGAATTTTATGTCTCCTTACTTTTACAACTACCACGTTGACCTAAGCTGTAATTACCTTTCTAACAATTTACTATCTTGCTTCTTGCTATACACAGTTCATATTCTCCACACAAAAGCCTGAATAACTTTTCCAACCATAAATTAGATTTGCTTCATTCAGAAACATCAATGGGTCCTAATGCTACTGACAATATAATCTCTAGTCTAAACAGGTCTGGCACCTGCTGATCTTTCCAATCTCATTCTCCATCACCTTCCTACCAGTCATGTGGCTCCTGCCATCCTGTCTTCTTAGTATTCTTTGCAACTGCCATTAACTCTTGCTCCTTCTTAGGAAACTCCTAGCCCATATTTTCTCTCTATCGGCTCCTACCATTGATTCATTTCTTCACAAAAGTCTTTTGATTTCTTCATTGCACTTTTTGATAAATTAAGTTCTTAACTTTAATATACCATAATTTTTGGTATGGTTAGTGCCTACCACTCCACAGCTACACTTTATTACCTTAAACTACCACAATCGGAAATCGTATCATTTATTATTGTCTGCTTCCCTCAAGCAGACCTTAAAGTCCGTAGGAGCAAGGATATTTGGCTGCCATATTTTCCCACAAATTTTCAGCTTCCACTACGCTTTCTAGCATACTGAAGGTTTTGCTTCCTGATATGCTAAAGATAATCAACAAAATTTTGAGATAATCAATTAACTTTGTATTATTATAAAACTTTATTTTAGGTACACAGAGCTTCTTCAGTCACTAAATTAAGATACATTTGATTCCCAGAAAAACTTTATTAAAATTTAAAAAGCACTTAATACTGATGCACAAAAAGTAAACTGACCTAAGAAACAAACAAGAGAGCTGTGAGAAACAGATGTGTATGTGTCCCCCAGACATGCAACAGAGGTAGGAGGAAAAAAAAAGACTTCACACTGACATAGGACAACTACCTCCCCATACAGAAAAAACAGATCACTACTTCATACCACTTTCAAAACATAGTATTATAAAAATTAAAGAAGCAAGTGTAAAAAGCAAAATCTCAAAATTTGTACACAATAGAGTATCTTCATAAATTTGGGGTAAAAAATTCTTTCAAAAGATAGAAATACCAAATAAACAATTAATTGCACATTAAAATCATATTTATTCAGATCAATCCATCATGAAACTGAAAAGAAAGGTGCAAACTGAGAAAGGAAAATGTATCTGCAACACACATAGGAAACAAAGGACTGCTTTCTAAGATGCTCTAAAAATTAATTAGAAAAATAACAGCACAACAGAAAAACAGAAAAGACTTTTTGAAAGCATTTCACAAAAGAGACGCAAAATAACTAGTAACTACACAAAAAAATAAAACTTCCTTAATAATCAGGAAAATACAAATCAAGATCAAAATGAAGTAAGTATGCTATAATCAGTAACAATGACAAAAAATCAGTATCTGCAAAGTACAAATGCTTATGAAGCTGAGGTCATTCAGATGTCTTAAGCACTGCTGATAGAATTTAAATTAAAATAAGCACTTTGATAACAACTTTGACAAAAAAAAGAAAACAACTGTGAGATACATGAAATCATTTCACATTCTGAAAGGCTGAGGCAGGAAGATTTCAAGTTTAATATTAGGGATGTAGCCAAGGTGCGGGGCCCAATTCCCCAGTACCACAAGCAAATCAAAACAAACAACAACAACAAAAACCCAGAACATCCCACATGATTTGGGGGTTCAAAAAATGGGCTGAGAATGTAGCTTAGTGCCAAGGTCCTCAGTTCAATCTCCAGCACCTCAAAACAAGGAAGCAAGCAAACAAACTGAATTTCATTCAGCATCCCTTATCCAGCCAGCAGTTCAACATCTAGATTTATATCTTGGAAAAGTATTATATATGTATACCAAGAGATGAGAAAGAATGAACAGTAGCAACATTGTTCATACAGCAAAAACTAAGACAACTTAAAGATAAAATGAATTCATAATCTTTGGCACATTGGAATAGTATAAGCAATTAAATGGAATTATCTGTTTCTATTTTAAGCAATACATATGTAAGTAAAATAACAACAACAAAATCCTACTTTTAAAAGAGCAAAGACCCTTAAGTCCAAGGCCAGCCTGGGCTCCATAGTGATTTCAGGACCAGCCGGGGCCACAGAGTGAAACCCTGTCTCAAATAAATAAATAAATAAGTGAGCAAAGAATTAAAAACACAAAATACAACCTAGTCATCACTTCTGGGAGCAGGCAAAGAAAGGCACAGAGATGAGAAACAGATAGGAAGATATGGGGTTTAGTTGGAAGATTCTGGTCCTTAGGTTCAAATATTATTTTTTTAATATATGGCCATGATTTAATTATGCTTTATCATTTACACATGACACGTATATTCTTTTATATGTATCAGAAAATAGGTTTAAGGCTTATTTAAAATATAGGACAAAACACTAACAGAAACAAGTATGCTCTAGAATTCCATCTGTAAGATACAGGTAACTATGTCTTGAATAATTTGACCATGTAAAAAGGAAAGTTTTAGAAGTACAAATTTAGTTTTAGTCAGCCTTTTCTAATTGACTTTAAACCGAGGTCATATTGTATGATTCTAATAACCATGGAATAAGAGAGTACTCAGAATGTACTACTGGGCAATGCTCAGTGTTCACTTTACTGGAAGAAAACACTAGCTTCAGCCTTTTGGCTAAGATCAAGTATAGCATATGTTCTTATCAGTTTAGGAGAAAACAGTAAGCTCATCTGTCTATCTGTTTTCTCCCACCTCAGAAATAAGCATTAAAAACTGCGCAAACAAAAGAGGCCCTGCATAACATGAAAATTACTACGATGTCCTATATTATTTATACAATAATGGACTATCTGAATATTTAAGAAGGGATTCAATGCTTATTTTAATTTGTGTCCACTGGCACATAAATGATAAGTAGTTGCTATTTATTTGTCAACAGATATAGATACTTGGCAAATGAATCACTACATGATTCCATGTAATTTCTGACACAACGGACTCATCTACTAACAATAACATTACAGCACCCTCTGCTGGTCCTCTTACAGTGCAAGTAAAATAACTACTTTGCTACCTACTCACTATTATGCACTGTTCAATAGACTTCACTGGGAAAACTATAATTAACATACTAGCTTTTTACTCAAAACAATATAAATATCTAAGCAGCATTACTTTCTGAATCCAACTTGTCAACATAAAATTCGGTGTACCTGTAATCCCAGTTACTCTGGAGGCCAGAGACCCAGGAATTCTGGGCCAGTTTGGCAGCAACACATCATCTAAACAAATAAATAAATAAATAAATTTGAAGGAATTTTAGAATGTTCAAAGTCTGGTGCTTTTAATCAAAGTGGAAACCAAGGTAAGATGAAATAAATGTTTTTAACTTATAAATAAGTATCTGTATGTAAAACCTAAGAATGCCCTTGAGATTTGTGTCCTTATTTATATATTTAAAATTTCTAATTATCCTAGTAATGCTGGTTGAATAATAAACAACATATTTAAAATGTTGTAAACATTTTGCAATTAGAATTTTTTTTAAATCTTAGTATAATTTATTAATTTATTCCTAGAATTGAATTATATATATGCTCTAGCCAGTATTAGGGACAAAGAGCAACTAATTTAGACCAAAGAATTTGATAGCTAGGATAAACTCTTGCCATTATCTTGCTTAGTTTCTTCCATTGGCTAATGAAAATCATCCCTAGCATCTCCCAGCTAGATTATAAAAACATGGGTAGGCAACATGTTTTATTCATGGGTCATACCCACAGCTAGAGTTTTATTTGTGTATAATACCTAAGGCCAGGGGCTGGAGGAATGGCACAGTGGTTAAAGCACTAGCCTTGCAAGCACAATGCCCTGAGTTTGATACCCCAGAATCACATAAACTGGGCATGGTGGAGCACGCCTGTAATCCCACCACTCAGGAGGCTGAGGCAGGACTCATGAGTCAAAAGCAAGTCTGAACGTTCAGGACCAGCCTGGGCTACAAAGCAAGACTGTAGCTAAGAAGAAAAGAAATTACTCAAAGACTAGAGTGAATAATACCCATCGCACCTACAAAAACCTCTCAAAATTTGTTGAGGTGAATGGATATAATTTTAAAGAATGTACCTCTTAAATCTCTAACATAAAGCATATTTTATTTGCAAAATCTTCAAAGCAGAATAAAAAATCATAACAAAGCTGTCTATTACATAAAATGTTCTTACAAAATAAAACAATATTTATTTTCATATGGCATGGAATTCATGTATCATCTCTCCTTTAGCTTCAAAGTAGTCTGTTTCATGCTTTTGTGATAATTGGAGAAAGAAATACCATTGGGTTGTCAGAAAAGTCATGATGTATTTATTCTGTTTTTCAAAGGTCACTTATTTATATAACGAACAAAGTTCAATTAATGATACATTGCCCATTTTGTTCCACAATCTTTTCCATCTTTTAGTGAGCTTCGTAATTTCTCATTCACAGAAGGACTTGTCTTAATCGGTGAAAAACTGAGCAAGGTGCTGATGTGCAGCCTCATCTGCACTGAATGTTACACCATCAAGGAATTTTGAAGAAAGAAAGTGAAACAACTGGTGGTCTGATGGTGCAAGGCCAGTAAAGAAAGTAAGGTAGGTGTGGTGACCGTTCCCACAGAAGCTCCTAATTTTTTTTTTTTTAAGACAGGGTCTCACTCTGTAGTCCAGGATGGTCCTGAACTCACTAGGGAGCCCAGGCTCGCCTTGGATTCAGGGCAATACTGCCAGACTCCCAAGTGCTGGGATTACAGGAGTGCACCATCACACCCAGCTTTCCTAAAATTTCTGATGGGTGATCAAACTTGCATGTGGTCTCATGTCATCATGATGAAACACAACTCCTTGACAACCTCTTAATGTTTCTGGATGATAGATTTGTTCAAACTGTCCACTGCAAACAGTACACATTCAAAATGATTGTTTGGTTCCTTGGGAGAAGCTCAGAAAACACTCCACCATTAAAATCGCACCACACTGAGAGCAAAACCTTCCTCTGATGAATAGCTGCTTTCAGTGTTGAGGAGCATCGCATCGTTTGCATACCACACTGTTATAAAACAATCCACTTCTCATCACAAGGTATCAGATGCTTCAAAAACAGTTTTCCTTACATTTAATAAACATACCACAGACGTTTATACATGCAACCAAATCGACTTCTTTCAGTTCAAGAGAAACCCAAGTATCAAGCTTGCTTATGTATCCCAGCTTCTTTACATGGTTGCAAATCCTTGAATGATGGGACACTCAATGTTTCCATAATCTCTTGTGTTGTATTACACAGGTTTGACTCCATCAATGACTTTATTTTGTTTTTATCAACCTCAGCAGCCCTCCCTGACCGAGGAGCATCATACAGACCAAAACAGCCTGCATAGAATTTTGTGAAGCATCACTGGCACTGATGTTTTTGTAGAGACGTCACCATAAACTCTAGTACATGACTTTTCACAAGCTTCACACACATTCTTTCCTGTATGGAAGTAGAACAGTGAAATAAGGCAAAAAAATGAAGTTTGGGCTTCCATCTTCAACTCACCGTAAGCTTTCCAAAACTCAAACAAATCGCTTAAATTTTTTTTTAGAATGAAGCTACAACTGTCATCTGTCAAGTGACACACCAATAACACCACTGTGAATGACCCCAGTACTTCCAAAAATGAACAAGCGCCATCTGTTGGCAAAAAATGCATCATTTTCCAACAACCCACATAAAGAAATCCTGAGTTATGAATTAGATTATTAGTTAGGTAAATAATGCATCTCCAGATACTCAAGATATAAACACACGAACATTATCTGTCCATCTCTGATAGGTAATGAAAACAAATAGGCCCTGGGTACCCTTACTGAGCATTAACATTCTTTATTTTGTAATTCTGTGCCTAGAAAGAAAATGTAGAAAATAAATCAAAATATAAGTATCATTTGCATTTTATAAGTACATACCAAAAATATTACCATGTCCCCAAACAGGACATTCAAACCTTAGCTACTTACTTGATGGCCCAAGGATATCTTTGCTATCACCAAGAAGCTTTTAATGCAGAATAATTGAGCAGCAAACAAACACAGTCCAAACGAGGAAGCAAAATGCACCAGGATGGAAGCAGCAGTGAAATAAAAGGACAAGGAAAACAGCATTAGTTTATAAGTAGAAAGCACATGCATATCAATCCTCATAATTACAATGTCTAGGAAACTTCCTTCCCATATCAAAAAATTTGACTTAGATATTATCTAGTATTTGTTTTAATTTTAGACAATGAATGTAGGAGGAAAAAAACCAGAATGATCCAAGTATTTTGTTTTGGAAAACATCCAAGTCAAAAGTTACCTTCCATTATAATTCAAGACACAAATTAGGAGTGGTAATAATTATTTAGGAATACAAGAGAGCCAAAAATTTTACATTCCATAAATTTAAGGTGATTTAAAAATATACAACACTCATGCACTATTAAATATTAGTTCTGCATGCCATGAAAGCACTTTACAATAGAGAGAGAATCAGACTATTCCTTCTACAAAAAAGAAACATTTACTGAATGCTTATCATATGCCAAGCATTATACAAACAGCTTCTACAAAGACAACAACAAAGCTGAATATTTTCTTCTCAAATGGCAAATTACATTGTTTATTGGTCTTATTTAAAAGCAATGAGAAAATCTTCACTGTCTGTGACCAAACAAGGTAGCAGTTATTTGTGGTGGGCTTCTATCAGCTTGTTGGAGAAATATTCATTAGAAAGATAAATTTTTTCAAGATAGACAAAATATTCTTAGGGTTCACTAAATAAATACAAAGCTGTCATCTGGAACTACTAATCTTTTATGAAGTTAGAAAACTCAATTATTGATAGGATTACAATAAACTAAAAGACATATTAAAAACTAAGTTGGCATGGAGGAGCATCTCCTGCAATCCCAGCACAATGGCGGTGAAGGCAGGAATATCTCAAATTGGAGTCAGCCTGGACTACTTAGTAAAATACAAAGAACCTGTCTCAAAAAAAAAAAAAAAAAAAAAAAAAAAAAAAAAAAAAAAAAAAAAAAAAAAAAAAAAAAAAAAAAAAAAAAAAAAAAAAAAAAAAAAAAAAAAAAAAAAAAAAAAAAAAAAAAAAAAAAAAAAAAAAAAAAAAAAAAAAAAAAAAAAAAAAAATCCTAAAATAACAACAAAATCAAGAAATGCCCACTATTTACTTTGTTTCTTGGTCTTGTTTCAGGCAATGAGGAAGTCTTCATTATGACAAACTAGGCGCAGTTACCTGTTGTGGGCTCCTGTCATCTCCTTAGAGAAAAATCTTGAAAATGTGACTTTCAACTTCTCTAAAGAGATGATTATTTCATAATGTTTAAGTTATGTTCTAAAGCAAGGATGTCCAACCCACAGCCCACAGGCCATATGGGGTCCATGGTAGCTTTGAATACAGCACAACACAAATTCAAAAATTCTCTTAAAATATTATGAAGGTGTTTATTTTGTTTTGTTACTTGAGCACAAACTTTGCAGACCAAGTTCAAGGCCCAAGGCTGCTTATGGTCCTGGACAGCGAGTAATGAAGTCCCACAAGGTTATATTCTCAACTGTATTGCAACACTTTTAGTGTTATTTCTCATAATTTGATTGTGCTGTGCTCCAGTGAGGACAACAGAGGAACCAACAAAACAATGTGCGGGGGAGAGCACAGTGCAGTGGCCTTCACTTCCTGCACCTGCCACGCACAGTCCAACCTGTAACTCGTGAATACCAGACAGTAAAAGCACTTGTGTGACTTTGGTGACTGAAACAGAGATTCCCAATCAGCCTACCTACACCTGTGAACACAGGCATTTATTGTTGTTAAGCAGACATGTGAGTTTCCTTAATTATTATCAAATTTGGGCTCATATTGTTTTGTAAAATAATTTTGTAAGTTAAAACATTTTTTAGCAGCTGTGGTACAGAAGGTATATTATGTAGTTTATATGCACTCCAGCCTTAATGGAATTCATTCCATTTTTCCTCAGTTGTTGAGTTAAACTCATTCTTCTGTGAACTTATTTCAGTTTCATACATAAATTCAAAGAATATGTCTTTGTTGACAATGAACTAATTGTGCTCAGATCCTTATTACTGATGGCCATCTTATCACGAATGGTAAGCTTTCAGGAAAAGATTAAAGGATATACAGCAGGCAATCTCTAACATGGCTCCCAGAGATCCCCAGCTCCTGGTATAAAATTCCTTCTCTATGACTGGATGCAGGTCCTACTGAATCACTTCTAATAAAGAAAAATATAGCAGAAGCGTTATGACATCTCTTCAGGGATTAGACTGTACCATGACTATGATTTCTATCTCACTTGCAGTCTTCTGCTCTTATAAGTAAATCACCCTATAGAAGAAAGCCAGCGCCATTTCACGAGTCAACGATTGGTAGAGACACCTGCTAGGCAGAGGAACTAAGGTGCAACCAACAATCATTAAGTAAACTTGGAAGAGGATCTCCCACTTTCACCCTTCATTCACACAATCAAGCTTTCAGTAGAGACTGCATCAGTATCTCTTCCCAATATGTCAACAGCAACTACATGATTGAATGAGTCAGAGACATCTAGCTAAGTTGTTTTTATATCCACGACTCTTACAATTTAAGACAATAACTGTCTGCTATTCACACCATTTAATTGTGGAATCATTTTGTGCACTGGTAAACTAAAAAGAAACTGGCAGAGGCAACTGTGGTAAACTTTACCAGTGCTTCACAGATAACTTCTTTCAGTTTCTTTCTGTATAGACATTAGTTACGTACTGCTTTCCCCAAAATTACCAGTAACTTCCTAAAAAAAAAAAAGCAGTGGCTCTGATATATAACATTAAGCATACAGTTAGACATTAGCACCTGAGAGACAAAGGATTAGTCTACAGTAGCATGCTTTTGTGAAGTATAGATAGAAACAAAGGCTTTAATGTATAGTTTCTACAATCACTGATTAGGTCTCAGACCTGAAGACACAGGGCCTCTATTTCCAGAAGAAGACATACAGCATTCCTAGTTGCCACAGCCTATGGCTCAATGATATCAGAAAAGGAAATGGTCTTTAAACACACTGGTTTAAGCTATGAACTTAACTTTCACAAAAATTTTTTGAGGTTTCTTACATGACTAAGGCCCCAGAAGTTAAAACTAGCCATCTAAAAAGGACAGGAAGACATTTCATAATTTCAAAGTAATTTCTAAATTAAATATCAACAAGCACCATAATAACCCTAGTTCCCTGGACTCTCTGGGTTCCTTTGTACCCATAAAAAGATATCCAGATTTCCACCTGAGGCTGATGCCTTCATGGCACTGCCTGCCTTCTCGACTGAAAGTATACATCTCTCTATATTCAACACAATAAACTTTTCTTACACTTCTGCATACTTCCTGTATGACTTAACTGAATTCTTTCATCAAAGACACAAAAAATCCAAGGAGGTTTCCCAAGGGCTAGTTCTTACTGGCATCAGACTCAGCTTCCTGGTAACTCACTCACTCACTCACTCTAGCTATATAAGTGTAATTGGTAATATTTAAGTTCACAAGGTTTAGAGTTGATCTCCTACTTGAAGTAAAAAAAACCAAAAAAGCTCATTTTCATTATACAATTCAACTATATTCCCAAATTTTGTTGATCAAAAGCACTATGCCAGTGCACTAAGCCAGGTGTTAACTCAGCAGTTAAGAGCGCTTGCCTGCCAAGTGTGAGGCTCTGGGTTTGATTCCCTAATACCACATAAGGTAGGCACAGTGGCACACAACATACCTGTAAGAATGAAATGAATAAATAAAAAATAAAGGTCTACACCACTGGGCCTGGCTCAAAATGTGAAATAAAGAAATACAATAAAAGAACTATTCCAACTAATGTACTCCTATATTATTTGCCTGTTTACTCCTAGAAATCAAATCTTAGGGTATATAGCAACTCCTGAGTATTTGTTCCAAAACCCCCCAATTATATTTACTCTCAATGATACCTTCAAACATGCCTGTGTCATATACAATTGATTCACTTGACTAATTTTTTTTTTTTTTTTTACTTTGAGGTCCTAAAGAGTGACTGAAATAAATGCTTCTATTCAAACCACTAATCCCTCCGATAAGTATATACTAATAACTACTGCGGACACATATCATCTTAGATACCAAAGACAAAAATCCCATTCTTGTAGTACTTACGGTTTAGTGTTCAGGATTAACACAAATAAAATATCATAGTATATCACATAGTATAAAAATTGAAGGAGATAAAATAAGTACAGAATGGGGCTTATATATAAAATGTTAGGAAAAGAGGAGTAAAACTTTAGATGGGCGACTAAGAATGCCCCACTACACAGTTAATTGAATAAGATGAAACTTGGCCCCCAAAAAAGTAGAAAAAAAAACATTTCAGGCAGAGGGAAAAGTACAGGGTACTGACATAGAACAGGTATGGAGGATTCAGGGAAGAGTCAGAGGGCTGGAGAGGCTGAAACGCAACAAGAATGTAAGGTAGCAGTAAGATGTGAAAGAGGTAAACATAAGGAGCTAAAGTGGAACATGTTAAGTTTGAAACGTCAGTTTTACATACATATGGAAATTTCAAGGAGGCAACTCAATACATAGGCTTGCAGAGAAGGGCTGGGAAGAAAATAAAAAATTATTGTAAATTAAAATACATGTGTGAGACTGAGGGGGCTTGAATCCCTTAATCACTGAAAAAAAAAAAAAAGAAAAAGACTGAAAAACCCCACAGGATAAAGAAGGCACCACAGAAACATATTACAATGTACAACAGAATAGAATCAAGCTGGAATACATCAAAGCAAAGTTGGTACACCAAGATAAATAGGCATGGCTCTAAATAACTTTCCCAAAACGATATGGATTCAAAGGCATTAAATTGGATGCAAAATAAAATTATTCTTCCAGAGATGTTTGTAAGGGATACAAACGAGAAACCGGATGTAAATAAACAAATGTTACATATCATTTTTTGCCAAGTACCTTACATCACTATCATTTTCTGCAACGGCTGAACTGCATACTATTAACTTCATATTCTCACCGCTTTCAGAGTCTGCATCCACTCATATAGTATGATGCTGTGTAACACGAGTGAAGATGAGGTAAAATTACTGATGTTGAAACACTCTACACAAGTATCTTGTAAGATATTTTTTTAAAAAAAAATTAAAAGCGAGGCACTCTTTTGGCTCTTGCCAAAGTACCAAAATACCACTAACATCTCAAAGAATCCAAGAATTTTTATCAGCTTGCTCAGAAAAAGACCATTAACATAGGAAAAAATGTATTCTACAGTTAACTTATCAGGTTTATAATTATTTTATAGAAAATGTCCACACCTTCAGCTAAATAATTTCTTTTTGATATACATAAATTTTCTACCTTTGCTGAAAATAGTAAAATAATAGGAACATGCCTAGAAATGTTTTTATTACCTAATACAGTTATTTGAAAGAACAAAATGTTCATACCTATTATCTAATCACCCCAGAAATGAAGCTTTATATAAAAAAGTGATCTTATTTTATTATACACCTAAGCGTTCATCATCTCATTTATAACTAATATAAAATATGCAATTTTTAAGAAGTATGAGGCACAAGTTCATCATTACCTTCACTTTGAAAAATGCCTTGCCTCAATCAAACCAAGCCTACATATAAAAATAACCTCATGAGATCTACAGCTTTCATCACTTGCTGTTAGCATGACACACCCCTCTTAACATACATATGGGCTTCACTGCATTCATTTAATGAACTTGTGGGAAAGCACAGAGCTTACCAAGATTGATACACCTGGCAGCACCTCTTTCCCTCAATAAAGTTAATCAAGATATTATCACAGGAGGGCTTCTGCTGTAGCAGACTGCCAGAAACCATAATTTGGAAAGATTATACAAAACATCTCAAGGGTGCTCTTTTTAGCATTGTTTTGGCTCTTAGAACAAGAAACTTCACTAATAAGTATACAATGGAGCTGAGATCTGCCTGTTCTTAAAACAGAAGTCGTCATACTTAGCTTCAAATTTTTCAGATTCCTGTGATCATCTACAAAACATTTATGTGCATAATTTATCCCTAGTTCTACAAAGAATTTTTCAATGGGTATTTTTTTCATTTATCACTGAGCTTACCACTATTGAATAGAAAATATCACATAGCTTGCTATGCAAGTATTTAAACATAATCTATATTTCTGTTCAGCATAAGATCACAAAAGTAATCATCAAAAATGTTTACAAAGTTATGTCCATAGACACTGATCACATACTACATACACTAATCTAAAACAGTAATCTATTTCAAACAGGTATAAGATAAATGGTAATACATGGACACACTATCCAGTCATTGATTTTTTTTGTCCTCTCATTTTTGTAAAGTTTTGCATGTAGAACATACACATAGGAACTTGAGAAACATGCCACCAAAATCTTAATTGTGGTTTATATTTAAGAAAGATGCCACCAAAATCTTAACTGTGGTTTATATTTAGGAAGTAGAGTTTTATTTCACTTCTGTATATTCCTTTACTTTTTAAAGATGATAAAGGAGTAGACGTTAATTTTGTAATCAAAAAAGATTAAACTTATTTAGACTTTGATAGAAAATAAACAATTTTTAAACTCATCTATTTTATTGATACTTGCTATTGCTTAGAACAGCATAACAGTCTATGACTTAGTATAACAAGAAATATCCACTTCCACCTTGAAATCCCTGAGAAATAAGAATGACATAAGCATTTCGAACACAGCATCGAATATTACTCACTGGCTCTTGAACTTCAACAACTTCTCAGCAGAGCAAATCTTAAAAAAATTTTTTTTTCCTCAGGAGTGATTTAATCTCATATACCTGAATCAGAATCTAAGAGTACCCACAGTTTCTCAAATGAATTCAGTAGCAGAATAATCTTTTAAGAGGTAGCATTTAAATGAGAGGGTACACAAGTATTTTATACTGGAAATCAATTAATTTTAATCAAATCTGATGCTTCAGAAAATTATAGCCAATCTGCCAAATTAATGTCCTCTTTGGAATGCTCTGGGAGGGTTTTCACACTTTTCATTCTCCCTATGTGTATTTAGTTTTTTCAAACTTTTAACTACACAAGACTTCGCCTTCTTTGACTTCCAAACTACTCTCCAGATCTGGTCCTTCCATTTCCCCACTTCCTTTTCCTCTCACTCAATAAGCAAATTGACATTAAACTCCGTGTAATTTCAACCACTACTTCTTCCTCTTTTCCTGTAAATTTCATTCACATACCAGGCTCATCTATTATCTTTATTCATATAACATACAAGTTTTTTCCTCAGACTTAGCAAATCCCCAAAACACTTCTATCTATAGGTTTGAACATTATTACAAATTAATTCAGTTTTTAATTCAGTTAACAAAATAAGGGCTTTAACTTGCTTAAGAAGGGACGTTTATGTCAAAAATAGAACTCAGCTTTTTCTCAGATAACACCTTCTACAATGGTGTGCCCATGTTTCAAACACTCAGACCTAAAATCTGGAAAATTCACTCTTCCCATATCAGATAAGCATCATATCCTTTTAAAAGATTTCCTTAGTCCTCTCATGGCATTAAAAAAAATGGACATTCCATCTGAGTTGTCACTGTGTCCTTCCAATAACAGGCAGGACTGCAGGAAGAGCCTGTAGGAGTCCATGTGTTCCTAACAACACTGACCCTGAACCTCCAGCTCCTGACTGAGGACATGGTAAGATCCTTCTTTCATTTATTTTCCAACCCCAAACACATGAAGCCTAACCACTGTGGTCTGCCCAAGAGACACATGATCTCTGCTTAGAACATATCCTTAGTAACTCTGAGCAAAGGCTACTTTCATCAGAAGACTGTCCTAATATCCCCAGCAAAGTGCACCCATCTCTAGTTTTGCTATTCCTCTTTCCTGCCCTGCCTTATTTTTTCATCATAGCTATCATCATGTTCCATACTATTTATTTTCTTTCTTCATTCAAATATTAGCACCACAGGAGTGAGAATTTTGTCTACAGAAACTGGCACATTATAAATACTCAACAACCACTGAATGAAAAACTGTACAAGCAAAAAAAGATTTAATAATTATACTCATAATAGCTAGTTAAGAATTTCTTCTTTATAATTTTCTGAGTTTCTGTTTAATTAGTTTAACTTCTTTTCTGACAAAAGCAAAATCAAACCAAAACAAAATGATACACAATACACCCAATATAATATACAAGGAATTAATAAGGTCAGGCCAGTGGCACAGGCCTACAATCCTTATACCCTGGGAGGCTAAAGCAGGTGGGTTACAAGTTTGAACCTAGTATTGGCAACTTAGTGCTTTAGTGGGACTCTGTCTCAAACTAAAAAATAAAACAGGTTTAGGCAGCTCAGTGAGAAGGTCCTACACTAAATATTGCATACCAAAAACAAACAAGAAAAAACACCTAGTATAGCCAGCATCATAAATAAAGTCAGGTCTGGTGGCAGAAGCCTATAAACCCAGCACTCTGGGGGGCCAAGGCAAGAGGAATGCAAGTTCAAGCTCAATGTGGGCAACTTAACAAGACTCTTTCTCAAAATCAAACATCAAAAAATAGGCTGGAGATGTAGCGAAAATATGAAGGCCCTGTTTTCCAACCCCTGTGTCACTTAAAAAGTGAGTTCTAAAACAAATTCTATCACTGTATATTAGGTTGCCTTGAATTTAGTTTTCTTATTTGCTCAAGAGATCAGTTATGATCCTAAAATTCAGTTATCAATAACAATCTGACATTAAAAAAAATTCTCAATCCTAAAAACATCCTTGGTTGTAATCCACAGGATTCATATTTTCTTCTATCATTAGTTTTTGACCATTCTATGCTCAATTTCATTGCTAAAATTCTCCCCTTTGTTTTTTCAAGTAATTAAGTCTTTGATGAAATAACACTGATACTGACTCTGACTATCACGTTGTAGAGCATGAATGATAAGCCTTCTGGTATAGGTGGTCTCTTGCCACAATTAATCCAACTTGCTTTTTGTCAAGGTCCTCACATAAAACAAGAAGCTCAAAATTAATCAAACTGATTTTCACTTGTAACTAATGGCATTCATATAGTAAGACTGCTAGTGAAATAAATGGTCAAAAACAAGAAAAAAAGTTAACTGTATACTAAAAGAATTAAGAGTATAACCCAGGCCTTTGACTTCATACAATACTTTCCTCTGGATATGACCAAATCAATAATGATTGCTTGAAATGGTTGTGAAGTATTAGCCAAACCAAAACCATATTATCTCATCAGAATTGCCTCAGGTAAGATAACAAAACTGGTTAAGCAGAAGCTGAGGTACATAAATATTTTCACTCTCTGATGCTTAGGATTATAGCCCTTTTAAATCCTTTGTGTATTCAATTTGAAGAATTTATCTTACCTGGAATTTCATTTTGGCTAATTCTTCACATTCTTCACACAGATAAATGAACATAGATTCTAAATTGAGCCAGAAACAAGATTTGAATCAAGATGTAAGAACTACATAATAAACACCTTCTTTCCTTCTAGAGTTCTAAGCTATTTCTAACACTTGACTGATTAGTATAACATGCCGAATATTACCAAGCCACAGGCAAGATCGCTAGTAATATTATGGGAATGTCACCTCCATGACTCAGTAAGTCCACTACACATAATAAAACAGCAACTACTCCACATCTCAGCAATAACAAACATGGTGTCTAAATGTCAAAATATTCACCCCAGATAGAAAAAACAAAAGTAGTTATAAAAGAAAAATAAAAAACCTTTGGATTAAATGAGCTAGATCATGTATCACATATTTTTCTAAGTAATGAACATAAAAGCTTTAAAGGGTACTTTAAAAGTTAATTAAAATATACAAATATTCATCAACTTAAACCACAAAAACAGCCTTCATAATCAAAGAAAGGAATAACAGAATTAGCTTATCTGTACTTATGTTTTAACACTAACCATGGACTAATGGATCTTTTCAGAGCATCAACTTCTACAATTCTAAAAACCATGGCATATGTATCTTGTAGTATTAGAGAGCATTAAATGAGGAAGTATGTGAGACACCATACCCAAGGAGATCAACAGATGATGGAGGATAATTAAGCAACAAGAACCATGAATTAATCAACTGAAGCCATGTTTGAAGCCACTGGCTGTTCATGTATTTTGTAACTCTTATTTAACATGATCATTGATTTCAATGTGTACTTTTGTCTCTAGATTCCATCTTAGTTTGCAATTTCCCAGTACTTTGCCAACTTAACTCACTTTCCTTTACACCTAGTCTAAACTTCATGGACAACAGTTTAAATGATTTCTGAAGAGCTTCTTTCCAAGTGAATACATGCTTTCTAATGTTAGTTGAGTCAAATGCTGTCATTAGCAATTATATTCTTTGATGCCACTTTCCTATTAAGAGACATCAGACCACATTTTTTTCTACTTTTCTGATCTTCAACCTCACATTTCAGCAACAAAGATAGCCTTCCATACTCTACTAAGGTGATCAAAACAACTCTGTATGTGTTTCACTAACATCATTATTCATCTCACAATTTGTCAGTATGCCAACACTGTGCAATGTTTCTCTAAAACTCAAAGCAATAGCATATTGAGAAATGTGGTCTCCCCTTCAGTACTGTGATCAATGCCCACATCTTTAGGAATTGAGATTTTCAGAATAAGAAAAATAAGATACATTTATAAAATAAAACTGCTAAATATAATTTTAATGTAAATTTAAGAGCTCAGGATGTATTTGTATACAGACATACAAACACACATGCACACACACATGCACTATATTTCCTATTTACTCTGAAGGCCTACAATGACCAACCCAGTACTTACAAAGCATACTATTCTTTAAACAATGTTTCAGAGAAAAACAAAAGCTTTTAAAAATTGCTGCTGGTGAGAACCTGTCAAAAAAAAAAAATGCTTCCTGGTCTAGGACACAAACATGCATCTAAGCTGGAAGTAGTTCTGGGAAGTGGGCAGCTACAGGCTGTCACAGTTTTTAGCCAGCTGCCTTCTCTATAATCCTGGTTTCCAGTAAATTCTCCATTTCTGGGGGACCTTGTACCCTTCACTGCTTACAATGTCTCCTTCACAGTTCCTCCAGCTCTCTAAACCCTGTTACCTTCTTGCCTGAACAATCTGCAGGAGAAGTAAGTCACGACTGTGAGCAGGTTATTCTAGAAACGTATGCAGCTAGAAAAAGACCTGAAAGACTCCCCAGTTGAGGATCCAGACCTCACTCTATACACAGATGAAAGTTCTTATCCAGAACAGGGAATAAGAGCAGGGTATACAGTTGTGACCTTACAACATGTGCTTGAGAGCTCACCACTCCTTCCAATTGGACGAACTCATTGCACTAACTAAAGCTTTAGAACTTGCTCGTGGAAAGAGGGTTAACATATATACAGATTCTAAATATACTTTCTTTCCTGGTCCTACATGCCCATGCAGCTATCTGGAAGGAGTACAAGTTCCTACCAGCTTCAGGGTCTCCCATAAGTTATCTTTGGGAGATAGTGCTCCCTGAAGGCCATCTTCCTGCCGAAGGAAGTGGCAGTACTGCACTGCAAAGGTCACCAGAAGGGTACTGATGAAGTCCACCTAGAAAGTCAATGGGCTAGCAAAGCTTCCTGCAAGGCAGCTAAAGGAATCACCCCTCCAGGGAGCTGTCTGGCCCAGGTCAGTCAGCTAATATGGCCTCTCACGAGGTGACCAAAGACGCCACTGCAAAGGAGCTACTAGGGCCACTGCTTTGGGAGCATCCCCTCAACTTCAAACCCAGGTATGACCAAGCTGAGAAGTCACAGGCCCTGATGGATGGACTGTCTCTTGACCCCTTGGGATGGCTCTTGGACTCTGAGGGAAAAATCTTGCTTCCTCAGGCGTAACGATGGAAAGTTTTAAAAACCCTCCATCAGTCTTTCCATGCAAGTAGAGACTCTACCCACAAGATGGCAAGGAAGCTATTTATAAGAGCAGATCTCAAGTCAGTCATGGATTAGATCGTCGAGAGCTATGAAATTTGCCAGTGAAACAACCCTCTTACATTTAGACAGACCCTAAGGGAGCTCAGCAAGTAAGAAGCTACCATGGAGAAGACTGAAAGGTAGATTTTACTCAAATGCCAAGAGTAAAGGGCATCTAGTATCTACTGGTAGACACTTTCACAGGATGGATAGAAGCATTTCCATGCAGAACAGAAAAGGCCAAGGAAATGGTCCAAGTTATAGTGCAAAAAATTATTCCTCGATTGGATTGTCAAAAAGCATACAGAGTGACAATGGCTCTTCTTTCCACGGAGTTTATGGAATTTCTGAGGCTCTGGGCATCCAGTACCACCTACACTGTGCCTGGAGGCTCAGTCCTCAGGACAAGTAGACAAGATGAAAGGAGTCTCAAAAACCCACCTGCGAAAGTTCATGCAGGAAACAGGACTTTCCTGGGTAACATTATTACCCACATCTTTGATGAGTAAGAAAATTGGCCAAGAAGCCTGGGCTAAGTCTTTATCTGATTTTATAAGTAAGGCCATTTCTAACAAATGACTTCTTATTGGACCCTGAAACTGAGGCTCAAGTTATGCATATAACCTCACTTTCTCAGTTTCAAAAGGCTTTAATTGCAGAAACAGAGGCCACACCACAAGCGGATGGACGAGCACTCTTCCAGCCAGAAGATTTCTTGTTGGTGCAATCCCTGCGATCCCACTACAACATCCCTCGAGCTTCTTTGGGAGGAACCCTATACTATAATCTTATCTACTTCCACAGCAGCCAAAGTTACTGAACACAAGTCATGAATCCATCACTCATACCTGAAGCTTTGGAAGGACTAGACTGCTATCAAAAATTCAACTTCTGAACCTCCATATTCAATGCAGTCAATAGGACTAAAAATTCTATTAAAAAAACAGCCATCAATGGTCACTTCGGATAAGTAACCTAATGGCTCCAAGTAAGTTGTTAGCTTTTTCAAAGATAAGATCATTCTTTCTGACTTTAATGTTCTCCTGTATGGCCACAAGCATCTCAGAGTGGACATACCCTGAGTCTAATCTAGTGAGAGAAGTATTCTCCTTAACAACCACTTATGGAAGAACTTATGCTATTATTAAAGCAGAGTGTCATAATTTTGATAATATCTCTCATTTGCTCCTGGAATTAAACCAACAAGTTAGTGCTCTGTCAGAATTTAACTCATCCTTTGATGAAAATCTTTTAGTTATAAGGATATTATCTTTGTGATGTTACAGTTCGGACTTTGTCTAACAAACTGTCTGTTGCTATTTGTTTCCCCTAGACTACAAACCATCAGGCTACAGATGCCTGTCTGCACCAAAAGCCAGCAAAGCTGGCTTCTACTGGGGACCCTTATATCACCCCTGTTTGGAGTGAAATTCTGACTGCCAACATAACAATGCCCCTGTCCAGCTTGAAGTAGCCAAAGCACCCATCATCCCAATCTCCTAACAGCAGTTAGGTCAAACACTCCACGTGGGGGACTGTGAGAGGAGGCAGTGGGGTTGTAGGCAGATAGGGATACAGGGCTCGCCGGAGATGAAGAGGTAGCTGGAAAGCAGGATTAACTCTTGCCACTCCTGGGACTCCCTGCCACTCCTCAGAACTACTTGATGGGTGCTTAGGGGTGGGCTTCAGCAGCAGCTCAAAGCTGGAGAATCCACCAATCAGCCTTAGTGGCTAAACTGCTTAGAACAGGATATAACTCCTCACCCAGCTCAACTATAAAAACCCCTAGACACTGAACCACAGGGCAACCCACATTGCCAGGTCTCCCTTCTGACTAGCAGAAGTTTCCCCCTATCTTTCTTTCCTTTTTGTAAGTTTCCCAGTAAAGCCATTTCTTCACAACCTGCCTCTCCTCTTTGCAATTTACTCTTCAAGTCTGTAGGGACATAAACTCGGTACGAAGGCCTGTCAGAATTGGGGCCTGATACCGCAACTACTAATAGTTTTCTTTGCTTTGTTTGGATGGATTTTGGTTTTGTTTTTTGGTAAAAGGAACTGAACCCAGGGCCTTTGCACTAAGCTATAGCCACACCCCTTTCTTATTCTGAGTCAGGGTCTTGCTAACTGCCCAAACAGGGACAGAACATGCAATCCTCCTGCTTTGGCCTAAAAATTAGGATTTTAAAGGATAAGCTGTATCTCCAGCTTCCTTGTGCTGAGAGCAGAAACTTCCCACCCCAGTTACAGCGTTAAGGAGGTTTCAACAGAACCAGATTTTCAACATTTTCTGGGCCCTCTGGTTGGCCAATGCCTGGCTATATTTGTACATGCATATTTCCTGGCTTCTGTTCTATGTCTTTTATAAACTGGAGTACTGCTGTGCGCTGGGGATGGGGGAGAGGGAAATAAGGGACAGACTAGCTTTCCTACCAACTTGGCCAAACTGAATAAAACCACTCGCTCCCCTTTTTTGGCTTTTCTTGTACTCTTGTTGTCAAACAGGCAAAAGGATCCAGGTAGTTGGGGACCAGATTCAGGCCTCTAGCATAACTGATCTAACAGCTAGTGGGTAAAAAGAACTAAAACTGTACACACCCTTTCCTGTGTGCCTCAGAACTGTTGTGAGAAAGCTCTCTCTATAATTTTTCAGAATAAGAAAACAAGTAAAGAAGGTTATTATCATTTTACCACACTTAGAAATTAATGGGTTAGGAATGCTCAGCAAGGCTTCTAAAATCAGAGAAAACTGAGAAGAAACTTTAACATGGACATGGCAGACTGTACTTTGCAGAGACAGGCACAATATCAGCCATCCCACACTCTCTTCTAGAACAGGAGAGCTATTTTCTGTGGGATGGCTACCAGTTGTTTTGCAAATGAAGATTTGATACATACAGCCATACTATTTATTTATATACAGTCTACATCTGCTTGCATACTATAATGAGAAGGATCACACTTTTACCAGAGGCTGTTGATCTCCTTTTGGACACATGTAGCTCAAACTTGAATATCTAAAACTGACATATCCATTTTATAAGTCTCCCTTAATTAACAGTACCTACCAACAGATCACAAAATACTGAAATCTGAAAGTCACTAAACTTCTCTTTCATCTCCATTCTCTCCGCATATATATTCTCCTTTACCCCTAACAGTAAGTTTGGGAGAAGGTCTTAAAGCTTTCACAGACTCCAAGTCTCTCATATTTATCTTTTATTTCCCATCTGTCGTGTCTTTCTCATACCTCAGCAAATTATCTTCTGTATCAGTATGACACAGACTGTCCCAAAATATGCATTGTGATTCAATTTCTAAGGTCTTAAAACAACACTTCAATGATTTTGAACTTGGTTGGCTCCCACAGACTACCAAAACTAGAGAGAAAAACATCTTGCCTCAACGTCAAGTTTCTTCCTCATTTTGCTATGCTTACTTATGCAATCCTCCATATACCCATCAATCAGTCCTGCATCTTACAAATGTGGCAAACTGAAAATTACTTTCACTATTCTGTGGGCATAACAGTGTTGTACACCTTACATTTGCTCTCACCGGCCCCTCTGCCTAGATGCCATTCTCACCTTCATTAGTCAGGAAAGTACCTAATTCCTTTCAAAGGGCAAGTCAAGCATTGTCTCATCTAAGAAAATCTTCCTGACACCAACACCTCCCCTCCTCTGAAATAGCTGCTCTTTTGCTCCCCTCTCTATCACACGTGGCCATCTTTCTTCACACACTATCTCAGCCGTGATGAATGGTTACACAGATCAATGCACTAAGACTCCCACTTACAAAACACTATTTGATATATGAAAAGACTAAAATCCTGAATCCACTTTCTTTATAGCACAGAACTATGAAAAAGGTCTATAATTTCCCTTAATCTTAGCTTTCTGTATCTGTAATTTTAGAATATCACCATCCCAATATTATTGGTAAGATTTCTTAAAATTTAAAAAGCACCCTGTAAACTACAATTTATCTTCATTATCTTCCTAAAAAACTGCACACCTTCAGGCTCTGTTGTTTTGTAGCCCTAATTCCTTTCAAATGTATTTTTTTATTATTCTGCTATCATAACTTTTGAATCTTTAACTATTTTTACCTAAATTACACGACATGCTAACTCATCCCCTGAACTAAGCACCTCTACTACAATGGTCACCCTTATTTGTACTATGAAATCACCCAGGAAACTTGAGGTACTGGTGTCTATATCAAACTCCAAAATTCTCATTTAATAAATCAGGGGCACAGCTATGTGTTGGAATTTTATAAACCACAGCAGATAATCCTAATTTTCAGTTGGTCACCCTTCCAATATTCCAACCACAACTCTGAAATGGTTAGCTCCCAGCCCCAAAAAATCCAATGATTTAACATTACCTTAAAAATAAAAGTACTGACAAATAAAATAAAAGTATTCTAGACCCTGTATAATTTGATTCTAGTGTAGGTAAGATGGGGCACATGAAAATGATAAAAGCTTGGCTCTGGAGCCAAAATATAAGTCAGCTTATCTCTTCATCTGTTAAGGAGGAATAACATTTCTATTTCATAGGGTTGTTATGAAAAATAAGGGAGCTTCTATGCACAACACTTTGAAGAAATTTTGATACACGGCAAAAAAAAATTAAATCTTAATTGCTAATCAGTTTTGCTAGCTTTATTTTCCATGAATTGCTCTAATGCAATACATAGGATTGCTGTGAGACCAAAAATCTCCTCTGAACACAGTGTACACATGAACCTCCAAGGTACTGTGTATTTAAAACATACCAATGTTATTAAGTTTACTGAACTCAATATGTAAATATCTGACAAAAAATAAACATATGTATATATATAAGTGAACATATGTGTATATGTACACACATACACAAATTGATTCTCTCACAAGATTCTTTTTGTTCCACTGTTATTTTTTACCACATTAAACTTAAGATATTTTAGCAGCAAAACAGTTACAAGTGAATGAAGAACCTACTAAGTAGAGGTCTAAAAAAAAAAAAAAAAAAACCTCTTCAAATAAAACCTCTTCATTGGCTTCATTGTTCCACTGTCGCTAAATAGGCAAATATTATACTTCTAATTAAGCTCTATCTTCAAGTATTTCTACCATGCTAAAAACACTAATCCTTCACATTGCTCTTTGAAGGATTTGTTTTGCATTTTTATTTGAATATGTATTCCCTACAGATTCATTTACATGTTAGTTACATACAACTTGGGGAATCTGTGCCCATATGTATCACTTTTTGATCACATTTTCCCTCTCCCTTACTCTTTCCCTCCTCTTTTCCTCCTTTCACTATCCCTGTCTCTTTTCTTTACTAAGCAGTCAATCTCCCCTCTTTCTACTCTCTCTTATATCTAGATCTTTTTATATATGTACTATGGCAATTTCATATGAGAGGCACCATGTGATACTTAAATCTTCTGTGTCTGGTCCATTTTGCTAAGCATTACTGACTCAAGGTGACCCCATTTTTTCAAATGTTTTATACCTATTTTTCCTTATGGTAGAATAATACTCTAATATACATAATCAATTTTCTTTATCCATTCTTCTGTTGATAGACATGTCGATTGTTTCCAAGATCTGGACATGATGGGTTGCACTGCTATTAACATGGATATGATTGATGACTTTGGCTCTTTTGGGAAGATTCCCAAGGGGCTGGGGCAAATGGAATTTTTTATATTCATCTTTCTAAGAAATCTCCAAACTGCTCTGCATAGTGACGGTACATGTTTACAATTCCAATAGAATAGAAAAGTTCCTTTTCCCCCACAATCTCACCAACATTTTATTTATTCATCTTTAAGTTCTTTGTGACAGCCATTCTCACTAGGATGGAATCTTAGTGGTTTCATTTGCATTTCTCTGATGGTAAAAGACGTTAAAAACCATTTCATGTGCTTAATGACCATCCATACTTCTCTTGAGAAATGCCTTTTCATTTCAGTTGCTCATTTTAACAGGATCATTTATTGATTACTTACTCTGGGGATTTTTAGGTTTTTTATATATTCTAGCTATTGATTTTCTGTCTGGGGAGTATCTGGGCTGCGGCCTGTCTCTTCATCTTCCTGACTGTTTTCTTCGCTGTGCAAAAGTTTTTTTATAGTTTGATGTAAACCCATTTGTTGATCCTTGGTGCCATTTCTTATGCAGTTGGTGTTCTGTTCAGGAAATCTTTTCCTGTCTCTACATATTCCACTGTTTTACCTATTTTTTCTTTCAGAAGGATCAGTGGTTCTGTTTGACTTTGATCTATTTTGATTTGATTTGATTTTAGTACAGGGCAAAAAATAAGGGCCTAGCTTCACTCTTCTACATATAGACAGCCAGTTTTATCAATATCATTTATTAAAGATACTGTCTTTTCTCCAATGAATGGTTTTGGTCCCTTTATCAAATATAAGATAGCTAAGGCTGATTAAGGTTTGTATCAGTTTTGATCCTTGATCTTCCTGCCTGTTACTTGTAGATTCAATCATTGTTGATTTGTAGTATAATGTGAATTCTGGAGCTGTGATTCCTCCAGCTTTACCCCTGTTCCATAGGATTGCTTTAGGAATTTTGGGTCTTTTCTGATTCCATATAAATTTTAGAGTTTTTTTTCTAGTTTTATGAAAAATGCTGTTGTGATTTTGATATTTCATTGAATCCACACAGCAATTTTGGAGCCTCATCATTTTGACAGCTTTAGTTCTTCCTATCCATGAACATGGGATGACTTTCCGTTTTCTAAAGTTTTCTGCAATTTCTTTCTTCATGATTGTGTAGGGTTTATTTTTTTTTCTATAGAGATCCTTTACTTCTTTGACAATGTTTTTTCCTAAGTATTTTATTTTTTGGCGCTATTGTGAATGGAGTTAAATTCTTGATTTCCTTCTCTTTGTATTCATTATGAGTATACAGGAGGGCTACTGATATGTGTTTATTTTTATAACCTTTCTATTTTGATGAATTTATTTCTTAGCACCAACAGACTTTTGAAGGAGTATTTTGGGTGTCTACCATGTAGGGTATTATTGTGATTTCAATGTAGAATGTCTCACAAAAGTCACATGAATTTGAAATTATGAATTGTTTATGGAACCATGTGACTTTGGAAGATTTGAGCCTAGTCTGGAGGGGTGGATTACAGACGTATGGACTGGATTACAGGCATGTGATAGATTAGAACCAAAATCTGGAAGGGGCTGGACTCAGAAGGTGGAGATCACTGGGACAGGACCTGGAAGTATATAGTGTTGTCTTCCTCTGGGACTTGCCTTGACAAGACTTGGCTTCCTGCTTGCAATTATCGTGAGGAGCTGCATCCACCTCTGCCTCGATCATGTACTTCCATTATTGTCTGATTCCCCCAAGTTGATTAGGATTCTCTGAAACTATGAGATGAAATGAAACTTTTCCCTCCCTAATTTGTGAGTCACAGTGACACAAAAGTAACTAAGACAACTATCATGTCATCTGCATGAAGGGATATCTTAACTTCTTTCATTCCAATTTGTAATCCTTATCTTTCTCTTGCTTCTTTGCTCAGGCCAAAATTTCAAGTACTATATTGAACAGAAAAGGTGAGAGTGGACATTCTTTTCTTGTTACAGATTTTAGGGTAAATGCTTCCAGTCTCTCCCCATTTAGAATGATGTTGGTGGAACGGTTGTTGTAGATGGCTTGAATCAGTCTGAAGTATAGTCTTTCTATTCCTATTTTTTTCAGGATTTTATCATAAATGGATGTTAAATTTTGTCAACAGCCTTTCCAGCACCTATGAACATGACCATATGATTTTTATCTCTGCTTGTGAAGGTGGTATACTACATTTATTAATTTGTGAGTGCTGAGCATTTCTGCATCTCTGGGATAAAGCCCCTTTGCTCATAACCTTTTTATGATTTGTTGCTTTCTGTTTGTATCACAAGATAGAGAATTTTGCCACTTAAATTCTTAAGGAAAACTGACCTGTAGTTTTTCTTTTTTGGTTGGCTCTTTGTCTGGTTTTGGTATTAAAGTCATGATGGCTTCGAAGAATGAATCTGGCAACTTCCCTTCATTTTCAGTTTCTTGAAAGAGTCTGCTGAGTTTGGTATTACACCTTCCCTACCTTTCAGGTAGAAGCCTATCATAAACCCATCCAGTCTTGGGCTTTCTTTTGGTTGGATGTGTTTTTATTACTTCCTCAAGTTTATAGCTGGTTATTGGTCTACTCAGGTGCTTTATTTTTTCTTGCTTCAATTTTGGAGATTGGTATGTGTTTGGAAATTCACCCATTTCTTCTGGGTTCTTAAATTTGCCAATGTAGAGATTTTTTTTTTTTTTTTTTTTTTTTTTTTTTGAGACAGGGTCTTGTTCTGTAGCCCAGGCTGGTCCTGAACTCACTATGGAGCCCAGGCTGGCCTTGGACTCATGGCAATCCTCCTGCCTCAGCCTCCTGAGTGCTGGGATTATAGGCGTGCGCCACCACACACAGCTTATGTGGTGCAGGGGAATCGAAGTCAGGTACTTAATACTTGACATAGCACTTGCTAGGCAAGTGCTCTAACCGCTGAGACTTTCCTCCAGCCTCCTGTAGAGATTTTCAAAGTAGCTTCTTATAATCCTTTGGATTTCAGTGCTATCTGTTGTAATTTCACCTTTTTCGTTTCTAATTGCATTGAAGTAGGTTTTCTCTTTCTTTCTTGTTTTTAATTTAGTTAAAGTTTTATTACACTTGTTTATCCTTTCAAATAACCAGCTTTTGGAGTCTGTTGAGAAGTCTGCTGTTATTCTGACAGGTTTTCCTTGGCAAGCTATTTGATGTTTTTGTCTGACAGCTTTTAGGATTTTGTCTGTTTGGATCAGTAACTTTCATTATGATGTGTCTAGGGGAGCTTCCGTTTTGGTCATAATTGTTTGGTGTACACATACGTCTTATCAAATGTGGATCCATTTCTTTTCTAATATATGGGAAGTTTTCTAATAATTTCACTAAATAATTGTTTTATTACTTTAGTTTGAATCATTTTTTCCTGTAGTCCTGAGATTAACCTTCTTTGAGTGATCTAGCATCTCTTGTTAACCAATTCCATACTGACAAAGTGTTACTTGAACATCCTCAAGAATTTGTTTTGCAGCTTCCATCCTGTCCTCTTGTTCCAAAGTTCTATTCCCATTTTGTATTATTCGATTCACCATATTTTCAATTAGGTTTTCATCTCTTGATGATCTGTCAATATCATGTTTTCTGACCTCTTCAGTGAATCTGTTGTTCATTTCTTTATTTGACTTCTATAGTTTAGCTAACCTTGAGTTTGTCTCCTCATTTGTCTGACTGGGTGTTTTTTTATTTCTATCCTTGAACCCTTTAGTTTTATCTTTTAAAACTCACCATCCTGAGGAAATTATTGGTTTACTTTTTCTTATATATCTCCAATAATGAGCAGTTTATTGTTTGATTCCATTTTTTGTTTGTTTGTTTTACCAATAGTTTGAGGATGCTATTGTTTGAATCTATTTTGTAGCTCTACAGTAGCTTGATTATCCTGCTTTCGAAGTTTTGGAGGGTTGGCTCCTCTTGTATTCCCATTTGGGTCTCTGGGTGAACCTGTGGCTTCACGCGGTATCTTCTTACCATGCTTTCTCATTTTGCTATTGCTTTTATTGCCAAGACTTAAGAGCTACATGGAGTGGAACTCTTCAGTTGGCCTCTATGGATAGCTGGTCCCTTCTCTTTTGTAACTGAGTCTCTGAGATCCTGAGAAGTTATGTTTTTCTGTCTCCTGCTGGTGACACTACTTGAGTTAGGTAGTGCTGGGCACTGGCCTTTTTGCTATGCATAGGAGCCAGGTTGTTTGGGTGTCACAGCCCTGTGTTCAAATGTTTATGACCATATCTTCTGGAGATTTCCATTGAGCCTGTTCCACCGTGTCATAGCTTGTCTCCCCTTTATGGTCCATGGACTCTCTAATTGTAGCTCTCTATTAGCTTCTTTTCAGTTGAACTGAGTCTGTTTGGGCAGGGCTGTGGAGCCAGAGTCTTTCCAAATAGTAACTACTCATTTCCCAGCTTCTGCTGGGGAAGAAGCCAGACAGGGCAGGCCCAGGTCGGGTACGTTAGGGGAAGGATCTAGGACAGGGCTGCCCAAACCATGGGTATAAACTCCATGTACTTCAGTCCTATTACAGAGTATGTGTGCTCACAGTTTCCTGCCAGACTCGCCTCCTCGCTTATTCAACTGCCACCACTTGCAGGTTCTAAGCTTCATGGATTCCTTGGGTCCCGGCTGGTTCTCTACTGTGGCCTGCCAGGTTGCACACTGTTGCCTGGGCAACTGGCATGGTCCACAGGTAGCTCCCAGCCACGGATTTCACAGTATTTTACTGGGAACTAAAACTTCTCTGTTGGTCTGAGTATGTTTCACGCAGCTCCACTCTTATTCAAAGCTTTTCAAATAGTTCTCTACTTTAACTCAACTTTCTGGCTTGACTTGTGAGGAGTGAATGAGTGGGGATTTGGAGTTGTTCTACACAGTAACCATCTTGCCTGATCTCCTGCTCTCAGAAATTTCACAGTACTCTTCTTTTATTAATAAAAAGGTTACTTTAACATGAATGTACACAATTTAAGAGTTAAATGCACAGTTGGACGTATATTAAAACAAACAAAAAACCCAACCATCATAAACTCAGTGATTACAGTATTTATTTAATTTTTGAGACATGGCCTCACTCTGTAGCTCAGGCCAGCCTAAAACTCACAACAATACTCCCACCTGATCTTCCCAAGCGCTGGCATTACATGCTGCTAACAGTATTTATGATAAAAAATAAATACATTTCTATCTTTTTTCCATTGAAATTCTGTTTTATTATATGAATGTCATAACTTGAACTATTGAGCATAGAAAAGGCAGCAATGATTTAAAAGCATATTAATCAAGAATTATACAATATTCAAATTCAAATGAATCTCAGACTTCAATACATTGAGGGGTACATGATTCAGGAATTTAAGAATTTAAGAATTGTAATCTATATGCAATTTTAGCTATCTTCTTGCCAAATGCACACACACACACACACACACACACACACACACACACACACACACATTGCATGAGTTTCATTTTGAAGCCAGTCTATTTACTTGCATGGTCCCTTAACAGTTCTACTTTCAAATTTGAAACTGTGAGCATAATACATGTGGCAAAGATCCTAACATGAATGAAATGTCCAACATTCACATATTTCGAATCTTTATGGTCCACTTTCAGCCACATACACACAGAGAACACAAAGCTAGTATGAAAGAAACAAAATTTTTTTACAAGCAGAAACTAAGTTATGAGTGAAGTAATTACACTGCCTCCAGTCCATCTCCAGAGACAGATGGGCAAGAAGTAACCATTCAGCAGGAAAAGATGTGTGTTGAGAGTATCTTTTCCTGGTGAGACATGAACACCAATGTCTATTCATCCCAAATAGGGCAGGGCAGAAAGGTTAACAATTGTTACAAGTCCAACTTGGTGAATCAATCAGTTCATAGAGGTTACAGAGTTGGCTAAGAACTTACCTACAGAAACACAGTGAAGGGTCACATACAGTTTATGGGGGACTCAAAGGGCAATCACATTACTGAGAAGCCCACCCCAAGATAAATGACACTTGACAGAAACTGCATACTGCCTCCCAGAACTCATCTGCCTGGTCAGCTACTGCTTTCTTCTCTTAGGTCTGTCTGTCTAGTAAGTGGCAGTTCCTCTTCAGAAATCCTTTCTTTTCTCTCCACTGCAGTTTTAATTCCTCTCTTATGTCCTATCCTATAAATGGTATTTCCAGAGACTGAAGAAAATTTATAGCTTGGCCTATGCAGCATGTCCTATCACATATGTTAGGAAGTATACAAAAAACCCTACAAGCATAAAACACATTGGGAATACCCAAGAATGCACTTCACTCTCACAAATATATCTTCAGCTGCACATCCCAACCCAGGAGCCATGCAACCACTCCTTTCCAATTTGTCTTTGGTCCTGTCTAGCCCTAGTCCTAACAGATAAATGGATGAGATGCAACAGCAGTGAGAATCAAGTGTCACAGATGGAGAAAATGCTAGGGGATGGGGGCGGGATGGGGGTAGGAAGGAGTGTTGAGATCTAGCCATGTCTTGTGCTTTTTCTCTCTGTAATATTTCCATTGACAGATTATTGTTCATCCTGTGTTTACTACAAAACAGAACATGATTAAATACTAACTAGAGGCATTCACCACTATTCCAAAATTTTTGTTTTTAAACTGCATATGTTACTTTCTAATCCCTTTTCTCCAAGGGAGATAAGTAATTACCACAAACAAGGCAGTCTATGAAAAAAAAAAAAAACTTTATTCAGAGCAGAGATATGTAGAGAAGTTGTCTACGAAATAGAACATACGAGTGAAAGAAGGAAATGAAGAATGATGAAGTATGACTTTATATCAACAGACTCCCAACCAGGCCTCATGGTGCAGGCCTCCAATCTCAGCACTCAGGGAGGCTAAGGCAGAGGATCGGAGGTCCAAGCCCAGCTGGGGAAAATCAGTAATTTTATAAGACCCTATCTCAAAAATCAAAAATCAAAAATGGGCTAGGGAAGTAATTCACTAAGAAGACCCTGGGACAGACCTCTAGTACCACCAAAAAAACAACAACAACAAAAAAAAAAACAAACAAACAAACAAAAATCCCCAACCCTAAAACATGCATTTAGATTGTCCAAACTGGTCAAATCTAGTTCTTAGATGCAAAATTTCTATGTATGACAGTATCATAAAGAGAAATTAATATTTCCTAGAGGTTATTATTTACAAAAGCAAACAAAATAATATCTAAAGAAGTTGAAGTGTTACAAAAGAAAAACTGGACAATCTGTTAAAGGAAAGAAAAATGCAAATAAAAATCAAAAACTTACTCTTAATATATATGTCCAAAAGGATATGGGAGGGTATTATAAAACTGAGGCATGAACAAACAAAGAAAATGGTTCATAATACTAGGCATAAAATCTTATAGTGAAATGAAGTATAATAGGGTTGAAGAGCAAAATGAATAATAATAGCAATTTAGGAGCTGGAAGACTCACCAAGAAATTCAACAACAAGCCCTAAAAAAAGAAAAAGACAAAAGATGTAGGAAGGAAAGTTAAGTAATACGGAAGACGTAAGAATGGTACATTCACAAAAATGAAAACCCATAATGAAGATACAAATTTTTAAAAACATAACAAAAATTTTAAATGATTTTGAAAGCCTACTCAAAGCAAATACATTTTTAGAAAAATATAAAATGCTATAAAACGAAATCTTGCCTTCGAATACACATATATAAAGTCACTTGCTTAATGTGGGGGCATAACACAGAGGTTACAGCATTCACCTACTGCACAAAGCCCTGGGTTCACTCCCCTAGGACCACATAAAAAAATAGGTGGGCATGGTGGCACATACCTATAAATTCAAGTTAAGTACTAGAGAAGCTGAGGCAGGATTGCTTTGAGTTCAAGTGCAGCATGGGCTATATAGTGAGCTTGGGATTAGACTGGACTACACAGTGAGAAAAAAAGAGAAAAGGAAAAAATCCACACAGTCAGCTTGATTGTGTAAGAACTGGAAGAAAAGACAAAAACCACAACAATAAAAAACTATTGTTTGCAGATGATATGAATCAGATAAAATATTAAAACTAATAACAAAATGGACATTCATTATGTCTATTAAGTATCAAAAATAGACTTCTTAAAGGCATGAAGTTAAAAATAGTCATCACTCATTCTTGAAAGCCCTGTCATTTCTTGTTTTATCCTCTTCTCCTCATTGGCTTTGGGGTTCTTCTATTTACATGAAGTAGCTATCAATTATTCTTTCTTAAAATACTAGCTGCTTATGATTTAAATAAACAACTCTCAAACTATTGGGCCTCAGATCCTCTTACGCTCAGAAATTCTTTAAGATGCCAAAGAGGTATATTTATTGATACATTTATTGATATTTTCTACAGTAAAAAATTTAAATGAGATAATTTACTACCTCAGGCAGGTCATAAAAGTTAACAGCAAAATGATACATTATACTGACTATATATTCTTGACATGTTATTTTATGAAAATTTCCTCTCTAAAAACCCCAAAGCTTAATATACTCATGAGAAAACCAGACAAATTTCATATGAGAGACACTGTAGAAAATAACTGACCAGTAACCCCCCAAGACGTTTAACACTTATTAAAAACAATGTAAGAATGATAACTGAGACTCAAGAAGAGCCTCAGGTGACATGACAATTAAATGTAAGGTGGCATCCTGCATGGGACCGGCGAACATAAAAAGGACTTTAGGTAAAAACTATGGAAATCTAAAGTCAAGCATAAACTTCAGTTAACAATAGTACATCACTGGGCACAGTGACACAGACCTGCAATTCTAACTAGTTGGGAGGCTGAGGCAAGATGATCACAAATTTGAGTCCAGCCTTGTCAACAGTATATCAGTGAGTTCCTTATTAATGCACATATACCATATGACCATAAAATAATAAAAAGAGAAGGTAGACACAAGGTACATGGGAACTCTCTAATGTCTTTATAATTTTAATAATTATAATTTTACTAAAAGTGTCCTAAAATACACTTTAAGACATAAAACATTCCCTACAAATATTTAGTAAATTTAATAAAGTTTGAAAACATAAAAAATCACAAGCACATATTCTAATAGTCATCAAAACAATAACATATCTCACACAGTCATTAGAAAACTATTGGTACACTTAGAATAAGAAAAAAAGCAAAAAATATCAAATACCACTATATTATTACAAAAGTATTTTGGCCTCACAGATTTCTCTGAAAGGGTCTTGAGTAGCCTAAAAGTCTCTAAAAAGAACAGACTCTAAAAAGATCTCTATGTAAACAGCTGGGATTTTGCTGATATACTCTGTAGATCACTGGCAATTTGTCTTTTTAAAAAATTATCCTTTCCAGCTAGGATCCCCAGGTTCACTGAAGAATACTACTACATACCTACATAGAAGTTTGTATTATCTTATTAAGGCCTCTAACAGAAGCAATCTTTAACCAAAAAAGAGGAAGAAAATGAAGCTAGAAAAAGAAAAAAAGCAAGAGGAAGGATCTGCAGCATTCATACAATAAAAAATATAGAACAAATTTTCCCACTTGGAAGGTCAAACATATAAATATTTAAGTACTAACACAGCTTTCATCAGTTAAATACAACATAAAGCATACTAATCAAATTGTTTAGCTTTTTAAAAGTCTTCACTTAGCAGATGTTTTAATAAAGTTACAAAAGAGCAAAAACACTAATAGTCTAGAAGACAAAACATGTAACAAAGTGTGATGATTGGTTTGCTTGCTTCATCTTCAAGCCCTAATTTTTTTCTTAAATCGGCTATGGTATTACTTTATACTGCCACTGAATTTACAAATCTAGGCAAAAACATCACCAGTGGAAGAAGAGAGATAATCTACATTATGTTCTTCCTGACAATAACATACACAATACCATGTATAAAGTATTCTTGCCAAGAAAAATTTAGACTTCTAACAATTCCCATTTTGTAAAAACAAGAGGGAATGAGGAACGCATTTTTAAAAATGGGGGAAAACCTATATTGTGGGAAACTACAGAACAAACTACCTTGTTTCTTCAATAAACTGAAAAGTAAACCTTCAAACAGATGGAAGAGAGATTTAATAGATTCATAAAGATTTAACGACAAATCAGCCAAGTACTGATTCTTGCAGGCAGAAAAAAGGCCCACCAAAGACATCACCATTCTAATCTCTGGAATTGGTGAATGCTACTTTACCTGGTAAAAAAGACTTTGCAGATAGTAAGTTAAGAATCTTGATACCAAAAAGTTAACTGATGATCTGAGTTTATTATTTAAGCAGGCCCACGTAATCACAAGGATTCCGCTAAGAGAAAGGTAAAAGGTCACAGGCAGGAGATGTAATAACAAAAATCCAGAGAGTCAAGACATAACGAATGACTAGGACTGAGGGAGGCTAGGGTAGAAGGACGGCAAATCTGAATGTCAAAGGAGCAAGGAAAAAGATCAGATCTAAAAACAAAAAATAAAAGGGGGGTGGGGGAAAGAAGAAAAAGGGCTAAGGGTGTGACTCAAGTGGAAGAACTACCTCAAGTAGTACCAAAGAAAAAGCAGAGGCTGAACTGATGCAAGGAAGAAGTCTTGGCCAAGGAATAAACGTAACCTCTAGACACTGATAAGGACTAAAAAAAGCAGGCTCTCACAGCTGAAGTTTCTAAGAAAAACAGCCATGTTACCCACTTGCTTCTCAACTGTTATGATAATCAATGTGTTATTTGAAGCTATAGAAGCAGTATGAAAATCATACAATGACCAATGATGAAATTTAACAATACTTTGTACCATCAGTAATAAGCATACAGATAACTGAGAATTAATGTCTTAAAGGCTAACTATTGAAAACTTATTCCTCAAAGATATGTTGTTAGGAAGATGCTATCACCAACAACCCACAATGTACCTAATATCTTTGTCATTTTCTCAGTGCTGGGACACAATGCCTGACATCCATAACTTCAAAGAGAAAAGGATTATTCTGGCTCACAGTTCAGAGGTCTCAGTCTGTTCATGTGGCCTGACAATGGCAGTATGGCATGGGGAAAGGGGGCTGGCAGAGAACAACCACTCATCCCATCCCGGCCAGGAAGCCAAGGGACAGCAGGCTGAAGCATGAAGCAAGAACAAGCCGTTCCAGGCCGTGTGCCCAGTAGTCCACTCTTCTTCATCAGGCCCCCTGTTTACCATCATGAGAACCATCAATGAGTTAAGCCATTTGATCCAATGAATCCAATCACCTTTCAAAAACACAAGGCTTTCAGGGGACATTTCAGACCTAAACCATAGTACTAAAATAATGAAAATGTTAAAGTTAAGCTAATAGTCTTTATAGAAAAGGGAAAAAATGGAAACATTTAAAAACTATGATCCACTCAAAATGATACTTAATGTACTAAAAACTAGGACAATTCCATTCATTTGTATGTACACATACACAAGTTCTACAATGTAGCCAGATATTACAGAGAGCCAGATTTCTTAGCATATTAAAGTTTTCGGAAAACTCTAAAAACATAGCCAATTACTTTATGATGAACAATCTGGGTAATGATGAATAACTTCATGTAAAAATCAGTTTCATGAAATTGGATCCTCTCTAGGCTCATTAGGAAGAGACTCACTGATTACACTCTAAGAACTGCTGAACTACATCATCTTTTCAGATTCTTCTACTTTAGAAATTCCTGGATTTAAAATACCCAGTTGGAACTAGAATATAAAAGACTGCCTCAATTGACAGCCCCATAAAAATACTATAAAAGTCATATGTAATTAAAAACTTATTCTCTTCTTCATTTATATAATAAAATTTTAATAAACTTTATAAAGCAGTTGAAATGGAAATAACACTACAAAAGATATGTATTTTATTGAAAGTGAGGCATATATTTCTTAATATGAAAATATTTTATTTTTAAATCTCCTTCAATCTATTCATAAAATGTTGACAACATTTCAATTAAGCATTTCTTACTGGTTAATTTCTAAAATGAAATGAATTCTAGTCTTTAAAATATTTCCAATACATACATTAAATGTAATGTGCCCTGTAGCATGTAAATATCACATACAGAGAGACTAAGTCAATTTATACTTTAGAATCTACTACCTAAGACAAACAGCACTACCAAAAACTAAAACTGTGCAACTAATACAATGAATAAATAAATTTTAGAAATAATAATCTGATGTGTAAGAAAAAAATTAAATGGACAGATTTAGTCCAAGTCAGATTTAGCCCAAGACTGCTCCAAGACTAAATAGTCTTTTATTAATATATTTTAATTCCTTTAAATTATCTTATATCCTAATTCAAGTTTTATCTTCACTACTTACACAATATACTGAATGACTTATTACCTATAATCAAGTGAAAAATTTTAGTCCTAGCATTCAAGGCAGTCCTTAACTTTGGTCTTCATCTGCTACATCAATCACTACTCTCACAAACACCACATTCCTTCCAACCTACCTATACTCAATTTCTCGACTCATTTTTCTCTATTTAAGCTTTCTGTAATTAATTGCACAATTAGTCTTGCCTTCCGCTTGTCTCCTATCCTAAAACGCTTCAGGTCATTTCCAATCTTCTGAAACCCCCCTACCTGTGCTATTCAAAGCTCATAAAAAAGCTTTCCACAGTTCTCTAGTATGTAATCACCACCTGATCTTCACAAACTTCTCTAGACTTTCAAATATTTATCCTTTCAAAGAAAACTTAATTTAGCACTAGTTATTGCTAACAATAATAGCAGCTTTTTATTTAATACATGCTTATAATATTTATGTACAACATTAAAAAACAGGCACTTTACTTTTTCAATACAATTCCTGCAGGTAGATATTATAATTATCTTTAATAAACATGGAAACTGGGAAAGTAGAAAATTTAGTTAGCTATCTAGGTAAAAGAACTAAGATTTTAACATTGAACTACACGTCTCACAGAGCACATGCTCCCACCCACTTCTCCCAGACCTGAACAGTAACTAGCTTAGGCCATGAAGTTCAAAGGTGATCTTTTTATAAATAGCTAACTCAAAAGTGGACCTCAACACTAGTTTTAAACAGATTTTCTGTAGTTTATACTAAAATTATCAAGATAATTCTCTCTAAACTATAATATCTTATAGAAATCTAATAAACAAGAAAAGTGTTCCCACTACTTTTTAACTTTGCTATAACTTCCCAATTATCAGAATTTAAAATAAAAACATCCTTAAAACTTCATAAATACCACCCAAAGATTCTACTACAGAACTTAATGCCATCTATTCAGATACTTTCTTTAAATGGTAGCAACATATTTTAAGTGATTTTATTCAGAAAGCATATAGTTGATATTTCAGTGATAGACAAGGGAGACAAATAGATAAATTTCAGTTTCACCATTTACTTTAGGAGAAGATAATTGCCCTTCTGGGCATATTTCCCCATCTGTGAAAGAGAGTGAGCAAGTGTCTACTTTTAATGGCTGCTATGAAGACAGCCTAATAACATATACACCACTTAGGACATAACAACTTACAATTATTACTGACTTACCTCTTTCTTACCTTTTCTTTTTTCAGAGACAAGGTCTCACTCTGCAGTCCAGGCTGGCCCTAAATAATTATACAGCCCAAGTTGGCCTCTAGCTCGTGGCAATCCTTCTGCCTCAGCCTCCCAAGTGCTGGTACTACAGGCATGCGCCACCTCGCCCAACTTATGTGGCATTGGAGAATTGAAACCAGAGTCTTGTGCTTGGTAACCAAGCACTGTAACCACTGAACTATGCCTGCAACTCTCTTAACTTTCTTTTGAAATCATAATAAAACTAAAACAACCTGCCATCAATTTTGTACTGACAGTCACCACAACAATAACCCCCATAGATGACGCTATTTCCACGCCCACTTTATTCTCTATTAATGAGTGATCACTTTTAACTGTTTTGAGCATTTAAAAATCAAAAAAAAAAAAAAAATCTGAACCAGACCTTCAAAAGGTTGAGACCAAGTTAATACAAGACAGCAAAACTGTACTTTGCTATTAATCATTAGACTTCCTATGCTGGAGTCAGAACAAAAGAGATGCACTAAATTAAAACTACCAGTGCCTCAATAAAAGCCAACTCTCTCCAAAACAAATGAAGGAGAAAGCTGGCGTCTACCTTACTCCCAAAACACAACTATGTCATATAAAATCTACCACTTGATAAATGAAAAAGCTACCAGTTAACTAAATTTGTTTTGTTTTGTTTTTGAGACAGGGTCTCACTCTATAGTCCAGCGTGTTCCTGAGCTCACTATGTGGTCCAGGCTAGCCTCAAACTCACAGCAATCCATCTGCCTCAGCCTCCCAAACGCTGAGATGACAGGCGCACATCACCACACCCAGCTTAAGTGGTTCTGGAAAATGTAACTCAGGGCTTTGCACTCTAACCGCTGTGCCATTCCTCCAGTCCCCAGCTGACTACATTTACTAAGGCGCACTCTTATTTTAGGCAGCATCCCCAATATAAAAATGTATAAATAAATAGTCAGTGGTATCATTCAAAATGCAAATTGCAACCACAGAATTAAAAATGAAATTATTCTGGAGCAAAATCTTTTGATATAATGACAAAGCATCATCTATTCTACCCTAGTGGTGAATTTGTTTTAAACTTAAAGGTAATGTATATACTTTACCTTCTACCCTTACTTATTTAATACCAGAATATAATTTAATCACAAACAGAGGACAGCAATGTTCATATTAAATCTTCATCATTTTAAAGAAAGAACATAATTCCTCTTAACTCTAAATTAAACTGTTTCATTTGCATTGCTGGTTCGCAATTGCAAGTGATTTGGAGATCTGGAGGCATTTAATTTCTTCAACAGTAAACAATCTTTCAATTTCAAAAGAAAAAAGGTATCTCAGGGAATAAAACCACACTATTTATATCATTAGGCCCAAACTACATGACTGAGAAAGAAGAAAAAAAATAGAAGGTGACAGACCAGAAATATCAGAAAAGTGACTGAGCTGTGCTCCAGCAACCTTTAAATTAACCGAGACGTTAAAGTACTATTTTTAAAGTACTTTTTAATGTGTTTTAAACATATTGAAGAAAAAACTATGGCTGACCTCAAATACTCTATAGCTGCAGATCATAGTACCTTATTATATTGTATTCAAACTACTCACCGAAGCTCGGTCATGTTCTCCATCTGCTAATCCTGCCTCCATAGTGGAAGAAGACAGGTGTACACTTCTATCCTCATTAATGTTTAGCCATCCTGTAAGCCCTACAAGAAGAAAATCATATGGATTAGGACTGACTTAAAATTGTAATAACTGAAAAATGAACTACTAAGTATCGTAGTATAAAGATATCATGTTGGGGTGAGGATATGAGGAAATCTTATACATGAAACAACAATAAAAACAGACATATGACTCTTTAGGGGGATGGGTGGTGTTGGAGGTTAAACTCAGGCAGGCCTTTGCATATGTTAAGAAAACACTGTACATTACATTCTCAGCTATAAGAAAAGACAGATTTTTATTATCATTGTTTTTTTTTTTTTTTTTGAGACAGGATCTAAATCATTAAATTGTCCAGCCTAAATTACAACTTGGAATCACCCTGCCTCAGCCTTCCAAAGGGCTGGGAATACAAGCATGTCTGACATGAGCTTAAAGAACAGTAAATGTTCAGAGGTAAATAAAAGTGAAAAAATATTTCAAATGAAGAATAACAGCTAAAGGCAAAGGTAAGCCAGTAAGATTGCCCAAAATGTGGGAAGAATCTGTGGAGAGAGGAAGGATTTGTAATTCTGACATGATACATAAAATACTCAAGTTCAATGTAAACATTATGTATCACATATGTACATACCAATAAAATGGGGGAAAAGGTTAATAAAATATTTGTCCTTAGTCCCATTATCCATAATCTTAAATTTCTCACCATTAACAAACCCTTTCTCAGTTCATTATGATTTGTCATTTACTCTTCACTTATCCCTTCCCCCTTCTTTTTCTTTTTTCTTTATATCCCTTTAAAAATTGTAAAAATCATTGTTAGGTTATATGAATGGTTTGCTGACATCACTTCAACCCCAGTTCCCAATTCCTGCAAGAGAGCCAGCATATAATCCTTCATCTCCATTGGAAGATTTCCTAATAGTACATGTGTTTAAATAGATATTGTCTATTTATTTCCTCTGCCTTCACTCCTACACGTTATACTGATTCTATGCCTAGATTAACCAGTCTAAATCACACCTGGTCATGTTAATGTCAGAAAACTTCAGCTATCCTTACTCAAAGAATTAAGTCCAAATCTTGCCTTGGTTTTTGAGGTTAACAATGATTCTACTTATAGTTGCCTTTCCTGTAGTTATTTCTTGCTAACCCTTTTTCTCAGTCGAACTGCATTATTTCCTATTCTCAATAAACATTTATGTCTTTGTCTACATTCTCTATTATACCATGTTTCCTTTACACAATCACATCTAACCCACCCACTGGAGGTCAGGTCATGCATTATCTTCTGTGCAAAGATGCTGCTATAGTTTGGATTTGGAGTATCCCCAAGAAGCATCATGTATCTGGATGTAGTAGAATAACTGTGGATTCAATGTGCTGTTGGGAGGTAAGACGTAGCAGGAAGGGCCAGATGCTTAGGGCTTGACCTGCAGGGACTGCGACAACTTGCTGAGATTGCGGATACCCAAGGCAGAGCTTTCAAGTATGTGTTATTGATTATGGGTCTGGGCATGGGCAACCCAACTGGCAGCTTGAAGTAACTGAAGGAAGAAGAAACACTGTTACAGCTTCTCTCTGGAAAAGCTCTTGCTAAATCTCCATACATGAGCTTTCTCTCCTGCTTCAAGGTGGCCTTTAGTCTGCACAGGCATTATCAGCTCTCCAGCCTCTGCCATGTGCTTCCACCACTGCCAGCTGCCCATGAACGAACCGTATGAGACCTTCTGAAGCAGTGAGCTAAATAAATATCTCCTCCCTTAAATTGTATATGTTGGGCATTTTGTCCCAGCAACAAATAAATAAGCCTTGCTTAATTAACTTCCCTAACTGGAATCAATCTCTTAATTCTTCAACTCCTTAAATTCATGTTAATACTGCTTACTTTTGCTTATATAAAACTGTTAAGTGTTTATGTTATTTTCTCTATGAAATTACAATTGCAACTTACTCATTTTATACTTTCCCCAACACTTTTGATCTATATGGCTAAAACTACAGCCCACATATTTTACAGCATAAGTCTTTCTTCAAGGACAGTATGCTTAGAGATTAAAAGAATTTCTTAAAAGGATGAATGGCAAGGGATGGAAGAATGGCATAGAGACTAAAGCACTAACAAGTGTAAGGCCCTGGGTTCAATTTCCCAGCACTACAGAAAGCTGGGCATGGTGGTGCACACCTGTAATCCCAACATTCCGGAGGCTGAGGCAAGAGGATTGCTGAGTCCAAAGCTAGCCTGGGCTACCCAGTGAGTTCAGGATCAGGACAGGCTATAGAATAAGACTGTCTGAAAAAAAAGGGATGAATGCCAGAAACAAAACCCTCTACTTCTCCTGGTAATCATGCAAACTGATTTCCGACAGACCACATATAATCTGAAGACATGTTTTATTTAGTTCTCACAAAGTCTGGCAGTTTGGTAACTATGATTCAATTAGCCATTTCAAAAATGCTTCCTCACCAGACAAATTATTTTGAAGCATTTGAGTTTGTGGCCTCAACTTTACTAATTAACTTGCTATAAAGTGCTGAATTATTTGTAACTAAAAACGTTCTTTGACTTACAAAGAAGTTATATCCCGATAAACGTATTTTAAGTTCAAAATATCCTAAACTGAAAATACATTAAATACACCTAACCCATAAAATATTACAACTTAGCCTAGCCTACCTTAAAAGTGCTTGAGAATTAGATATTGACCTGTATTAGACAAAATCATGTGACACAACAGCTTCTTTATGATTATTAAACACTGTATTAAAAGTCAAACCCAGAATAGAATGTATGAGTACAATTTCTGCATCACTGTAAAGTTGAAAAATTAAGTCAAACTACTGGGGTCCAACTATATTTCTCCAATATGCACCTATATCAGTATGTGCCTGTGTATATATGTAAAGCACTGAATGGATTAGGAATATTTTTCTAGTTTTATCCCAATTTATGATTAAAATAAATGCAGTGCCTTCTTTCACTTTCAGTTTCTGGAAATGAGTCTTGCTACCCAATATAATTTTCACTTAACCAAACTTTGCATTTTTTAAACTGTGAGGCCAGGGCATGAGGGGCCACACAAGCAAACTATGGCATACCATCTAAGAACAAGCTTTACATTTTTAAGGGCTAAAAAGCAAGAAAAGGAGAAGAGGACAGACAGGAAGAGAAGAATATAGGGAGACCATATGTAACCCCAAAAGCCCTAAGTATTTACTAACGTGCCTTTCACCATGAAGGTGTCATTCATTCTCCTCATCTTCTGCGTTCTCTGTATTTCAAAAGCTAACAGCATCAGAACTATATTTTGCAAACATCTCTGCCTCTGAGACTCTGAATTTAATTTACCTTTGGCCAATGTAACATACTGCACAATACTTAAAAGGTAGAAGAGTGAGAGAAACCAGATCATTCTTCTAATGACAAGAGACATGTGGAATTTGGTAGTTATAAGGTTTTTGAAGTGATCGTATGCTCTTCTGTCAACTAGCCATTTAGTATTGCCTGATAGCTACAATTGCCAGTAATAATGACAAAACCGAAAATGATGTAAATGATGTTATCTAAAGCAGTAAAAGATGTGTAATCCAGACTTCTGACCATAGTAGGGTAAGGGTTAGAAAGCAACCAAGTAACTGATACTGTAACAAATTAATAATAAAAATATTACAAGTGCCAAAACCACCACCACCACCACCACCACCACCACTTTGCAACACCCCTTTAAATTAAATAAAAATAAATAAGAGAAAATAAAGATAAAACTACATAAAATTATTGCAAAGCCTTTCTTAAATTTTTATATTCTAAGGAATTTACATAATGTATTTTAATCTTCAGGTTATTTTTTGCCATGAATTAGTCTATCCTATAAAAAAATCAAAACACACAAAAAACATAATTCATAACCTCACAGACCTTATATGAGGTTACAAGAAACATTTATAGGAAGCGATATTTGAGATCAAAAGGATAAGTTGCACTTAGCTAAACAAAGAATGTAAGAAAAATTTTCTAAATACAGAATACAAACAAACCTTAAGGCACTCAAATTTTCTACATGTCTCACAGCATTACATACTCCATAGTAGCTGTATTTCAGCAGTGGTAAGGGAATGATGATGAGGAAACTGGAGAAGTTGGAAGAAGAGTTAATATAAGAGCAGTCTAGTTTATTCAATTTTGGGTTTCTTTATTCTGTTTGGATATGACAGCTCACATTTAAATATGCTGTTTAATTAGGGCTTTTTTAACTAAAAATAATCACTAATGAGTATTCACTCAAGAGCTGCTTTCCTAGTCGCTAAATAAGGCACTGTGTAAGAAAAACAATTAGAACGAGTAATTTTTTTGATGTTTTTCCTTTCTACAATAAAAAAGGAAAAAAAATAGTATGCTGTACAGACAGATAAAGTCACTTTCAATAACCTTACTTTTCTGACATATTCTTCCTAAAATTTACACTTGCTGAATTTTAAGATTCCAACAACAGGGCTCAAATCTTTGTTATAGCCACTAAATCAGCATTTAGCACAGTGTGAATGCTAATGTCCTTAATTGCTCCTAACACATGCCTTGGGTGTTCACAGTAGTCAAAACTCAATTCCTAATTATGCAAACATGTTGTACTGTGAAGAGATGTAAACAAGACTAATGCTTCTCCTGACAAAAACTAATCTAGAGATGATTTAAAGCAGAGGAGGATATGCACAGGTTATCTGCAAATACTATGCAATTTTTTAGCAGGGACTTGAGCATCCAGCAGTCCTGGAACCAATTCCTTACAGATATGCACTTATACCACTAAATTATACACCTAAGATGGTGAATTTTACTTGTATTTTCAGTTTTAATAAAAACTAAACTGAACATATAGTTTTCCTATTTAGAAAAGTCATACTAATATGTTGCTTTTAACTTTTTTGGAAGGATACCTAAAAGAAGGGAAGATGTCAAAATATTCATGAAGTAATAGATAAAAACTGTGATATATGTAGACAATGGAGGACTATTCTTCCATAAAGACAGATACCTGTGAAGCTTTCATAGGTAAATGGATGCAACTTGAGAACATCAAGATTAGAGAAGTGAGTCCAGCACAGTAGGTTAAATGCCACATTCTCCAGGATGAGAAACCCAGAATACAGACATTCTGTAGAACTCTACAGAACCAATGGGTGCGACAGTGGGAGTCAGGGAGAGGATGAGAGAAAGAGAGCAGAAGAGCCAAAAGGGAAAGAAGAAACTGTAATGTCGATGCAATATACATGTGCACAAAATACTCAAATTCAATGTAACCATTGTGAATCGCATATATACTTGTAAAAATATATTTAAAAGGAAGTAGAGATCAGATTCAAAGTATATGGACTTGTCTCAAACATGACAAATCAATCTGGTTCCATTTAGAAATTAATTACAGCAGTGCCAATCCCTTTCCAAGATATGCTAGTTATTCACACAGAATCATTCAAATATAATGATTTCTTCTCCCATTTTTGAGCAAATGAGTCTGTCCTTTGTGTTAATAGGTTAAATCTCAAATATTTCTTAAATTGAATTGTAACTATGAGGCTTCTTAAGAACTATCTATAATAGGGATTTGAAATTTTTACAGGGAAATGTAAAAATAAGTTTATGGTTAATTTTCTGAGCAAGTAATACAAATTTCCACAATAAAAGTGACAGAATTTCTTACTGGAATCTCAAAGAAGAAACCTTCTATACAATAAATACTATTGGTTTAGGATCTTAGTCATGTAACACTTTTTTATTATAAAGTAAAAACATACATATAAATATTATAGATGGATTTTACACAAAGAACTTTCTTTTTATTTTAAAACTCTGAGCTCTATAACTACTTAGTTCATGGGCAGTTTTTTTTTCATTTTTATTAACATCTATTGGCTATATAGATTAATGAGCTGGTGGTGGAAGAAGGCATTGCTAAAGAGGCCGAGGACAAGAACAGGCCCTTTGGATGGTTAAAGCACAGGAAGGCTCATTGTCTTAGATGAGGCTACAGGCTCAGACTATCAAGAAATGAGATGAAACTGTATTTACCATGACAGAGGTGGCCAACAAAAGGTCTGTGCTAAGGCAGGGACGCAATTCACTTTATATTCTAAGACACACTGCCAACTACTTTAAAAGTAGTACCTCATACCATCATTATATTACATTATATTATAGCATATATATTATTGACCCTATTATTGAGCCTACAGGATGAGTGATTTTTTTTGCTGTAGGCCCATTTTCAAAATGAAAACATTAAGACACAGAGAAATGATGCAACTTGCTGGTGTTTTAGTCCGCACCATCACAACAGTGTATTATTCCTCTAACATACCAAGCAGCTTTCTTCAGGGATCTTATATCTAATATTCTTTGCCTACAGTGCTTTATAGTGATTAAATTCTCTCACTTTTTCCAGATCTCTGCCTAAGTCACCTAATTGAGTGGATCTTCCCTGAACACATCAACTGTACATAGAAAAGTAACGTGAATTACATAATGAACCCAACTATATTTTAGACACATGATAAACCGCTACTAACCTGATTTGCACAAAATTGTTACTGTACCATCTCTCACATAATAATGTAACCACTGAATTCCTAAGAAGGCTCAAATTATCAAAAATTATGTTTCAAAAACAATTATTGCAAGGAGAAAAAAGCTAGGAAGCTTCAAATTCTTCATATAAAATGACTTCCTTCAGGGATGTCAATAATAAAGATCTTTTAATCATTTTGTAAACGGTTAGAAAACCCAATTACCATTAAGCAAAGTTAACAGTGAACCATATTTAGTTTTTAAGAGAAAAGTACCTGGCTTTATTTCCCAACACCACCACTGGGATTCTTACACTTTTTAGAATCACCTTATCACCTAATCATAATCACAATGGAAACATAAAGACAAAGAAGTGTGTTACTAAGAAAAAAACATTCTCTTTTCCTCAGTTCCCAACAGATCTGCAATGCTGACCTGACTCTTAATCATTCAATGGTTAAGTGTCCCCTCCATCATTCATATTAGATCCAACTCAGGTTGGCTCAGAAACTAATTTCATAAGAGCATCTGCTTGTACATTTCCACAGGTGGCTCTCTGGCAAACCCACACAAATATCAAGAAATGAAGAGAAAAGAGGAACATATTTACTCAAAATGAAGCAATATGGAGAGAGTATTATATACATACTAACATAGAACAACTGGAATCTTTCAAATTTGGGGGAAATTATAACTAAATATTAAGACAATATAGTAAAACTTAAAATCTAATCTAGTAGCCTTGAAGACACACAAATCATTTATAGCAAGAGTACTAAAGGACACTAAAATAACTAACCCCAAAATAACATGTGAATTGATAGAAAATTATTCCTTAAAACTTTCCTTTTCTAAACAATACCTTTATTTTAGACTTTGTCCGAACACTGTATTTATTAAGAATAGAAAATAATGTGCTCACTTAGTTGAGGTTGCATTTGCATTTTCCTAATATCCCAAATAAATTATGTAGTATTAGAAAAAGAACATCTAGTGAAACATGGTGGTGTGGCACTCTAGGAGAGTGAGGCAAGAGTAGTGCAACTTTGACCTCAGCTTAGGCAATTTAGCAAGATCCTGACTCAATTTTTTTTTTTAAATTGTAAAGGCTGAGATTTACCTGTAAGAAGGGTCTGGATTTGCTGTGGCTTCAATCTAGAATGTCCCTGAAAAGCTTCACGTACCTATGGATACTGGGTATTGTTGGGAGGAAGGATCTGGCTCGAAGAGGTAGATGCTTGGGGCTTGACCTGGAAGGATATGTCCTCCCAGACCTGGCTCTGTTCCACCATGCCATGAGGATCTCTGTTTCTGGCTTCAGCCTTGCCATGCGATTCCACCATTTTCCAGCTGCCCAGTGATATTCTAAAACTGTGAGCTGAGATAAATCTTTCTTCCCTTAAACTGTGGATGTTGGGCATTCTGTCCTAGCAAAGAAAAACTAAGGCAGGGTTCAACCCCAGTTTCACACACACAGACACACACAAAAAAAAAAAAAAGAAGAAGAAGGAAAAAGAAGAGGAAGGAGTACAAGAGGCAGAGGACAGTATGACCAAGACAATGACAACTCTGAAAATGACTACAAAATCAACCTAGTATTTATTTCAGAAAACAAAAGATTCAGAGAAAAGGTCACTATAAATTACATATTTTAAGCTGAACCATTGCATAGCGCTGAAAAGTTTCAGCAAACTTAAGATTCTTTCACTTTATATTTGTTAAAAAGTACCTCCCTTCATGACACAATAATGAATCTACAGCAAAAAATGAAACTCTATAAAAATAGATATAGGACTGAATTGACTCAATGAGAGAATAAGGATATCTCCCCTAGATATCCTTATGCTAAAACTATTCAAGGTGAACTAAAGAAAAACATCTCCTACTTATATCTAATAGTTAAGATCAAAGTTCATATATCTGACAACTTTTATATTCTATCATATGAAAAACACCTCTGAGAAAGAAGATAGGCCTCAAGAAAATCATTTCTAGACTGGAAAAATAAAACAAAGGGAAATATGTTTAAAAAATTTTAAAAAGATAACAAGGCCAGAGAAACAGCTTAGGTTAGAGAACTTGCCTAGCAAGTGCAAGGCTCTGAGTTCTATTCTTCAGCACCACATAAGCCTGGAATCCCAGAACTCAGGAGGCTGAGGCAGAAGGACTGCTGTGAGTTCCAGGCCAGCCTGAGCTACTTAAAGAGTTTAGAAACAGCCTGGACTATCGAGCAAGACACTATCTAAAAACAATTTTTAAAAAGTCAAATTTTCCAGACATCCTTTCTTCACCAATCAAGTTTATAATTTTTGTCTTTAATGATATGCACCTTCTACCTGTTTACAGAATCCTAAATTTCTCCAGACCTTTTATTATAATGAATACATTTAAATACACTATTGCTTTCCCATTTTTAAAGAATTTAAATAATAAAAGTATAATCGTAGTGCTAGAAATATAAAAAGGTTGATATTTTCTTGTATCACAATATTGTATTCCCCTCTTACCAGAAATTGTTACTAGTTTTAAAATATAAGAAGCCTAAATTAACAGAATTGAGGATGCAGAAAAGAACCCAAACACCCTCAATTTCCTAATCTTTGACAAAGGGGGCAAATGCATACAATGGAAAAAGGGCAGCCTGTTCAACAAACGGTGCTGGGAAAACTGGACATCCACATGCAGAAAAATGAATCTAGTCACACACCTATCACAATGCAACAAAACGAAATCAAAGTGGATTAAAGACCTAGACATGAAAAATGAAACACTAAACCTTCTAGAAGACAAAATAGGCAAATATCTAAAAGACATTGGGGTAGGCAAAGACTTTCTAGACAAGACACCAAGAGCAAAAGAAATTATCCCCATTATCAACAAATGGGATCTTGCCAAACTAAAAAGATTCTGCACAGCTAAGGAAACTGTCAACATTGTAAATAGAGAACCAACAGACTGGGAAAAAATATTCGCCACCAACACCTCAGAACACACACACACACACACACACACACACACACACACTCACACGGGAAAGAGCAAATACAAAAAAAAAAAAAACCCTGTTTACAATGTTTGAAAGATTACTGAGTTGAAGTATTTACATCATCTCCAAAACTAATAAAAATAAAAGGATATAGTATTGACATGCCACACACAAATAAATACATCAATGGACCAGAACAGAAAATCCAGAAATGGTCAATTAACTTCAAACAAAGGTGCTCAAGGAAACTCAATAAGAAAAGAAAAATATTTCAAAAAAGAAGTAGACATTCATTAAAGGCGGGAAAAAATGGCTCTTATACTAAACACAAAAAGTAACTCAAAGTGAATCACAAACTTAAATACAGAAGCCAACAGTATAAAATCTTTAGCATAAAAACAGAAGAAAATCATCACAACTTTGGAGCAGGTAAAAACTTCACAGAAGATTAAAAATACAAAGTGGAAAGAAAAAATATCTGAACTAGATATACTGGTCATTATAAGAATTAATGAGTTAAAAAAAGTGAGAAGATTCCAATCAAGATTAGTAAAAAAAAAAAAAAGAATGTAATTAGCTAAAAGTAACACAAAGCAGGAAGAACAAGAGGAAGAAATGAAAAAAGAAAATAACACAGGAATCTATAAAAAGGCTATTTACAAAAAGCAGAAAAAACAACTCAGAATTAAAAAATACAAAAAAAGACGTCTGGTCAAGATGGCAGCTGAGTAACAGCACTGCACAAAGTCTCTTCATCAACTTACTTAAAAAGTCAAGAAGATAGTTAGAAAAAGCGTGTTTGGTGTAGCTAGGAAAGAGAGGCGCATCCCTAGAACCTGAAAGGCGACCAGCGGGAGGCCAGAAACTCCGAAGGATCATCAAAACCGGAGGGGGAAAAAAAATAAATAAATCTCCGCAGTCCAGTAAGCCACCACAGCTGGCGGTGAACGGCAGGCAGCGGCGGACGGAGGAACACTCACTGGGACCTGAACACCTGACTGAACGGAGCTGGAGAGGACGGAGCACACAACAATGGGAGAAGAGGCTGTGGGCAGGTCAGAAGCAGCTAACTTGGCGAGGCCCCGCGCTGCCAGCACCCACAGATCACAAACAAGGTCCAGAGGCCAGACCTCAGCCCAAGGTAAGCATGGACCTGGCCTAGTCGGAATCATTGGCTGCAGGCGGCCTCAGAAGCACCAACCCATGGGTGTTTGTACTATAAACACAGTGTGCGCCGCCGCCGCCCCCCCCCCCCCCCAAAAGATCCCGGAATCCCAGATCAGAAACAGGACTCAATAGCCGTCGTGGGCAGTGACGTCAGCAGGAACCATTCACTTTTCCTTAGCACCAGAGACAGTCAGAGGTAGCAGTACCATGGGGAAACATGGTAACAAATCTCATACAAAAAGATCTGATTCCCCAGGGGAGGGTGCAAGGGGTGCTGAAATTGCAGAACCCAAAGAAAAGGACAAAAACAATGGTAACCTCTGGGCCCAGATAGTCAGTGAATTAAAACAGGAATTGAAGGAGGAGTTAAACTGGGAAGCAAAGAAGGAAATAAATCAGACAGCACGAGAACTACAAGAACACTTAGATAAGCATAAAGCAAGCCTTGGAAAGGAATTAGAGGAGACCAAAGAAGAATTGGGGAAGCACAGGCACATATCTCTTACAAAAAGACCTGAAACCCCAGGAGATGAAGTCCGGGTAAATAAAGATGAATATGGCAAAAATGATGGCAACTTCTGGGCCCAGAAATTCAGTGAATTAAAACGGGAAATAAAGCAGGAAATTAAACAGACAGCAGAAGAGCTACACCAATACATAGATAAGCAAAAAGGAAGCCTTGAAAAGCAACTAGAGGAGACCAGAGAAGAAATATACCAGAAGATAATGAAGACAAAAGAAGAAATTAAAGAAGAACACCACAGAGATATTAAAAAATTGAATGCAGATATTCAGGAAATGAAAAACACGGAAGTAATAATAAGCAATCACTTTAAACAACTTCAGAATATTATGTCAGACCTAGAAGATAAAGTGACTAAGCTGCAACATACAGGCCATGAAGAATACAAAGTAAATAAAGAAAGCAAGTCATTACAACGACTGATAGATGATTCAAGGAGAAATAACCTCAGCATCATGGGCGTCCAGGAGAAGACTGAGGACAAAACAAAAGGCTTAAAGGACATGTTTAATGAAATAATGGAAGAAGATTTCCCAAATCTAAGAAGAAAAATGAACATGAAACTATTGCAGGCATACAGAACACCAAACAACTTCCATCAGAAGAGACCCTCATCACGACACATCATAATTAAAATTCTAGAAACCCAACACAAAGAGAAAATACTAAAAGCGGTAAGAGAAAAACAGAAGGTGACCTACAAAGATAAACCCATCAGGATAATGGCAGATTTTTCAATCCAAACTCTAAAAGCAAGAAAATCGTGGAGCAATATCATCCAAGCACTTAAAAAACATAGATGCCAGCCAAGACTGCTATAACCAGCAAAATTATCTTTTAACTTAAAGGGAGAACTTAAAACTTTCCATGACAGAGACAGCTTAAAGGAATTTGTAGCCACTGAGCCAGTACTGCAGAAAATACTTAAAGGAAACTTGGACAGTGAAAGGGAGACTAGCGACACCAATGACCCCAGAGTAAAAGTGACAACAGCTAGAAGAGAAGGAGCTGAGAAAAAAGTAGGTTAGTAATCAGTGAAATATGAGTAAATAAGATATGTAAGTTAGGAAATTAAGAAATAACTAGATTTGCCTACATGTCTGTCGCTTTATGTATATTTATGTGGTATAGATTTAAGTTCATTGAATGTAGCAATGTGATATAGTTTTAACTTTGTTTTGTTGTAGCAAGCCACTTATTAGGTCACTAATGAAAGTTTATCCTAAGGAAACTGACTGATGTAAACATAACCTTGTGAATGTACAAATATGCACCTTCCAGTATTCAGCTAAGGCAATTGAATTTTATTTATTACTTTTTCTTCTTTCCCAAATTAACTATCCTTTTGAACTACATGCTTATAATTATTTCCTAGTGTGAACTGGTGGGTAAGGCCAGGTTTAACATTAGCAACAAAGATGTAGGAAAATATGGAAAAAACTTTTGGTGAATACCTGAATGAAGGGATTGGTTGGATTCAGAGAGGAGATATCAAGATTTGACTACTGCGAACTCATTAGAGGAATAGTAAGCTGGGGTAGAATGGTGACTTGAGTGAAATGACTTAGGCGTGGAAGATTAATATGTTAAATACCGTACGGTTTCTTGGACTTGGAAAACCCAGAACACAGACATTCTTTGGAACCATATGAAGTGATAGCCGGAGCTGGGGGGAGGGGCGGGGCGGGAGGAGGGTAGAAGATGGGAAGGGATTGTGAAGTCGATGTGATACATAGATGTATGAAACACCCAAATTCACTGTAAATACTATGTATTACATTTGTATATTAATAAAAATAGTGGGAAAAAATACAAAAAAGCACAAATTTAAAATACATACAAAGAACAATTGAGGAGAGTCCAAATATCAAAATTTTTTCTCTATAATATTTGGATAAGTAGACTCTTCCCAGGTTCTTTGGTAATGGCATCCACTGACCATCAAACATGGAGGTGTAGGAACTGATATGTAGCTTCCTGTGGATCCCTGCTTACTCTTTGCTGAGTATCAGTGAGAAGACCTGCACCCACCCTTCCCTTACAGGAAATCAACAGTCATGCGCTCCTTGCCTGAGGCTCTCACTCTACTGTCCAAGCCAAAACTCCTCTCTGTGCACATACTGAGCTGGGGGTTGGGTGGAGAAAGGAGAAACCAAAAGCCCACTGAGCTGGGCACTGGGAGCTGACAGCAATTGGAGTTTAGCCATCCAAAGAGCTCTAGCAGGCAATCCTCTGCAAACTGCTCACAGTGGTCCCGGATTCCCTTTCCAGCAAGTAGGGCCCACTGCTCTCTGAAATCTGCCCCTGCTGGGCCTCTACCTTCCAGGAGGTCTGAAACCTTCTTCACAGCTGTCTTCCATGTCAGCTTCCTCTCAGTAACCAGCCAAGAATGTCCTCAAAGTCCTTGGGTTGTGTCCTGTCTGTTTCCCAGAGGAGTTCAAACTAAGGGTCTTGCTTTAACGGCTCTCCAGTACGGCCCTGCCAAGAACAGCCTGTTGTGAACGGCCCTGATGAACCAAAGGAGACCCTTTCAGGAGGAAAGTCCATACCGTACTTGCAGCACTGCAGCCTGGAGCATATGTAGGCTTTTCCTGGAGCCTCTGAGGCTTCCTCCCCTCTGGGATTACCTCATGTCTTTGGCCTCCATCCGCTCCCAGACCATCCAGGGCAGCCTGAAGTCTTGTGGCCTTAAGTCTGGTGTGCTTTTCTTTGCTCTGTTCTCAGTCCCTGTAGCCTCCCTGAGGCCTCCAACCTTCATGCCAGCCTCTCAACTCCCAGACGCCTCTCTCTCTCCAAGCTAAGCTTCAGATATTTCCTTTCACCACATCTTGACTTCTCTGATATGTGTGGAGGAGCTACCAACACAGGAGAGGGGAATCCTACTCCACTGCCCTCTTGTCTCTGCTCCTCTAAAAAAGAATTTTTTTAAATCACAAAAAGTTCCAATTTTCGCAAAGTTAAACCTAAAAGCATACCTGAGAAATGTTTGTAATTTCATCCAAAAAGGGAAACAACTCACAGGAGAGCTATAAAAATAAAATGAAAATGTTAATCTTATCACCGTATGGACATTAGTGCATCATGGTAATACAATTCGTATCAGTTGAATCTGTATCCACGTTAAGGCAAAGCAGAGAAAATATGCAAGTTACAAGCAATACATTATGAAAAAAAATTCTAGAGAAAATAACCTTGCAGGCTATCTGCAACTTCTGAGAGGAGAAAAGGTGACAGATTAAAACAAAGAATATTGCAGGTGGTGGAAATGGTAACATGGTAACGTGCAGAGAACAGGGAGGAAGGGGAAAGTCGTGCTTAGGAAATGCCAAATTAGCATTCCACGGCATCAAACCCATTTATGGAAGCGACAAAAAAAAAATTCAGGGTAATCTTTCATCTAAAGCAAATATTCATTTAAATTTTATAGTATAATCCATAACTATTACTTCATCCAGTGGATGTTATTATGAGATAAATATATTCAACAGTTTAAAACAGAAAAATAATATTTTTCTTTAAAAAAATAAAATGAACATTTACAATCACCAGAGCTTCTGTTCTTGGAGACTAGCCATAGCTCTTTCCTAAAGAAAAAAATAATTATTAGAATACCGTAATAGCTAAGCAACATATGGACTTGCTGTGCAGCTGTCACTGTGTTCCTGACATTAAGAAGGCCTTTATATATTTCAGAATCTGAATTATATGTGATTGTTATTTCAGAAAACAGCATATTTTAAAAATCTCCTAAGATCATATATACCAAAAAAGGTTAGAGAATGCTAAAATTGTGTATCAAGAAACCTAATGCAGTCAAAAGCAGAATCTGTGGGCATTTCTAATTTTGAAGTGTTTCATATTTATACATTTAAATGTGTTAAGAATGCAGGAGTAGCATTTTATACTGTTCCAACTAATTAAATCTTTATTAGGATTTTTGTGTATGTCTCAAGAGTAGCTTTTTCTATATTTTGTATATAGAAAGAAATGGGTTCTTTTTTAACACGTTTATTTCTGGGAAAAGACAACCAAGTTAGCCAGTAATAACTTGAGTTCTCAGAATGAGAAATGTACAGAAATGTACAATGAGAATTGAGATGTACAATGAGAAATGAAATACTGAAGGTCTAATACTGACCTTCAAACAGTAGCAACAATGAAATTATGCTAAGAATAACAAAGCTACAAGATTAAAACAACTGGGGCTGGAAAAAATGGCACAGCGGTTAAAGTGCTTGCATAGAAAGCACTAAGTCCCGAGTTCGATTCCCCAGCATCACATAATGCCAGGTGTGGTGGTGCAAGCCTGTAATCCCAGCACTCAGGAGGTTAAGACAGGTAGACAGCTGTGGGTCCAAAGCTGGGCTACATAACAAGCTCAGGACCAGCCTGGGCTACAGAACAAAACCATGTCTCAAAGAAAAAAAAATGACATTGCTCAAGTCTCTTTTTTGAAAAAGAATGTCAAATAGAGACTGCTAGTTAATGAGGCTTTATATGACCCATCTACATCAGAGCCAAACTCACAGATCCTGGCTCAGAGCTGAGTTCACAGAAGCTAAAGACACCCTTATGGACATCTGCTTTCCTGGAGCCATAGTCTACACATAGATGTGGTTAATAAAACATTTACAAAAACATAAAAAATACTGTTCGGATGTGGCTAATATTTACAAAAACAGAAAAAATACTGTTCAGAATCATGATCAACTTTCTCCTTAAATTATTCTGTTCATGATACTATTTTAACCCATACAATACTTTTAAAAGCATTTACTATTCTAAGAAACATAAACTGGAAACAACATATAAAAAAATAAGTTTAGCAATAAAACATTAGGTAAAGCCTACCACTAACTGGTTTTTATTGTGTTGAAAAAAAGACTTTATGAATCTAATGTCGATAAAGATTATTTTTAAAGGACTATAAAGAATGATTCATGGGCCAGATATGTTGGTACATATCTATAATCCCAACTATTCAGAAGACTAAAGCAGAAGGATCCAAGTTCAAACCCAGCCGGGATAACTTTGTGAGATTGTCTCAAAGTAAAAAAATAAAAAATAATAACAACAAAATAGACAAAATAGACTGGGATGTAGCTCAATTAAAAGGCTCTGGATTCAACCTTCAGTACCCAAAAAGAAAAAAAAAAAAAAAACGGTCTATAGGATGACAGGCAAGACTAAAGGAGCAATTTTTGTGGGGGCTGGAGGAATAGCTCAGTGGTTGGGGGTAAGTGAAGAAATAGCTCAATGGTTAAAGTGCTTCTCCAACAAGCATTAAGTATCTGAGTTCAATTCCCCAGTACCACATAAGATGGGCAGGGAGGCACATGCTTGTAATCCTAGTACTTGGGAAGTTGGGGTATGAGGACTGCTCCAAGTCTGAGGCCAGCCTAGGCTACACAGTAAATTCAGGATCAGCCTAAACTACACAGTGAGACTCTCAAAAAAAAAAAATCTGCTTATGGAACATGCATTACTCAGATTGGAACTTTGAAGAGTGGATCCAAAATTTACAGAAATAAAAAAAAATACTTACGAGAAATCCGAAGAACAGCTGATGCTAATAAATAAATGGAAAAGAGGAAAAAATTCTGAATTTTTCTTCTTAGGTAGGAAATTCATCTTGAGCTAGCTATCTTAGAAACATGCCACCCACTGCTGGAGTCATTAGTTTTCTCAATCATTCTTCAATATACTCACTTGTGTTTCTGCCTCAATAAAATCCTACCTGGAAGCTACAGGAATACCACAGCAGTTACAACACTTGCCTAGCAAGCTCAAGGCCCTGGGTTTGATTCCCCAATACCACATAAATTGGGCAAGGTGGTGCACACCTGTATTCCCAGCATTCAGAATCTGAGACAGGAGGATTGCTATGGAAGCCAGCATAGGCTCCATAGTGAGTTGAGGACCAAACTGGAGTACAGAGTACCCTGTCTCACAAAAAAAAGGTAAATTTAAAATATATAAAGGTGGCATAAAATATTAGGA